>BNST01000438.1:0-336220 GCA_019650275.1 Xylocarpus granatum | reverse complement strand
CTAGTTGTTTTCGCGGTATCATCGGTGTATAACTGTCCTTACCTCATAACATTAAATCAGCGAACTGGTCATTTCGTGGCAAGTAGACACATTTTAGGGTCCTGTTAGATCTGATGCTCTCGGCTGTCAATCAGAAATTTAGCACGAGGCACTCATATGTGCATGGGATAAGAATTCGTGACGCAGAAGCGATCGGCCTCCCATCTCGAAGAAGAGGGGGATAAAGTGGGGGGGGGGGGGGGGGGGGGGAGCAGAGTTGGGAAGCAGGAGGGAATACTTCACCAACGAACGACGTCTTCGCCTCACCTATGGATTGCTTTGATCAATGAGTGTAATATGAGCAAATAGATGGGAGGAGGTGCTGGCGGATAGGATAGGGCCTGGCATCATGGAAAGCCAAGCATGGAAGTGTGCGAATCACCGGGATGAAGGGCTGAAACCAATCTGGCTTCACCACGGAGAGGAGGGAGGGATTGTCAGTCTTCAAACTACTAGACAGCCTCAATATAAGTAATATATAAGTCGTGATGTCTTGTAATGTATGTATCACATTACCGCTTTAATCTGAATTCAGTAGGATCAAGTGGGGTGGTGGGATTTGTCCTGCGTACATTACAGTCACCATCGTCTCGATGTCCGTAGATGTGTATATAGTATTTTTCCTTTTAGTAAAGAATTACTGTTGTATGTGGTTAATATAAAATGAAATGTTGTGCTCATGATTGCATGGGGTTGACGGGGAGCGCTCATTGACCTTTTTAGATAGAATGTATTTTAATATACAAAGTAACGTAGTAAAATTGTGTATTTCGCCTTCTTCCTCTTAGTAATATCTATTGTATTGACTTGATGTGAGCTAATGCTTAACAATAGTTATTTGTAAGTGTGGAATGAGCCTGCTAGATCAATGATTTAGCTTCCCTAGATCACCTTCACAACATTCTGTCGAGACTTTTACAACTCTGTAGTCTTCACTGAATTCAAGGAGCATTTTGAACATGATTTGCAGTTGCATTCGTAGAATATATGGTTAGGACCAACATTCTCTCTTCTTTCTCCTTCAATAAGTACCTTCGTCAAGTCATTGGTCAAAGTTTATTATCTCGGCCTTCATTGCTCCTTTTTTTAATGCTTGAGAATGACATGTTCCATTTAACTCTTATTTCTTTTTGTTGCAATTTGGCATACTCACTGATGGTAATGATTATTTTAAATCAGATATGGGACCCTTTTCTTGACCCACATTGTTGAAGATATAACAGACTCTCCAACCTTCAAAGGTGATTGATTTTTTCTATGGCACTCTCTCTCTCTCTCTCTCTCTCTCTCTCTCTTTGTGGTCTTTGCAAACTACTGTTTCATTGTTTTTAATGTCTTGGTTGCAGATGGTGTTCCAAAAGAAGGACTCAGAATTGAAGATGTGCTTGTGAGGATAGCGGTCTTGCTTTTAATTAGAGATAAAGTAAGTTTGTGAATGGAAATTTACGATTGTTTTGGTAATGTCATGGACTCTGGGCAATTTTACATATCTTTTTCTATGTATAATATTTATATTTCCTTTTGTAGATAGCATCATTATTTCACTTTATATTTCTCAAGGTTGATTCACTTGGTACATTTATCTTCTCTCTCGTAATAATAACTGTTCTGTTACTTGTAATAATAGGTGAAACTCTTATCAGAACAGACAGGCACTCCTCCTTTTACAGATGACATTGTTTTGCGCTACCCAGGATTGAGGGGTGGAAAGTTTTGGAAAGAGGAACATGATTTACTATTACTGCGTGCTGTACTAAAGTATGTTTCCCTCACTATTTAATTTGCTGAAACATCCATCTGTATTATAGTTGCTGTTACCTTTTCTTTTGTTGTTTGCATATCTGTCTGTAGTTAAAAGGGCATTAACTGGTAATGGATTCTTTGTATGGTTTGAAGTGATGTGCTGCATCGTAACTTAATGTCTCTCTTGATTTATGCACTTCTTCCGTATTAACCATGCTATCCAAATGTCAAGCTAATTGAAGTTTTGGTGTCTTCTCTGTCCCTAAGTCCACAAAATATATATTTTGTTTTAATATCTATAGATCTGAGTTTTGCTGATCTGATAGTTACTGACAACCTATCAATGTTCTCTTTGGGCTGCATGATGGAAATTGGCTGGATGTATAATCTAACATTAGGTTTTGTGTAGGATAACAAAAGTTTGCACTTGTCATTTCTGTTATTGATTTATGCATGTGTTGGAATATGCATATATATGTATGGATACATGCATTTAGTGCATCGAGAAGAAGAGTTGGATCCTGATGTTTTTCTCCGATGTTATTAGATTTTATAGTTTAGCTCTCATAAATTCTTTGGTTGGCAAGATCTTTTTGTTGTTTATCTTTCTTAAATGAATATCTAGGCATGGATATGGTAGATGGCAAGCTATTGTTGACGACAAAGACTTGAGAGTTCAGGAAGTCATTTGTCAAGAGTTGAATCTCCCCTATATAAATTTACCTGTCCCTGGAGCTGGTTCACAAGCTCCAAACAGTGCTAATTCAGCCAATGAAGATGCACTTGCTAGCCAAATACAGGGAAACAGCACTGGGAATGATACAGCAGCTGTTGGTGTCCAGGGAACAACTGATGCTGCAAACCAAGGTCATGCATATCAAGATTCTTCTATATTATATCATTTTAGAGATATGCAGCGAAGACAGGTTGAGTTTATCAAGAAAAGGGTGCTTCTCCTTGAGAAAGGGCTTAACGCAGAGTACCAGAAAGAATACTATGTGAGTCCATTACATCTTGCAAAACCTGTGCATTGCTAAATTTGTTATCCTTTTGCATTGTGTATGTATAAAGCATAATGTGCATTAACATAGGGAAATATGGTTAAGAGTGCTGATTGCTATTGAATATTGGCTCATATTTAGAGCATGCAAATACTGTCAACAACGTGTTCATTTTATGTTTTCATGAGGGAGTGTTCTATCTAAGAGATTATTTGATGTTGTGGATCTCAGGTTTGAACCTTGGTTTTAGGCGGCATAAAGTATAGCCAGGGCTAACTGACAAAATAAAAGAAACTATGGCTGAAACTAAGAAAATATATGCTTGGGCTAGTTTTGGATATCAGTGGTCCTGTTAGCCCAGGAAAGGAATCTGTACTATAGACCAGTATTAACTTGTGATGTCTGTTATTTTGAGCAGTTGGCCAATATTTTGAGCTCTTTTATCTATTTTTGTAAATGGCTAGGACATGCCTTTTTTCAACTTGAAGTTTATGCTTTATTATTTCCTGTGTTTTAGATCATAGGTTAAACCTAATTTTGTGGTGTTTGCTGATGTATTTTTTTTTCATTTTACTTTATATATGAGAAAACAATAATTTTAATCGTTTGCATCAAAATTGCAACAGTGAGTGCATTGCCTCTACTTTCTTCTTTAAAAACTATGCTTTTCCTGTTGCTGTTTATTTCTGGAGTATTCTATAACCATATCTTTCAGCGGTTCTAGATAGTCATCTAGTGCTCTTCCACGTTTGTCTCGTGCTATGAGGTAGACATGCCACTTATCAAGTCTATGGGTTTTTGATACCATGGAAACGCTACTCTATTGTAGCTTGAATTGTATTTTGTATAAGGAGATTCTAAATATGTGATTATTGGGCCCACATTAGCATATCATTATATATGTTTTTCTTTCCCTTTTGTGTTTGCAGGGTGATGATGATGATATAAAATCAAATGAGATGCCAAGTGAAGAGCCTGAGAGTGAACGAAAGGCTACAGACAGACCCAGTCCAAGCACTATGGAAATCAATGCCCAGATGGTTGATCAGTTGCCTCGAATAGAGGCAATCAGTAAGTGCATTGTTATATCTTAAACCTTTTTGTGAATGCCGATAAGTGGATTTTAGTATTATGTGTTCTAATTCTACTTTGTACCAGCTACTGCCAGCTTTTCAATCATTCTTCTTCTGTTGCATAGTCCAAAGTTTACTTGGTTTATCATTTTATAAGCTCCCTGCTGACTAGTACTATCTTACTGCAGCATCAGAAGAAATATCAGCAGCTGCTTGTGATAATGATTCAGATCGATTGGATATGGCTCGGCTTTATAATCAGGTAAATCATTTTTAACAATGTTGGGGTTTTGGGCAGCTCCTAGTGGTGTTAATCTTGGGTGGTTGAAAGGATTTGTCATAATTGGATTACATTTTGTGCAGTTATCCTGTGTCAAAAGAGCAGATTGGGTGTCTGCATCCTGCCTTTTTCCATGCTAACAAATAATTTACATAATCACTTAATTTATTGTTCGGCAGATTTGCAAGGTAGTGGAGGAAGATTGTCATGAAGTAGTTAAGACGTCATTAACGAGCCAGCCAGCAAGTTTCCAAACGAGGACGGACCTCCATCCTCTGGAAACCATTTCTGAAGAAATAAACCGAATTCTCTCTGTGCAGCAGAATCCTCTGGAGCAGTTGGTGCCAAATGCAGATAAACAGTTACAATCTGAAAATCAGAGCACCGTTGCAGAGCCAAATTCACCCCACACACTGCCAGATGCTGACAAGCCTGATGCTGTGGCAGAAATTGAGACAAAGAGTACAACAGAATCTGAAGCAGCTAAGGATAGCAATGAAAAATTGGAGTCAACAGCAGAAAAAGGTAAAGCATTGGGTAATAATCCTGCTGATTCAGATATGGGTTCCTCTACGGCAGAAGCTACATCTTCACCTGGAATAACTGGAACTGATGTTAAAATGGAAGAAGCTAAGAACGACGCTGACGCCAAAACTGATGATGAAAACACTCAGAAAGGGTATGTGGGGGTCATTGTTTTGGATGATTAAATGGGTATACATACAGATAACATTAGTTAGTTGAACTCTAGAACTTATGTTTAGTCATCAGCAATTTACATGCTTGTATTCAAGTTGAAAAGTAACTCCCAACTCTAGAACTTATGTTTAGTCATCAGCAATTTAGATGCTTGTATTCAAGTTAAAAAGTAACTCCAACTCTAGAACTTATGTTTAGTCATCAGCAATTTACATGCTTGTATTCAAGTTGAAAAGTAACTCATAATTCAATCAAACAGTTTGTCTTCATAAGTTGTTTCTCATTCTATTTGAAAATTTACAATCAGTTCCAATTATTGAGGAAAAAGATAAAAAAAATAAAAGAGTTCATTTATGTTTCTTTGGACCTGATACCAAGGAACCACACTGTGGGTTGCTAGCCGGTTGAAGCTTGGCTGGAAGTACGGCAGCCCATTTCCATCTCATTGCCTTAACTGTTGAATGCGGAAACATCTGGGGTCCCTACAATGGGAGCAAATCTAAGAAGGGGAGACAACATCTGGGTCGCTGATATTTTGTACTACTGCAAATGAGAATCTATTTGACTTATTTGTAATAAGTCTCTGATTTATGTATATACAATCCCCAACGAGAAAGAATTTGGCATGGCAAAGTATAAATAGCTTGTTTCTTCGTAAAGTCATTGCCTGCAGGCTTTTCAGTCAATGAATACGTTGTTCTTCACAGGTTAAAAGCTGTAAACGTTTATTTTTGCACGATGCTCTTGTCGTCTAAAAATACAGCCGGGATTAGACATCAAGTTAACTGGATAATTCATCATTTGACTCTATTACAAGGGCATTGCAGTTGTAGCAAACAGCAAAGCCATGCATCTCTGTGTATCGCAACTATTTCTAGCCAGCGACTAATCACAATGTACAATTCATAATCGTATCGAACCTCAATTCAAAATTAATGGCTGTAAACTTTATTAAGAAAAACAGTTAATGCTAGCTCGAGGACGACAAACACTAGTTGAATGGATGGCCAGAAATCCCTATTTGATTTGATGTTCTGGAAAGGTCCCACAAAGTTGACATTGGGGCCCATCCATCAACGTTGGATCTCAGAGTCTAGGGCATAGCTAGACATCAGACATGTAGTGGGTCGTTGTTAGATAGAACAGTGCGAGCCAGACAATGCAGTCGGCGCCTAATTAATTGAGTTCTTTTCGTACACAAAAGCAGTTGGCAATATATTTCTGTTTTTGTATTAAAAATAATCATAATAAAATCATTAAACAGATCCAAGGATGGCTAGGTTGGCTGCTGGGAATCTAAGCTCCCGTTATCTTTATATAACCCGTGTTGTTTCTCTTCTCTTCCTCGCAAAAGGGCAGTAACAATTTTAGCAGAGCAAGAACTTTCATTCATGGCCCCACAACATGGAAATTATCCAACAGTTTGTGTTACAAAGTCTGAGTCTTTGTACCCACAAAAAATTCTCAACCTGTCTAATTTGGACAGGCAGTGTCCATTGCTTGTGTATGTAGTTTTCTTTTACAAACCAGCTTTAGATTATCAAAATTTTTCCCTTGATTCGGTTTTTAGCAGCTTGAAATCTGGATTGGAAGAAACCTTGTCTGTTTGGTACCCGGCTGCGGGTAGATTGAGCTTGAATCCCAGTGATGGGAAGCTCAAGATTTGGTGCAGCAACAAAGGTGGTGCAATTCTAGCTGAGGCTATGACACAAGTCAAGATTTCCGAGCTTGGAGATCTCTTACAATGAATTCTTCGAGAATCTGGTTTATAAGCCTGCTTCCACCGGAAATTTCTCTGAGATGCCTCTGGGCGTTGCTCAGGTGAGGACAGGTTATAAAATTCAGTCAATTATAAGAAATTTTCGATTTCTTCCCCGATCAAATCATATGCATATGTTATAAATTTTCCTTCTCCTCAATTCAAACCTCCTACAAGTGCAAGTTAACCCACGGCCTCGAGGTTTTATTTCATTTTTCTCATACAAATCCCTCATTAGGGTTTTGTTTGTTTCTATACAGATTCGACTGATCTCCATTATTCTTTAGGTTTTTGTCACCCATCCATCCATACAGATATGATGTTTACTAACTCGCCCACACGCTTCCGAATATCAAAATAATTTTTTATAAACAAGATACAGACATCAAAATCTAGGATCTTGCATGCTTCTTGTATTTGTTATCTGAACAACTTTTAAAGAAGCAATCCCCATGAATGGTCATTTTCTAGCTGCTAAACTCTTTAAGACGAAATTATTTGATGCAGGTGACCAAGTTCGCTTGTGGTAGATATTCCATAGGTATCGGAACAAGCCATTTCTTGTTCGACGGACCGGCGGCCTTTGATTTTCTTTGCGCATGGGCTTCAAATTCTGCTATCATGAAAAGAAGGGTAATGACTGAGCTGCAGAAACCTGTGCACGAGAGAGAAAGATCATTTGTATCAGTCGATACGAAACGCGATTTGAAGACGAAAGTCTTGGGCGAAAGAGGAGGTAACTTTTCATGTTCTTCCTTTAACCTGTTTCTTGATTTTCTTCGGTAATTTGTCCCTATTTTAAGCTTTATAGTAATCATATACGCATGCAAGATCTCAGCTTGTGATACGTAAGCCCACTGTTGTACGATTATATTGACAGATTTCTGAATACCTGCAATATCACCTTACCTTATATCTAAATAGTGATTTAACAGCAAACCAACTAAGTAACTTATTGTTTGAGGTGGGGGTGTAAAATTGTAGGCTGTGAAAAAATATATTATTACAGAACGATGTCGTGATAACTCTGTAATACTCCATTGTCAATAACACAGACAATCTCTGTTTAACTCATTTTCTGTCTTGTTTTGCTTTTCCATGGTCAAACAAAACCCACATTTTTAAAATCTGAGATACTGTAATAAGCTGAGCATAATCTTAATCATACAACATTGACTACTTAACAAATTGAAAAAGCTTCATTGACTCCATAATGCAATGTCGGGCCCATAGACAACGATGCAACTTCATAAAATGCATGAAAAATTGAACAGATTACCAGAGCTTTTGCTAAATAAACTACAAAAATTGACCGTACTTGGAAACAAAGAGCAGAAGATTTATCAACAGCAAGTTGCAACTGCAAACAGTAATCTAGGAAAGGCTGAAAGGGATTACAAATATTAAGGCAGTGTCAATTACACTGTAAAAAATTTCGTAGAAAGGTCTTCCGCTGCAAATCCCTTTTTAACCTTCTTCCTCAGTTAGTAGCTAAGGTCTAACTCTCACATGCATGTCCTTGGGGAATAACCAGTGCATCCAAAATTGCCTTCTGGTAACGTCCCCTTATCTTGTTCCTACATAGCCAAGATTCATTTTGTCAGAATTATGACAGTGGGATCAGAATTGTAATGCCAAACTTTGTTCAGAAAAATGAAGTTATCTTGATCTTGCTTCCTTTTTCTTCTACAGAAGAAAGATGGCATGGTAACTACTCCAATCCAATTGCCACACACACACACACACACACAAAAGGGCCATTGCAAATTTCTCCAGCTTTGTGTAGATAGATATGTATATTCGTAGTTTGACATGAAAGAAACAGGGGATCGATTGGAAACCACAATGAACTTGCAGCTATAAATCTGTTTCTCGGGACATTGACAATCATACATTCAATAGTCACGACATATTTGCAGGAAATTAGAAGAGGAGGCCAGAGATTACTCATGAAGGACTTGCTATATAGATGACAGCTGTACTCAAGTCAGTACTATAGCTAGTGATGATTTCTTGAAAATATTTCCTAAAAACTAATTCCAAAGCAAGGAAACATGTTACTCACATATCTAACTCAAATGAGGTTTAGTACATGATTTGCAAATTTATCCTTACATATTGTTATTATGTCCTCCAACTGAGTATTGATAACAATACTAAGTATCACCAGTAAGTCATATTAAATTTTATCATTTTTTTATGCATACACACCACCATTGAGGCTGTGTTCAGGATTGTGGCGATTTCATTTAACTTGAGAAACAAAGTTAAAAAAATGTTTGTTAACACCAACTTTTAGTGGAACCCAAGGGAACCCAACAATTATTTCACCAATATTTGACATCTAATGCTTTTATCACAGAACAGCTATGCCTTGAAAGCCAAAGCACCTCAATACCAAATACCAAACGAAATATGAGTATATTGAGCAGGTTCTTCAATTTAATTGTAGAAGCTCAGAAAATCATGCAAATAACAATTTATAACCATGTTTATGCAACAAACTATTAATGCAGATGTTTAGATAGGAACTTAACACATAAAGCAAGGCTATATGATCTTACTTACCTCTTTCACCATTGAACTCACTAAATTTTCCAATGAGTCAACACTATTAGAAATATAACTGCCCTGTGTCTTCTGTTGGCCCATGAGATACCCTTCCTTCAAATTCAATGATGTTTGCATAGCTGACCTTTGAACCTCATTAATATTCATGGGGAAGGGATCAATAAAGTTTGATTGTCCAACTGAATCAAATTCATGGCTTCTATGAAAAACTGTTTTATTCGGGTCCAAGCTTTGGCCCAAATGTTCCACATCACCACTTATAGGCAATGTAGAGTTCAATGGGTTATACATAACATTCGAGTGGTAGGCAGCATCTTGCAAATCTTGAAATTGTAAATCAGCTTTTGAGTCCTGCAATCTGTTGTGCAATGCAGGTAGAGAAGAAACATCACATTGATTATTTCCAATCTGCAAGGCCATTGTAGAGAGGTTCTCTTGCAAATTATTGGGATGCAGCGTAGGCTGTTTAAAACAGTCACCTAACGGAAAGGAATTTGGTTGGATCCCAGATGACTGAACAGCATTTGACCAGTTGTTGTTGCATCTACCATGATCCAGCTGATGGGAAGAATATCCTGAATTTAAGGACATCAACGATTGATTTCCAAACATTTTGTTACCTTGAGCTTCTTGAAGATGTCCTTCTGACATCAAATCGTTGGTTGTAACACCAAGAAGAGAATTAGTGGACTGGCCAAAACCTGCTCTAGCATCTGTAAAACCACTGGAAACAGGGAAAATTGTTGTGCTATCTTTCACATTGGAGAGTTCACTAATGCCCGTAATGTTCTTGTTTGGTTGCAACTGATCAGGTTCTAAGGATGTTGGCATTCCTTGAAGTATGCTACCACTATGGCTTCCAGGAAGTAAAGCTGGATGGAATTTGCCTTGAACATTAGTGTTGTCTGAGCTTTGCACGTGATGCAATTGAAGCATTCCTGAAGAAGAGAGGCCATTCATACCGAGTCCAGCTGGTTTGTTCAGTCTGCCAAGCATCCCAACAGGGGGAAAAGATCTGAAAGTACTGTTTTGAAACTGGCCAGGTCCAGCCATGGCATGGAAGTTACCCAGAGCATTAACCGAACCCATTCGTAAATAGGAAGGATCAGTACTGCCCAAGGCTGCCACCATATTAGCTTGCTGGTTAGCCACGCAACTGATCCTTTTGAGGTAAAGTCTATATTTCTGTAATCATAAAATAACCTAATAAGCTTTCCCTGAAACAAGAGTTTTCGTCACAAACAACAGAGGCTGTAAGGATGAGAATTATTGCCTGCAGATGGCTAGCCACATTTTCTCTTGTCAACTTTTCAACATTCATTAAATCCAGGATCTTTTTAGGTACAGCCTCTGGAATAGTAAATAACAGAAAGGAGAGAAAGTGACAACAAAATAAATGAAAATGCTTCATATATCGATGATTTTGCATATGAAAATATATTTTGACAAACTGAAGATCAAATGAATTTTTTTCACCGGTAGGATTATTTTTTCCCCTGTGAAAAATCAATAATTACTGACTTTCACAATTCAGAAATGATCTCAAACAAGAAGGAATGCAATACACAATTTCCCAAAAAAAAGTGAAACGAAATAAAATAGGCTAACATATGCCTAGTGAAAATTTTCAAACTATTTCCTAAAATGTTTTTGGAACACAATGACAATGATAAGGAGTTAGAAACATACTGTCAATGCCCAGCTGATTAACAGCTGCAACAAACTTGCGATGCAACTCCACTGACCAAACAACCCGAGGCTTCTTTTGGGCAATTGGATCATCATTTTCATGTTCGTTCTCATCGTGCTCCTCATCTTCATCTTCATTCTGGTCTTTCCTCTTTTTATTGAGCTTCCCATTCTTATCAGAATTTGCCATTCCTCCAGCTTCACCAGTTCCTGGATTAAGCTTGTTTTGATTGTCAGAATTATTCCAATCCTTTGTATCCAATTTCTTCCTCCTGACAACATGTTGCCATATGTTCTTCAGCTCCTCAATCCGAATAGGTTTCAGCAAATAATCACAAGCTCCATGAGTGATTCCCTTCATTACAAGCTTGGGGTCGCTATTTCCCGACAACACTAAAGACATTATAAAGTTTTAGAACAAAGTTAATAAAAAATAGAACTAGTTTTGGAATTGTAGCTTTGAAATCAGTACTGAAAGTTCTTGGAAGGGAACCAATAAAATTAATAAAAAATTTCCAAAAGTCTTGTTGGAAAAGAGAGTTCCCAAAACATTGAAAAACTTAAAATGCAACAAAAATGAAAATGTTTCAAAGGATTATGGAAATCTAAAACTTGCATATAGAATTTAAATTTATTTTTATTTGACGTATTAAAACTTCAATTTTGAGGGCAGACATTAAAAGAGAATAATTCTAAAGACAATGTAAATGCCATTGGCTTACTTATGACAGGTAGGTCCATCTCAAGTCCCACGAGTTCAAGCAATTTGAAACCATCCATGTCCGGCATATGAACATCGCTGATAACCAGGTCAAACATGTTCTTGTTTTCTCTCAACAGCTTCAGAGCCGTGATTGCTTGGTTTGTAGTCGTAACTGCAGAAACCCATAATTCGCATTGATTACGATCCTAACTAGATTCTGAAATAGTCAAATTCATGAACACAAAAAAATTAACCAATCAAACAGCAGCAAATCTGATATTGATCTTTGATTCTTTTCAAGATAAATCATGAATATGTTCACGTCTCAAAATTCATGAGACATTGAAGGTACAGAACAATACTGTCTATTCCGCCATAAATCCTGGAAAACTGGTAACTTATCAAAGGAATCAGTCCAAAACTAAAACATGGGAAGCTGCTAGAGAGAGACAGAGAGATATTAAATGTCAAAACTGTTTTCCTGTCACCAAAAGCAATTAAATCAAGTTATCATATTTGCACAAGATTTTCTACACGCAACAAAATCAATTCTCTCGAAACTGAAACATATACAATCAAAATCTGAGTAACAAAATACAAATCCGAAAACCCACATAAAGAAACTCATAAACAAACAAAGAAATAAAACAAATAAGCAAACCATGGTATTGGCAACGACGAAGCAGAGTCTCCAACAACAAGAGACAAGTCGGGTCATCGTCAACGGCCAAAACTCTCAACCCACTCGGAAACTGTCCACCGTTAGCCCGCTCTACCGTCATTGTTTTCCTTCTTTCCTTCTCTCCAAAACACAAAACTTACCAATCCAGAGAAAAAGAAAACAATTGCTTAAAACTCAAGATTACCAACTACGGTTTATCTGGTTTTGAGAAGAACCCAGAAAGTATATTAGTATTAGAGAGGGGTTAAACCAGAATAATTAAGAATTAATGGTGGAAAGTGGTAGAATAAGGCAAGTTTGGAAAGAATATTAGCTTAGATTGTAGAAAAAAGAACAATTAAAACAGAACAGTGAAAATAATTTTTTAAAAAAATAAAGTTATGGCTCTGTGTTATTGCATTAACTATGAAAAAGAGAAGGAATATGGAATCTACAAGCTATGCATGGACTGTCAAAGCTGGATATGGAGTGAATTCTGAAGGCTTCAATGAAAAAGATTTGTTTTCCCGTTTTTAGTTGACTAAAATAGAGGACAAATACACTTTTGGAGCGTGTCCTTCACGCTCTAACCAACCACCACGTGCAGTGCACAAAGCCACCGCATGGTGGCGAACTACCGGAATATTCCCTTCCACCAACTTAAATATGTAGGTAATTTAATCTGATAATTTCTTTCATTAATAATTATAAATAAATTCACATTTCATAAAAATTAATTAATTAATATAAAATAATTTATTTAATTGATATTTATTATCATAATTCAAATATTTTTTTAAAAAAAACTGAGAAATGATCAAATGGAAAACGAATAAATATATATATATATATATATATTTTTTTTAATTTTCCCAAGGGCAAATAAAATTTAACTTGGAAGGGGTCGAGTCAACGCGTCCTTCAAAATTGGGAAGCATCTCGATCCCAAGGGCCAATAGGAATTAAACACGTGGTGCGGACCACATTAAAGTCGCCGTGTAGAAAAAACCTGAACATGGCAGGAAGTGTGAGACACGCGTGAGAGTGCAGTAGTACTAGTAGACCGCAGGCTATTGGCTTGGCCGTACGACGAGTTTCTACTCTCTCTTGTTTTTATTTTATTTTATTTTATTAATTAACCAATTATTTTTAATAAATAAAGAATTGATTTATTACTTTTACCGGTCTTGCTTTTTGTCAAGATTCCTCTCTCCGTACGCTTCGGCCTTCTTTAACATATTTGATCTCTAAGTTGCCACGATAAATTCTGGATTATAAACAAGTCTAAAGGTGCATAATTCAAAGCTTTCTTTATTTAATTCGAACATGCTTGGTTAATAAGACTAGTTCTGCTCCATAACATGCATGGTTGATCCCTCTGTTCAACTACTAGACTAGACCATCGCTGCTTTGCATGCATATAAGAGACAACTCTTCTTAAGTTAATGAACTCTTTTGAAGAATTATTAAGGTTATGGTTAAAGATAGGCAAACTAATTTTGTTATTCACATTTCATGGTAAGTGGTGTAGCCAATATTTTTCATTGACCCCCCACACTCATGGGTCATGCATGCAATTAAGATTTTGAGAGACACAGAGAGAGGGGTGAAAGGCAAAAGGGCAGCAAGGTTGGTGGAGAAAGTAATGGAAATAATGAGCGATGAGAGATCCCAATTTGTACAAATATGCTATTGCTATTGCTATTGCCCTAGCTCTATGGCTAAAGCTTGATTGAAATGAATGAATGAATGAATGGAGTTCCACTATCTCACTTTCTTTCTTTCATTCTCTTGTGTGAGTGGAGAGAACTATTGAATTTGAATGGGGTAAGAAGGAATGAATTAGGTAATTAAAGTAAATTCATGTCATGAGATGATGTGATGTGATGCGATGCATCTTTTCTTCATTCAAAGTTCATTCAAGTAAGAAACCCCACTTTCTATTTAATTCATTACATTGTTATATCAATGCATGCGGACACAACACACTTCTAGAGTTCCAATCAATCTTCCATCATTGTCTATCTTTACTGTGTCACTACTTATGCTCAAAGCACTCCAAATGATTCAGCAATAAAAGGGTATAGTGTAAATCTTATCATTTGCAAACACTTGAACATGCAAAATCATTATTATTTTAACATTAAACTGTTATAACATTAAACAGCAATAAAATAATTATAAAGATTATATACGATACTTATAAAATTTAGATTAATTCATAATTAAAATTTAATTTTTAAAAAATATTTTTAACACTTTTTATTAATCAATAATTCTAATTAATTTTATTGTTTATGATACTGAACAAATTTAACTCAAAATTTTGACAAAGACGATGGAAGACACAGAGTAAGTTGCATTTATTATTATTATTATTTACCTCGGGGAGGCTGTTGCATCAATGACACTGGGGAAAATCCTACACCACCGATATGAAGATACAAACAAGATCCCAATGAAGTTATTTTATTATTATCTAGCAAGCTAGGGCACAACATCATTTGACCATCCAATAAGATTAATAAATACCAAAATGGGCATTCAATTTTTGCATTAAAGCATAGGCCTCTCTTCTCTTCTCTCTTTCTCTCTCTGTCTCTATCCAACCAGAATATATTATTAGTCCAATGGCATTTAATTAACATATGAAGAAGATTCATATGTTGGGGTGCAAAATCTTTGAGATTCCTTGCGTTTTGGAGTCACATGAATTTGCTTTGGATTGATAATGGGTGAAGGAGGGAAGAACGCAGCAACTTAGCTTGCTTCATAAAAATGCTTGTGTTTGCTTGAGTTTAGCTAACCTTGTCTCCTGTATTGGATATGTGTTTACACATGCTCGCAATATTAAACACACCTTCAGAGCCTTCCTATAATATTCCATTTCCATTATTTTGTCCTGAAATCTTGTGCTACTTCACAAACAAGAAAGCTTGGACTAATGCGTAATGTTCAAAGGATGTGGCATGAAAACTGAGAACACAGCGAGCAGACCGAATATATAGAAGAGAATAGAATGGTGAAAGGTGAAGTAGGTGAACTAATTCATGTCCAATGCTTTCTGTTTTCTTTCGAAAAAGAAAACAACCAAAGTTATGTGCTCGAGTCCATGTTTGGTACCAATTGTTCGGACCACCGCTGCAGAGTAGTTGTCTTGCAAAAGCAAGCTCTTCAGGGCAAAGTATATGCAAAGCAAGGTGGGTATATTATATATGCCAACTGCTACTAATTGTTCCAAGAGCGATCGTGCCAAACTCTGTACATCATCAAAGCTTAAAAAGCTTATTCCTGGCTATTATGCAATGTTCCTCATGTTTACATCGAAGTTTCTCAAATCCATGAGTACAATTAGATTTTACCTATTGAATCCAGCGGTGTAATCAGCTTGGTCCCCATGCAATTGAAGCTGCCAGCCATGATACACAAAGCATAGGTCAAATTAAGCATCACAAAATGGACATAAATTAGTATTACTAGCAAGATTCCTTAAATTGATTGGTTTTACCTTGTCTCGAGAGAGTCCAATCGTTATCCTGGCCAAGAGCCCAAAAGAAATATCCAGCCAAGCCCGTAGACTTGGCAAAACAGACCTTAAATTCAATGGACATCACATCATCGGACCCGATCCAAGAATCCCCAGCATAAGAGTAATAAGCTATTGTCTTTCCATCGAATACAACCACCGCATTATTTTCCACGTTAAACTGGACAACTTGATTGTAAGTCAGGACGCTGTCTCCGGGTTCAACGCCAAATGCAGGACCTCCGATTCCGTTAACATTTGGATCCTGAAGCTTCCATGTATGGCCGTACAATGGCAAACCCACGACAAGCTTCTGGGGCGGAACCCCGGCTTCAATCCATGACCCGATTCCAGAGCTCGTACTAATGTTACTGTTCGGGTCATAAAATGCTGCGTGCACCCCGGTGAAATTTTCCCATGACCCGTGATAATCAAAGCACAGTGGACTAACCCAATCTACGTATTTGTAGATTGCGTCAATTGGGTACGATCTAGGCTCACCGTTTGTCGTGAATTTGGAAGCAAAATATACGGCAGCAGTTAATAAAAGTCGTGAATTCCCGCTAATTCTTGCTTCATGATTTATAGCTTTTCGCCACTGTCTGAATAATAAACCAAGGTTTAACATGTCTTGATCGTTGTCAGGGAATTCCCAATCTAGGTCAACGCCATCGAAGCCATATTTTCTAGCGATTTCAATGGATGAATTAATGAAAACTGCTCGTGTCTTCCTATTGCTCGCCATTGCCGAGAAAACTTTGCGGTCACTGGCTGCCCCTCCTATGGATAAAAGAATATTGATGTAACTTTCTTGGGCACGGAGTGTGCCTATTAGCTCGGGAATTCCTGTTTGGTCTGATTGAGTAACGTTAAGTTCGAAAGTGCTCGGCTCTGGTAAGAGAAATGCATAGTAAACATGAGTGAAAAAGGACGTGTTAATGGAGGAAGCTGGAAATCCATCAGATGATGGCCAATAAGCTGCTTTGATTCCTCTAAAACGAGGACGAATTGCGGGGGATGGATATGGTTCTGGCGATGTGGGTTCGGAAATGGGTGGGTATGAAACCGGGGCCGGAACCGCGGGAGATGATGGTACTCCCTGGCAAGGTCCAGAATCGGGACCTGGACCCGGGAAATAAGGCGGTGTAGCTGGTACTGGCGAAGAGTAAGCAGGAACCGGACTGGAAACGGGTTCGACCGCATAAAAATTTGGACCGGATATAGCTGAACTGAATGAATCACAATCTTTGACAGAAGCAAAATTGATTACAAGAACGAAAGGGAAAAGGAATTTGAATATTGCCATGGTTGAAAAATTTGGAGCTAATTAGAAAGAGCAGAAACAGAGATGAACATTTATGGAGGAGATACAAGTAAAACTAAGGTAATATCGACAATCTTTGTTGCGTAACTGATGATGAAGCCAATGCAGGCCAGTTCACAGCGAGAAGCCAACAAGAGTGTACGCCTGGCGATATATGCAATGAAATCGGACGGGAAAGGCAAAGGCCGCATCGTTTCCAAGCAGACGCTCCATGTTTTCAGAATACTTTACAGGAGAAAGCACAAACGAGACTAAGCCAGTTGCGGAATATTTCTGAATTATGTTTGATAATGGGAATGAGGTGAGAAAGGAAGCAACTCCGGCTGATTTGTGTTGCCTTATTGACTGCTAATGTGGGCCAATATCAAAGTAGTTGACTCACGAATTCTAACAAGTTGAGCCGAAGAGTCTCTTGGGTCAACACAGTTCCTTGTTCTAATCTATGCTAGACCTAACAAGGAGTATGTCAGAGATTTTTTTTAACTTTTTTTTTCTTAGTAATAAGCCAAGACAACCCAATTGACCATTTCATTTCTCGTAGGCTATTGAGAGATACAGGTACGCGTGTATGAAAGAATGCATGATGATGGGTTCCAATCAAACAGCAGCAAATCTGATATTAATCTTCCATTCTTTTCAAGATAAATCATGAATATGTTCATGTCTCAAGATTCATGGGATATTGGGGATCCAAGTACAGAGCAACACTATCTAATCCTCCATTAATCTTGGAAAACTGTAACTTATTAAAGGAATCAGTCCAAAACTGAAAACATGGGAAACCAGAGAGAGACCGAGAAAAATTAAATGCCAGAACATTTTCCCAATCGCCAGATGTAACTAAATCAATTTATGATGTACAAGCAACAGGTACTCACAAAACTGAAACATAGCAGATCGACATCTGAGTGGCAAAATACAAATCCAAAAACCCATATGCAGAAACTCATAAACAAACAAAGAAATAAAACGAATAAGCAAGCCATGGTATTGGCAACGAAGAAGCAGTCTCTAATAACAAGAGATAAGTCGGGTCATTGTCAACGGCCAAAACTCGCAACCCACTCGGAAACTGTTGACCGTTATCATTGTTTTCCTTCTTTCCTACTCTCCAAAACACAAAACTTACCAATCCAGAGAAGAAGAAAAAAATTGCTTAAAACTCAAGATTACCAACTACGTTTTCTCTGGTTTTGAGCAGAAGGCAGAAAGTAGATTAGGATTAGAGAGAGGTTAAACAAGGGTAAATTAAGAGTTAATGGTAGAAAGTGGGAGATTAAGGTAAGTTTGGAAAGTATATTAGCTTAGATTTTAGAAAGAAGAACGAGTTAAAACAAAACAGTGAGTTATGGCTCCGTGTTATTGCATTAACTGCGAAAAAGAGAAGGAACATGAAGTCTACAAGCCATGCATGGACTGCGAAAAAAAAGACTTCACTTTGGTGATTAAACATAAAGAAGACAACCCCAGCCGGCTATATCATTTTTCATAGGTTATAAAGAGACATTTATACATACCAGAATACATGATGATGGGGTGCAGAAAAAAGGAAGTGATGGAATAGACGATTGCTCATCTCTTTTTGGGAGAGTTTCATATTTAATCTCCATGAGTTTCTGATGTGGGTATTTGTTTATTAGGACAGACAAGAGATGTCAAGAAGGGATTCGATTGAATTTGATTAGACAAGTTGATCGTCTAAACAATTATACGGCATGCTTTGTATTTGTTTAAACACCAATGCATGTAGAATACCAAAACCCACTCACTCATTACATAAACCCCTTTTATTCTTCTGATATAAAACGATAATATTATATTAATATAATTAATGGGATAAATTAATTTTTGATGAAATCGACCTCCATAGTTATGTATATGCATGTTGAAAAGAAAACTAATTAAAGGAAAAAAAAAGTTCTGATCTCAAGGGGTTAATTATGGGGAATTGTTCGTGTTAGATCAATAATTAAACATCCAACAAAACATAAATATATATATAAGGGTAAGATATAAAAGGCACTCATGAAAGGAGAAGGAGGGGGAGGGGGAGTCCACATAGGCTTTGCTTGCTTGTCGGCCATTTCTCTTCGTCCCTACCATTCACGGCATATACGACAAATTACCTTGTATCATGACATCTAAAGGCGATCTTCCTTAAGTGGCCTCGCGTTGTATTTTGTTACCCAAATATAAAAAGTAATTATAAATAAAAATCAAAATAAGCAAAAAGCAAATTTCCTTTAATAGTGTTCTCATTTTCAACTTCAACCTCAACTTGAATTAAACAATTGTCTTGCTTTTGTGATCCTTAACATCACAGCAACTGTATTACGAACGTGGCCTGAAGCTGCAGAATTATCCTGCAGAAAAGGTTATGAATACAGGGAGAGTTTCTGTTGTCTCGTTCATGGAACTCGTGGACGGTTTGATTGAACAGACAAGCAAGCATGCAGGAATCTTCAGTTGTAGTAGACCAGGTAGAGAAAACAATAAATAAATTTGGAGATTTTGTACACTACTTGCTTTACAAAAGATTTCATGAAAATCAGTGGCTAAAAATACCGAGAGAGAGAGAGAGAGAGGAGTTGAAAAGAAGAAGAATCCCACAAAAGGGTGCAGAGGAACACGCTGCAAGCATATGATATTAATAAGAAGAAACACAGGTGACATCGTTTCATGGAGTTGAAATACATAAGAGAGTTGTTGGGTCTACTTTTGTCCCCCATGATATTGTTTTTAGAGGCTTTGCACATTTTGAACATTACTCCAAACAGCTCATGGTTTGTTGCATTCCATGGAGAAAAAGACATTGTTATTTGCGTTAAGCCGAGCATGCAGTTGCAGTCAAACTGATATGAGAAATGAAATATTTGCACAGAAGAAATTACTGATATAACGAGGATGTGTCAT
The DNA here is from genome assembly GCA_019650275.1 of Xylocarpus granatum. Classification (NCBI taxonomy): domain Eukaryota; kingdom Viridiplantae; phylum Streptophyta; class Magnoliopsida; order Sapindales; family Meliaceae; genus Xylocarpus; species Xylocarpus granatum. Next base: position 316,239 of record BNST01000438.1, on the reverse strand, counting down.
TCTTATAATGGATGGATGAAGGTACATGTTGGAATTCCAGATAAATTTTATAGGTAAACCCACCAATCTTTACGTTAGCCTCTTAACAAAAGAAATTAAAATTAGTGTAGGAAAAAGGGTATTGTGTATTCTTCCATGTATCGAACAAAGCATATATATTGTACACTTCCCATCAAAAGATTTTACCCTTTTATTATTATTTTTTTGTATTTGGTTAAATCAGCACCAAATTCATAATCAATCAATAAAGAAAGTCGCAAGCTCAACATATCTTCTCTCCTATGGAGTCACTGAGTAAAGATCCGAGTATTTCAGAGGCTTCAAGCGTCATCTCAACTCCAGAAGCTGCATCGTTTCAGAATACCTCATTGCAGAAATCAAAGGGACACGAGCAAGAAACAATAGTTGTTAAAGAAGAAGAAGTAAGGGATCATGAAGAAGAAGCAAAAGCTACTCGCTTGTTAGATCTAAATCTTGATAGAAGTGATTCTGATCAAGGTTTTAATCAAGAGCTCAATCTCATTGACTTCTTCTACAATATGGGTTCATCTCAAATTTCTTCAGAAATTCCTCAAGCTAGTGATCATCATGTTGAGCAAAGAGTTTTCTCATGCAACTACTGCCAAAGAAAATTCTACAGTTCACAAGCACTTGGAGGACACCAAAATGCTCATAAAAGAGAGAGAACTCTAGCAAAAAGAGGACAAACAGTAGGAACATATGCAGCAGCTTCAGCCATTGCTTTTGGGCAGCCATACTTGCACCAAAATCACTTCTATAGCATTTCTTCTCTTCCCCTCCATGGTGCATACAATCGATCTCTTGGAGTTCGGGCTCATTCCATGATTCATAAGCCAAATCACGGATCATCTTCTCATGGAAATGGAAATATCTATGAACACAACAACTGGTCTAGGCCGCTTATTGATCAACAACCAGCAATCGGAAGATTATCAGCAATGGAAAATTTCCATGCAAGTGCAGCAGCAACAACATCTCGTGTTAGCGTTGGTAGGTTCAACTTGGATAGGAATGTGTTGGGTTCCGCTTCTCCGGCAGATCATGAAGCAACTAGCGATTGTCGGTGGGAAGGTGGTGGCGAGGGCGGCAGTGGTTTGAAGATTAATAATCAGGAAGAAATGCAGAAGCTTGACTTGTCTCTCAAGCTCTAAGTATCTTCTTGCTATTATTAGTCATTTATATGTTTTTAACTTAATAATTTTCATGGCATCCTGGTTCAGACTTTGTTTACTCTTTAAATTGAGCGTAATTATTATTATTATTATTCTGTAAAATGAATACTATTATAGAAAAGTTTTGAGAGATTTTTCTTCATTGTTTTCATTCATTCTTTACATACATACATACATGCATGCATATACATATATATATATATATATAATTTAGTTGAAACCTGGCTAGAAGCTTGCCTCGGTTTGTGGGTTATTATAGGATCCTAAGCTTGGCATAATACTTAGTATCTTCATTTAAACATTGGGGTTATATTCCCAAGCTTTTGAACCAAACCCAAGGCAGTTGCATGTTTTCAATCAACTGAACTAATTATGCAAAATATTTGTCTTTTCATGGCTCTTTGTTCTCTTCAAAATTCAATTTGTGATCGAATTTTGGTCATTATCTAAGAAAACTTGCAGAGACAGTTCCAGGGAAATTTCTGCAATCATGACACACAACATTTTTCTCAAGAAGCTATTGAAGTTGTATACCCAATCGAAAGGGAAAATCCCCAAATTGGGATTTGGATGACTTTATGAACTAATATTCAATCAAAGACTCGGACATGTTTTATCATTTACTCTGCTTTAAAGGAGAGTATGTTTGTCTTGTATTGAGGAGCATGTACCGTGTCGTTTTCACAGACTGATCTCTGAATCTAGAAAAGATTTCGCTGATAAAATATCTGTGATAGCATGCCTCTATTACATCACGTTTATAATAATCCATTTGTTTAATTTCATATAGTTGAGTTGATGTTTAGGTTACCGTGCAAAACCTGACTGGACCACAAGAACAAATGGCCATTTTCCCATTTGCTCAAAGTTCAGCTCCCCAATCCTCATCTTCCTCGTCAACCTGTCTCCCTCAATGTGGACTGGAAAACTTTTCTATGGTAAAAAGTTTCTCTTGTGCCATGAATGAGGAGTTGGATGTTGCTATTAGCACTTTGAGAAACAACCTTTCAGAAATGTTGGGCCCAAACAGGGAAGATAACACTAGAAAACCTACAGTGAAGAGATAACTAGGAATCTGGTTTTTTATTCTGGAGAATCCATGGGACCTGACAAATGCTTTAGAGACTGCTGAATGAAGTGGAGGGGGTGAGGGATAAATGATTATGATAGAATGAATGAATTGTTCAATAATAATGGTATGGATTCCGGGCCCTGACTCGAAACCAATTCATTATCGGCCAAACAAAACAAGACCATTGAAAGATTTTGACCATCGTTTCATGGAGGGATTTCTGATTAAGGTACACAAAACACCAAAAGGCACGATTATGTCAAACACAAGCAACCCCATGAGGGCAGTGGATTTGACTTGGCTGGTCGGGAAAGACAAAATTAGGTAGCTGCAATTATTTAACAGCCTTGAAAGGTTTTCAAAAAAAATTTAAGATATGAATGTTATGTAAAACTGCCAAACAATCAGAAACTATATATCAGGCACGACTAGCAATCTGTAAACAGAGGCCCCGGCCGACATAAACCATTGCTCTATCCCCAAGAAAGAAAATAAATGATTGAGACAATTGCATAGGTTAATCCACAATTTAGCAAAAGCTTCATGTTCAACGAAAATAATAATAATACTTTGGCTAAATTTCACCTTCAATTCAAACTAATCTGGCACAGCAAACGCACAAGTTCAACCAAGCCAGCTTGAATGATCTTAAAAGCAAACCATCACAGATTATTTGCTCACAGAATACAAGCTGAATACAACCTTATCACAGATTAAGAAAGTCTTAAGCATGAAATCAGTAGATCTCTCTTTAATACGATCAAATGATTTAAATATACACAAGAAAAGAACAAAGTCAGAAAAAAAATAACATGCACTAAAGCAGATGAATAAAGGAATACATAGTGTCATACATTTACAGACTGGATAAATTATTCACTTATGTCAGTTGGACTTGATTTGGAAGAGTACGTAACCCTTCAAACATAATGAATTCACAACGCCTACCACACTTGAAGATTAACCAAAATGTATTAAGACCTGAACTTTGTACACAGTGCACAATAACATATAATGATATCTATAGAGTGCACTACATCACCATCACCATATAGTTTTGTACCTCAGCCCCATCCAAATGTGTAAACACTATTTAATTCTGCCACACAATGGCAATACGGACCTACCTGACGCCCATGGTTTGCGGAACAATAACACTTATCTTTGCTCATTACCGCATATAAAATTATAGCAACATCATTCTTATCTACATTTTAATGTGCAGAAAGGTGTCCTGATCACAATGCTATGCGAGTCTGGCCACACCCACAGTGTTTAGAAAAATCTTCCACATGAATCTTGACCCAATTCTCACCAACAAATACAGTTAGTATCTTTTTATTCAATTTGCTCTGAAAATTCAATAACAATTAAGCTGGGGATATCTTTATGCAATGAGAGTAAATTTTCACATGAATAACAACTTGCAAATTTTATGCATGCATAATTACATGCACACACAAACATGTATAAAATATAATGAAGGACATTAGCAATGACAAGAGAGACATCAAAATGTGATTGGATTTTGAAATCTCAGTTATACATGTTTATATCTTCAGTCCAAATTTATCACATCCTACAAGCACACAGACACACAAATCCAAACTAATAACATAGATAAGCTAAAGAATGTGCGTAATGATGCATTCTTGTGTTTCATCCTTTAAATCAGCATTAATTTAGTAGTCTGCGCCTTGATTCTCACTAGCACTTGAAATAAGTCCACAAAGACCAGCAGAAATAAGAAACAATCATACTCTACTTCCTCTCAACAAAAAGTTAAATGAAATAGTATCTACACACCAATCAACTTGAACCTAGTTTACTCAGATCAAAGTGCAAGTTCATTTCCATTCACTTTTGCAGAAACTGGTATAATTTAAAGGGGCAGATGGCAAAGAAAAGACCTTCAATCATATCACATCTTTAAATAACATGTTCTAACGGTCACATATACGGTATTTTGTCTAATGAATGACTGATATATACTGTCTAACTATTTTGTAACTCTCCTACCATCATCTATTTTGATTCTTTCACTTATACTTCCTTGAGTTTTACAAGTAATGGAATAGTTATCAATTTAACCCCTATCACAGGAGAGTTTCTTAGCCTAAAATGATTGAAACCTGCATAGGGACGATGTAGCTACATGTGCCACCAATATCCAGTAAGATATGGTATTTTGAAAAGAAACAAAAAATGGAATCATGACTACCCATAAGGCCCAACATTATGCAGTCTTATTGTTATAACATTAATTTAAGCTTCAACCTTCTGAAGGCCAATCTTGAAGAAATTTAAAGCAATAACAGAATCTTTCTTCTAGTTATCTTCTCTTTATCAGTGAGTAATTGCAATAAAATCTGTTAAGCAATCACTACCATATTACAGCAATGAAATGTTGTCACCTACACAACTAAAACTAGATCGAACAAAATTACACATGAACAATAATCACTGGTATAACTTGTCAGTCTCTCAAAGGAATCTCACAATAAGACTAGAAATTGATAGCAGAAGTCCATGACACACTGACATCACAATAACATAGACTTGTATTTCAATTTTTTGAGTAGCTGCATCCTGTATGTTTAAGAAAATCTTGCCAAAAAAAAATGATAACAGCCCTATAACAATTCTTATCAAGGCAAATTTAAGAATTTACTAATCCATCCTACAAAGGCACCATTGACAAAATCCCTTTACTTTTCAACAAAAGATTTAACATTTTCCAACCATTTAATAAGTTCAACTCTATCCTTGTTCAGCATATATTCATGCAAGAAAACAGACAGTTCATCATTTACCCCTCTTGCCTGTAAGTACTCACGAAATATCTTCTGAAGCTTTTCACTCAAGTTCCTGAAAACAACGACATATTGCAAACTAAGACACCAAACCAACAACCTTATAAACCACCAAAAGGGGGAGGGGGTGTTGGTGCGCGGAAACAAAAGCATTTGCCAATAAATGCAATTTAACGCAATTTAGAATATTTCAATCTTCAGGATCTTCTTAAAATATGATCATACCTTAAATAAGGTCCCATATAACGCCTGGCTTGCTTGTTATCATGACAGAGCATATAAAATTGACGAATTTCTAAGGAGTCGGGCCACACCGAGCACAAAAATTCCAGCTTATCAGAACAATTCTTCTTGGATATACCAACTATCAGGCTAATATGAAGACGCACGTTTTCACCAATGCTATCGTCTCCGAATTTAGGAACATTCATAAAGCCATCAAACATCGAGACCTTAATTTCAATATCTTCACTGTCTCCAAATTTTCCATTCATTACAATGAACTCCTCTCCTGGTCGATCTTCAATCGCAAACGAATTGAATTTCGTAATAGGCTACAAAATTTCCAGAGATTAAAAACATTTCATTTTCTTGCCAACCGAAGAGAGTAACTGGTAATGCAAACGAAAATTAAACAACAAAAATAAGCTTCACAAGTGACTACCTGATGAGGAGGAGCGTATTCCATTTGGTAGTCGATTTCGTTGCGGAGGATTCTGATGATGTTAGCTTCGAAAGGCGATTTGGTAATGGCGTCAGTGGCGTAGGGTCTGGACGGGAATAGAAGAACTGAGGTGGTATGTCGTGATTGGAAAGAAGGTGTGCCGTGCTGACTTTGTAGTCCATGGGCTATTCTTTGAGCAGATCGGAGTAAGCGAGCCATGGGACTGGATTTGATCAAGCGTTTAAGAGGGAGGTCAAGGTTTTGCGTACTTTTGCAACCTGCAGTTACGAATTAATTTGCACCTGTTCTTGCCTCGTCGTTTACTTGCCATGTAAAAAGTTGCCTTGTCGTAGATTATGTAAAATACCGACATGTCGTACAGTTTTCTAAACGACGCGTCGTTCATCATTAAGGCCGATATCTTCTTATTCAGCCCAAATATGCGACCCATTAATCGTGTTTTGGGCTTGATTAAGGTTGCAATGTAATTTCCATTAAACAATAAGATTCTCGGCATGTCTTTTGGAGGTGGACCCTTATCCACTAACAACAATAATTTCCACTCCAATGTACCTGATTAGGACACATTGTGATGATTTAATTATGCATTACTAAAATACAAAAATAACCTCATCAATAATCCAAATTACCATTTCATCAACTCTTCAAATTTTACCAAGGCAATGTGCATGGATTAACTGCAAAGAGAGACAGAAAGAAAGCAACTTGCTTTGTCATTTGTTCATAGCTTTCAATGGAATGAATTTACAGGTATTTACTTGGACAAATGGATGATAAAATTAGATTGGAAGACAAGAAAAATAGGGGAAGAAGAAAATAATAAAATATTAGAGAACGTATAAGGGTATGCATGTAATTTCAAAATTAATATAATAAAATAAACATTCTAAAAATTCAAAAGCATTTATTCGTAAAACGACACCCTAAACTCAGTAGTAAAGCAAAATCCCAGGAAGTGGGCCCCGCGAAGCAGACTCCAGTGTGCTGTCTGTTTCCGTACTTTTTTAACCGGGTTTTAGATAATTAAGGAATTTAATTATTTTATTTTAAATTAAATTAAAAATCTAAAGCAGTATAAAGAGACGAGAAAGTGAGGAAATTGACGGTGTGCTCGCTTTCGGCTATTGGCTGCGGCACCCGGTAGAACCAAAGTAGGAAGATTCTTGGATCTGAAAAAGAATTCGAGGGATCTCGTTTCTCATGAGTGCCCCCGGAAAATCCGCTTAATTTCCTACAACTCCACGCTCTCTGTCGCTCTATTCATCTCCTCTTCTTTCTTTTCACCGAAGCGAAGCGAGGAAAAGCGAAAGGCGGACTAATCAGGAAAAGCAAAAATGTTCTGTCGAATGGTCACGGTTCCTCGGAAAAAGAAGATCGGTTCGGTTCCGGTTTATTTGAACGTCTACGATTTGACTCCAATTAATGGCTACGCTTATTGGTTCGGTCTCGGGATCTACCATTCCGGCGTTCAAGGTATCAACTTTTTTGTTTTTCAAATTTCTCTCCTGTAGTGTGTGTGTGTGGCGCAGCGCGCGCGCGCATGCGTTGGAAGATATGTGGTTATATCTTGTTTGGCAAATTTTGTGTTGAAAAGTTTGGCCGATGTTTGGTTAATGGGAATTTGAGGGAAAATGGTTTTATTTTATTAGTTTTTTAACATGTTTCTAAATGATGTAGTTTTGTTGTAGTTTATGGAGTTGAGTATGGATTTGGAGCTCATGACCATTCGACGACGGGGATTTTTGAAGTGGAGCCAAAGCAGTGTCCCGGTTTTACATTTAGGAAATCTATTTTGATCGGAAGAACAGATCTCGGGCCTAAGGATGTCCGTGCGTTCATGGAGAAACTCGCCGAAGATTATTCTGGCAACACGTATAACCTCATCACCAAGAACTGCAATCACTTCTGCAATGATGTGTGTCTCAAGCTGACAAAGAAACCAATTCCTCGCTGGGTCAATCGTCTTGCTCGTTTGGGTAAGAAATAGATATCTAAGAGTTTTGTGACATTCTTTGTTCTGTGCAAAATTAAGAATTGAAGTCATTGAAATTCCAAGTGTTTGACCAAATTTTGGTGCATTCGATGCATTCATTTTCTTTTCTCTTTTCTTTAGTATGGTAGCTTTCTTAATAATTGATTGCTAAGACTATTATTTCAGCCTCCATTATTTACATCATAATAAGTTTGTTTTCGGATATTTTAGTTTGCCTTATTTCCGATGTAGATTCTAGTTTTCATTGCGTACAGTTTATATGGATGAATGTGGTAGGTAGGAACCTGAAAGCCAGAATTTTTGAGTTGACAAAGATTGCTTGCCAATGACAAACATAGAAATTAAGAACCGTGAAGCACAAAAATATTCAACACCAGTTCCAACGATCCTTACGCCAGCAGTGCCTGGTATCTATATTGGGCATCATCGAGTATAAATTTCTAATTTATCTGTTCTAATCTAGATTTGGTGGAGTTTGTGATATTAGCTGTCCCGAATAAAGAAGAGATTCAAGGCAAAGTCCATTTCAGTGAAATAGAGTAGTTGCTTAGATAAATTGATCTATGTTGTTACATATTATTGCACTGTTGGGATTCTACTATTAATTTATTAGCCAGTGATATTTTTGTTTCTGATTGACTTATAAAAATAGGAGTAAAGCTGGTCTTGGTAGCTTCCATCCTCATAATCTTCATCTCAAGATTGCTTGCCAGCTTACCCGATATTATTTTCAAAAAATCTGCAGGTTTTCTCTGCAACTGTGTTCTTCCAGCAGGTTTAAATGAAACTAAGGTTCGGCAAGTTGGATCAGATGATAGAGCTACAGAGGTTGAAAAGAAGAAATTGAGAAGCCATTCAAGTAGGCTCACCTCAGCTTCTGATTCTCTACCTTGTCCACCATTGTCATCTTGCCCTTCTGGTTCTGCAATCAGGAGAAGTAGAAGACAAAGACGTTGTATCCCTACATCTTCAACTTTGGTTCATAGTTCCTCAACTTCAACCTTGATGCTTTGATGAATTTTGAGTTTCTACACTTTTTAGAAATGGTAGAATTTCACATATAAACATGAGATGGGAAAAGGTTTGCAAATTTTACTTTCAGCCCCATCTAGCAATCCTGTAATGCTACTCTCCTTTCAAGAATGTAGAAACAGCTGCTTGGAAATTATTGCAGCATTTTGTTTTTTGTAATTAAAAAATATATATATTGCTCTGTTTTCGCTGGAGCGCCATTTCTCTGTGTTCCAAAATTTGATATCTTAGTTGCAAAAGAAGTCTCGGAAACAACATTGTGTTCTTCTTAATTAGCTGGTCATGTTTTGAGTGTCATTATGAATGTACCTTGCGAAATGTAATGCCATTGCTAGCCCATGTTCAATGTTGACGATGTGGTAGGGGACATGCCCTGTACTAGTTGGTGTGACAGGGGAACCTTTTAATTTTCGTAATTATGAATTGACAATATGTTTTGTTTCTTATGGGCAGTAGTTAACACGACCATGTTTATCTCGTATCTGGCCCCATTTTCTGCTTGGGGCCAATATATTTCGGTTTGTCTGGTGCTGCTTAGAGTCAATAATAGTGCTGGGATTCAGAAAAAGTTATGGAATCCCTGCTTTGTGATTTAGGCATTTGTTTGAAGGTGCCGAGTATAATCTGGCTTGTCGTGGCTATTTGAAAGAAAATTTCAACTGGTAGAAATTAAGCGCAAGGGTTTTAGATTTGAGTGACTAGGGCGGCAGAATCTGTTGGGTGCATCATTTGCTGGCCCATTTCGGCTTTACCCAAATCATATTACCACATTTCAAAGTCGTTGCAGCAGGAAAACAACCCAATGCACGATAGCCCTCAGCAGGAAGAATACACATAATTTAATACTAGTTATTTTGTTTTAGCTTTGAATTCTTGAGCACTGCATTGTCTTCATCTCTTCATTTCTGCCGCCGCCGCGCATGGTATGCTTAATGTTTCTTCCCAGGTTAGCTCTTTCAGAAACTTATTAGACTTGTCTTCAACTACCCACAACTAGAATAGAGATGGGTTTGGATGGTTTCCTCACTAGAATATGCATATATTTGCGTGTGGATTTTGAGCAACAATGGTCAATATCGGTATCCATCTCATGCATGTCTACCTAGAAAACCAAATGTTTCGCTTGTAAATTTTTTTTCATATGTTAGCATCACTACAGCTGGTTAAAGCTTGGAAGTCTATTTTCTTTTCTTAAATTATTTTTGTAAACATCTGGTTTCCTAGGTCAATCCTTGTATACCTTTTATTATTAGGAAAATTGGAGAATAACATCCAGATTCTAAAAATTCTGTATTCTTACCAATGAAAGCATAATCGATCCGTTCATATCAAATAAGTCCGTAATAGAATGGTACTAAAATGATTCATACAACTAATTGGATCATTCAACAAGAGACATGGCAAGTATGTGTTGACCATCAACTCCAGGTACCATTCACAGGCTTGTCCAGACAGAGAACGAAGATGGTGAAATCCAGGGTTAGATTATTCTGTTAGATTCACGAGACTGACTAACTGACCGTCTTCTACCCAAATACAGAAGCATGTGGTCAAACTTGTGTGCTGCGTGCGTGCGGAGTGTTGCCCATTTTCTAACTCTTTCGGTGCCCTTTTTCTTAACAGGGTTCTGTGTTGTTGTTCTTTCACATTGTACATGTATTTATATTAACCATTCAGCGCCATTACTTTGAGATATCAGAGATTGGTCAATTGTATTAGCGGTTAAGATTGGTTAAAATTGGTTTGAAATATGTGACAAATCGTAGATAATTTTGCACACAACAAAAAGAGACAACCCCACCTCACACGCTTCTTGTCCGAAACTCGGAAATTTCCCATTTCAAGTTGCTGCTCCGATCATAATCACACGGCTCAGAGCCAGATTCAGCAGACCCGGATGACAACAAAACTTTGAACACGACGCAGGAAGCAAGCAACAATGTCTTCAATTTCGATCTATCAGCTACTTTCATTACACTGAATACATATAATAACATTGTAAAAATTGTAGCTTGACAACTCCAATGGCAGAAACAATGATTGGATGAAGATGCATCGAATGTGTACATATCGATTTCTTTCTATGTTTTTTCTTTTCCTGTTGATGATTGAAATTCATCGTAATTAATATGTTCAAGAACAAATGGGTTAGTGAGAAAATTAATTTGTAACATTGCCGAAGAAAACGAGAAGCTTCATCATTTTTTCCAGGCATAAACCAGCAGAGAAAACCCACGAGGACCAGGGCTTAACTCACTTTCCTCCATGCTAGCCCATTCCATTACAGAGGAACTGCACCCTGAGGAAGATGACGTCATTGAAATCGACGAAGAAGATAAACTCCTCCCTGTTCTCATCAAACTCTTCCTCATCTTCCTCCACTCTATCCCATTCATGCCAAAATTACAGGAATTTTGTTGCCAGAGAACCGAACCGCCGTCTTTCTCGTTCAAATGACCGCCATTGACTTCTTCTCTGTCTTCTTCTTCGTTGTCTGGGTTTTCAAACCTAAACATAAACACTGCATGACCATTGTTCAAATCCTCGAACAACCAGTTGCAGACGTCCCATGAGATCTGTACGGGCACCCCATCGATTTCAATCCTTTCGTTTCCTCTGAATTTCCACTTCAATCTTTTGACCCGCAAAACCCTTTCGTTATCAACGCTAAAGCACAGCCTAGCATCGTTGCTGACACTGCATTCTATCGAAATCTCTCTAGTTTTTCCCCCGAATTTTGCCTTTGTGGTATAAACCTTGTTGCCAAAAACATGCTCTCTTCTCAGAAGAAGAGCTTGGCTTCTCTGAGGTTTGTGAGCTTTGGTTTTGGCATATGCTTCCTTAATACAATCACCCACAAGAAGAGACATTTCTCCATCGACAACAACAGCGATGTAAAACCCAGACTGAGGTTCGGATCCGGATCCGAACTTCGCTCCAGAGAGATCCCAAAACACTTGTAATTTAGATGCTGTGTTTGCACTGACACTCAACTTCTTGGATCCATGCTTTTTCCACAAAATAAACGGCTTGATATGCAGATGAAACGACAGCGCAGACCGAGAAAACGAATTGCTGTTACAGAAAGAAAAAGGAGAGGAAGCGCAATCAAGAGGATGAAGATCAAGATGAAGAGAATGGCCAAGAAAAGTACGAGACCATGTGAGGGAGAAAAATCCCAGATGGGTATTATAAAAGCAGGTGGTGAGATTAGATTTTCCAGAAACGGAAGGCGGTGGCGGTGGCGGGGGCGGCGCAGAGAGACTGTTGTCAGCGTTGGTGGGGAAAAAGCAAGCTGCAAAAGAAGAGCTAGCATGGTGTCGGGACATTTTTTGAGAAGATTATCTTCTGTGCAGTTTCCAAGGGTTTCTAATTTTAGGACAGTATTTGCATGTGTGATTTATATGGGAAGGAAGGAGAGGGAAGTTTCCCAATTCCTGTGGTACATGAATTCGGACGTGAGAGATCAAATTAGAAGAAGAAATGTAAGAAAAGCACGACTTTCTCAACAAAATATACCAGTCAAATACAAGCCTTTGCGTTCGGAAGGATACAATATTGAATAATTAAGAGCCTTCCTAATATGGAGGATTTACATTTGACTTTCCCTAATTATAAATACGTGGCACAATTTTGTGTTCATAGTCACTGTAAGAAATCAATGAATTATGTCAAAGAAAGCATGCAGCTGGAGCTAGCAGGGCTTACTTGGTCTTATTTGGTTCAGTTAGAAAAATAACATGACATCAACATGTGTATATAATTAATGAAGCACAGAATATCCAAACCAAATTGCCAGCCTTAGCACTAGCATCCCAGACAAACAATGGTAACCACTTGATGTTTTGAACCATTGCATTATCTGGCCAAGAAAATGGCAGGCAACCGTCTGATTGGTGGTTGTACGATTAACACGTAGAGCAATACAAACCCAGCAAGCAAAGCATTGTCAAAGCATGCAATTTGTCTCCTCCACAACGAAATTGCATTAAAGGAAAGGAGTAAAGGTTGGGGAAGGTTCCCAGCAGAAGCAGGCAAATGTGAAGAGCGTGCATGGAAAGTGTAAATGCAGCGTCAAACTACTTGACTGATGATCAGACAGAAGAAAGCATTATGACCGAGGAAGTTGGACCCTGCAGTCATAGAACTCTTCAAACAATATCGTGTTCAGCTTTGCCCTAGCAAGCGGACTTTTCAATTCTGGCTTTTGCAGTTTTAAGTAGCAGAAACCGAAGCTTCACTTCAACCACTGTTGAGTGTTAGAATCTCAGCTCTGCAGAAGACAACAACCTGTTGGTCCAAGTAAATTCCCACCAAAAGCTATTAACTTGACTTGTTTCTTGGATTCCAAGACTTGGACTAAGACCAAAATAATTTATTAATAAAGACTTCTAACAAACAATAAATTATAAAAAAATAAAATTAAAATCAACAATTCAATAATGGTTTTGCTGTAACGTAACAGTTGTATTGTCGGATTTCTTTTAAAGTTTTCCTCGGTGTTTTCGTAATTTTATAACTACAAATTCCGAATTTTACAAAAATGTAACAGACAATTTACGATTCTGTGAATATACTGTAGCTCTACGTGATGGAAAAAATATGAAGATGTTTCGAGCTAATCGAACGGCTTGTCATCCTCGTATTTTACAAGGAGACGACTGATAGTACGTATGTGGGAAGGCGAGTTTTCGGCCCATTAAATTTGGGCTGTACTAATCAGTTCGTTAGTCCTAGCCCATTTATTTTCCAAGAATTGGTATGGGCCTAAAGCCCCCTCTAAGAATAGAAAAAGAGACAAGAGCCAATTAAAAATTACAAAAAATAGCAGAAGAAAAAGCACTTTTACTTTAAGCTGCTTCTCTTGCAAAATTTCCATATAACTTTTTTATAATCAGAACGACTCTCTCTCTCTTTTCGGTGGTTCTTGCTTTCCGGAGCACTGCGTAACATCTGTACACCCCTTTTAGCCGATTCGATTTTTGTGGGTACAGTGCCAATCAAGGCCTGCTAGAATTGCTGAGCAGCAAGTTAAAACAAAACCCTCCTCGGCCAATTATGACTTAAACGAGATTCAAACTCTAAACTTTTGGGACTAAAGAGCATCAGTGAAAAAAACATGTATGCCCTCTGTATAACAAGAAGAAGAAGAAGAAGAAGTAGTGGTAGAACAAGGTGTAGTTGAGTATTTCTGAAACATCGAGGTGTGGGTATCCCTAATGGGATGGTTTTGAAATAAATTCAACTGGTTCCCAATTTGAAAGATGCAAGAACCCTAATCTAAACCAAACGACAAAGATGACTCTTGTTCACGTCTTGACTCTGGACCATACAGACAAAAATATCAATTCCCTATTTCCCACGACTAAGTGTGATTACCGGTCAAGTATAAGAGGTACCCATTATACCATTTTACAAATCTTGTGTTAGATTTTTTTATTACATATTTTAAATTTTATGTTTACAATTATAAATATTTAGTTAAAAGATGCATAATCCATTGGCATTTCCCAACTAAATAGAAAGAAGAAAAGTTTTTCCTTTCCTTTTTGAAAAACAGGTAAAAGTATTTTGGCTTTTGAGGGGGTGTTGGCCACCAACCCGTTTCTTTCAAATCTCCACCCAAAGATAAAATGCTATTTCCCTTGTGGATTTGAAGCATCTAAAAACAAATACTAAAACCCCATCAAAGAGACAATCTCTATTCAAGGCCAACATGATTTTCTCCCAATCCAACATTTCCACATGAGATTCTATGTGCCAGTATGAATGATTAGGTAGAGCTATCATTGGTTTTGACCGCTTTTCTTCTGAAGAAGATCCCACCTTTGACTCTTCACTCTTCAGTATCTCAGGTTTCCTCCTCCTCTTTTTCACTAACTAACTGTGTGCAATTCAATAGAAAGGCAAATGCCCTTTTGCAATCAAAGTTTGTACAACACTTGGAATTTTTCTTGTACAAATTTCTATCCTTGGGTTGTTTAATACTCTGATCATTCACCGCTCAAAAAGCTGCGAGAACAAGACCAAAAATATTCCATCAAAGCTATAATTCTATCATAATTATCAGAAGCAAAGCATCGAAATTATGGGTTTAGTGAGAAATGAAGAGCCCAAATGTGTCAAATTGATTAGCTTATCGTGTGATTTGTTGATTTTCACTAGTGAACCCCCATGCTTGTCGGGAGTTCCCTACAAAACAGGAACACACTGCAAAAAGCAGTGAATTCTTTTCTCTTCAACCCAAAAGGAGAAGAAAATAAATCAAAACGAATTGTCATGTGGTGAAGAATGCCTTTCCTTATTGTGTTTGTGGAGATAAGGTAAGTGGTTGGTCAGGTGAAATCTTCAGAGTTTCCCCACAGAGACACTAAGTTCAAACAACTAATGATGCTAAACTCACTAACATGACATTTTTTTATCACCTTTGCTGAATCAAAAGTGGAATAAACTGCTTTAGTTCTCGATAGTTGTGGGGAGCAAAATCAATTTCCAAACAGTTGAACAATCATCAAAGTTTCATTGACAGAGACTGGACACCAAATTCCAAAAAGCATACATGTAGATATGATTCATATCACTTAAGATCACCACAAATGAACTATTGAATTGAAGCCCTAGGATTATGAACAAAAGAACCAAAAAAAAACCGGATCCCTCTTGTGTTAATGCGACAATTGGGATTATGAAAATGTCACGAACCCATGAAATTCATGCCTAAAATAAAAACGGGTCGATGCTCGTTAACTTGCAATCCTGCATATCACTCTCAAGTAAAAAGCATTCCATAACAGGAAATTGATACAAAAGAAAGTGAAAAACAGAATTACCACAGACAATTAAAGTTACCACACTCTAATCATCACTTAATCGCGACATTATGGGAAGAAAAGGGGCAATTTACTATTCAAATGCACATGTCCGTACTTTATGATCACAGTTTTAACTTTTAATCCCTATGACCGAGTGGTTTTAAGTTCAGATCGCTGTTTTGTGTTGAACATTTGTTGGGAAATATTGTGTGGCTTTAATGCATAAAACAGAGCATTATACTTGAGAAAATGATCAAAGGCATGGCGGGATAAAGAAACAGAGATGGGCCATTCAAAATCATTAGAACACCCACTCAATTGCATTCAGTGTTCTTTTTAATTATATTTTTTTTCCTTTAACAAAATAAAAAGAAAAATAAAACTTGAATGTTTTGCAAAGAAAAAGCAAGCCTGCCTGCCTTAAGCTGCTGAGTGCTGTGAACCAGAAACGCTTTCAAACCCAACAGTTGTAAGCATGCTCATGTTCGCATACATTTCAGATTCTCCATAGACCTTGAATCACTCTGTCATGCTTTGCAAAAACACTTATTTCTTATCAAGAATTTGATTTCAGAACGTTATGAAGGGACAAACAACCAAATTTGTTATTCTATAAGCATGGAGCGTCCAAACCTGTTCTATTGAGTTATGTCTTTGCTCTGTTTCCCCTGCCCCATCTTAATTGTAACAGTCTGAACTACCTTCATTTGGCTTTCTTCTTGGCCTTTCTACTCCACTAAAATTTAGTAAAAAAGACAATGACGTTTCTATCGTTTAGCACGGATTTCCGTTCTTGGCTTGTCCGCGATAAAATAAACTATGTGACGGGCGAAACAGAGCGGGTATCTTTTTCCAAACAGAAGTTTATACTCGAGATTTTTCTTGGAGTTTAAAGGACAAATGCGACATTGCCCAATTCTTAGCGCTCTGCTACAGTAGACAAAGATTTTTGTTTATGATAGGCACTGTTTGATGACAATACAGCTATGCATTTTTCGACTGAATTGACATTTCGAAGATGAAGGACACAAAGCGGACAATAATAGCATATATTGTAACATAATAAACTGTACATTGACATTAAGCTTCTTCGATGGGTCACTTGGAAGATAATTCTAGGAACCGAAGATAGTCTGGTAATCTTAAACGGAGGCTAAACGGACTAAGAAAAATGGGTTAAATTAGCAAATGAGCGGCATTAGCGGAATTGGAACATAGACGATGCACTAAGGAGGACGATGTCTGGGGTATTTCTGGCCTACATTACAGAGCCTTAGTTGGAACGACAGAACAAAGCTCCATCGAACCATAGTCGAGAAGTTCCTCGATCATTTGCTCTATGTGATCATCCTCAAGCGGCTTGATCTGCTGGGTGTTTTCAACTTGCTCTTTTTTCACGACCCAGTTTGGTTCAGTGTTGTCTCGCATTAACAATGGTCCCTTTTCTGGCAACTGCACAGCACCCATTCCAGTGCCCTTTTCCGGCAATGCCGTTGGGGGTAATAGCACGTGGAGTTGGTGCTTTTTGTGTATCATTTGTCGATGATTTGGTCATTTGAAGCGATGAAACCAATTATTACTTTGCATTCAAGCATCTGATGCAGTTTTGGTCAGTCTACATATATCCAATATTGGCCCATCTTGTTTTAATCACATACCCACGTGCCACAAATTGTGAGCCAACATTCTAGATCAATTTTCATGCTCGGTGCTTTATCCTTCTTTGTACAAAAGGGAAACGTTTCAGATACAAGAACATCCGATTTCTATTGTTCGGTGTGTGACGGTTTTCAGTAACTTGGACAGCACAAGACAAGCCCCAGTGCCTTTGTCGAGGGGGAGTAGCAAAAGACGAAAAGACGTTTACCTCGTTTAAAAGGACAAGTGCCTGATGGCAGAAATGAGGAGAAAGGCTTGGAGGAATTTCCAACAGTAAGCATTTAGGCTCACTCGGGTGGCGTCGGTCCCCAATTATAGGTAGATTGAAGGGAGATGCGGGAAGTGGGGTCCCAATTGAGGAACAAATGGGTTTGGATTCCCTATGGCGATTATGTTTCGTATTTGTGTGTGTGGTTTCCATTAGTTGTCGTTGTGGCCACCCATAAGTTATTGTCGCTTTATTCTTTTTAGCAGCGTCTAGTTTGTTATGGTTATTTAGTGTTTGTCACAGTTTGGCTGGTTATTAGCAGTAGTTGTAGTTGTTTGGAATAAATAGCTGCCTAACACTGCTAAATTTGCAACGGCATGGATATGACCTGGAACCCCAGATTAAGCCCCTCAATTAACCCGATTTCACTTGTTTCAAAAACTGTAAATATCGACTCTTTGGTGGATTAGGCCTATGAATGTTTCATCACATATTTTCCCGCACAGCTCATTTTCATTACAATCAGGGCGGAAGCCACTGTAAGCATTTGATTTGTTGCATTATGACTGGTCTGTTTGTTGCCGCATCTTAAACTACTAAAAAATCTTTAAACAATAAAATCATCATATTCTATGAACTCAATACAAATTTTCAATGAAAATCTTCTGAGTACTCTTTGAATTTGGATCAGAAATTCTATGCTTTGTTATGGAAGGATTATGAGCAGTTTCGACTACAATATGCAGCAATATGCCCATCAATCGGTGCTAATATGATTGAGTCGGTCTTTTTTTAGACACATCAACTGAAGAATCTTAGACCATAATAATTACCATAAACATTCAAATCATTTGATCAAACCTCAAGCACTGTTGTCGGATCAATTTGCACCCGGAGCTCTATCATCTCTTGATTATATAATTTTTTTTTGGTGGGTTCATAGATAAATCAGTGGCTTTTGAAGACCTGCATTAATAAATAGATTAAACAAAAGCTATACGACGGCACAACAGGAAGAATAGATCATTAAACAAAAATAACAGTGGACTGCTTTTTTAACTGGTGGCATTTGTTATATAACCTGTCATCTTTTTTTCATTGGTAATATAATGGCTTGTAGTGATGATATTTGGGTGTGTATTAATGCTGATTTTGTAGACGATGAGTACAACATAGGCCGAGATATTCATAGAATGGAAAGAAAACAAAGACACACAACAATGCTTCGAGTTTTTGTTCTTCATGTGCATTTTTCACCCACTTGACAGCATTGCTTCCTCCGTGCTGTGGACGTTTGTGCTAATACACACGCACATGCACATGCACAAAGAAAGGTGTTCTTTATTTTAAGGTATTTGAAAATGAAATATTGTGACCAGTATGAATGTAAACATTAACAATACTTTCTTTTATGACAAGAAACCTGATCAGCAAATGGTAACTAGTTGGAACCAATCGCTTGATCTTGCAAGTAAAGTTTTTAATTTTTTATGAAGTAATGGTTAGAATGAGCTTGAGAATTGGGGAAAGCGAGCAAAATCCATTGGTTATCCTCCGCGAGCGGCTATTTCTGACTATTTTGTTCCCTTGCAACTATCCACTTGGGGAAGAACCGCGTTCATTACAAACTTGAATTCAGTATGTATCTCTTTCTCCTGACACAAATCACAATATTTGTTCATTCAACAATTTGGTCACACTGCCGCACCTTGTCAGTTTGGTTGGTGCCGTTCTTCGCTACTTGGCAACTACCACCTTAACGTTTTCCATTTCTGCAGTGAAATATCTGTTCATACTCAAAACCCTAGATGATATCCATGCTTATCTCAGCATAACCACTATTCATTTTTCTTAACAGGACAAACATGAGAGTTTTAACCCAGCATGACCCGTGACAGTGGTAGTCTACTAAATATATCTAAAAAGCCTACTTGGTGTGGTAAATATATACATTATATATTCTGTTTTTTTTTGAAAAAAAAATGGGGGGATTACGGAAGCAACGGTTACAATTTCTTTTTCCATTCGAGGGAAGGAAGAAGAGGACAAGAGAAGAAACAATAGAGCGGGCTGTGTAATGACGGGTTGAAAGATAGAAAACATTGTCTGAATCTTGGTTTACAGCTAACAGTAACATGGATTACTATGATAACGATATGATACACCAAGATAAAGAGAAGAAGAGATGTCAAACGAAACCAAAAAAGGTAGGTGAGTGAGATTAGCAAAGAACAAGAGGACCCAACATTTAAACGCGTTGAATGGGTCCCAAAAGAAAGAAAGGCCCGAGATTCAATATGACATGTGTGATGCTGATGCATGATAGGTAGCTAGCTAGCTAGCTAATTTCAAGGCCACTGGGTTTGCAATTTTCGGGGCTCTTTGTTTTTAATTTCAATCCCTTTCACTGGTAATCCAAGATCACATGCAGACTTTGTTTGTCCATTGAACCAATAAGAAAAAGTTAAGAGAAAATTTTGTTGGGATAAGAACATGGAATGCAATACAAACATTTATTAACATTACTGGGTGCGCCATCAAATTTTCTATGCTGCTTCTTTGCTTTTCTTTGTATATTTTGTTCAGTTCTACTTTGTCTGCAACGTCTGCCTTCTCTTGAAATCTAAACCGTAAAATTCCAAGTAAATTTACTGAGAGTAATAAGTGATTGGCGATTTGTAAATTAGTACTACATACTTGCTTGGAAGGTACATAGATTCTACAGCGAATGAGCTGTAGGAAGGAAGCTACAATTATTTAACTTTCCCACGAATTTTCCTTGAAAATTTTCCTGGTCTTATGGGGAATACTGGTCAAGAAAATATATAAATAATTAGTTAATGAATTAGTTAACAGCTTAAGACTGTTGATTAGTCTTGACGCGGTTTCGTTGCTAAGCAAGAAAGCGAAGCAGATGATTGTGAAATACATTGATGTGATAGAATGAGAAAACGTTTCCCAAGTAAGCCCCGCAGTCCGGGGGATTTGCCCAGCCTGTTCTTTTGAATTTTGAAGGACACTAAAATCATTATGCCATTCCATGAAAAGGATGCATCCAAAATCCAACCCCATTTGAAGATCAATCTCAATATTTTCTTTTAGTTTCATGTCATTTTGACCAAGGAAATGAAGGGCAAATCACATAATAATTAGAGATATTCGAGATGAAAACAATGGAGGGTGTAATCAGAAATTTAATTATTCCAAGGGAGTTTCAGTTGTCGAGAATCTGCATAAGAAAAATAAAAATTATGTTAAGTAGATCTCATGTAATAACTGAACTCATTCTATCATAATTCTTCTTGGGAAAAACTATCATAGAATTTTCCAAGAAAACTATAAGTTTTCGTGGGAAATTTTACTAGAACATGCTTAGTAAAGAATGCAGGAGTCCTCCGGATCAAATGTGGAATTAAGGAGGCCATGTGGTTCAGTTGCCTAAAACATTTAGAAAAATCATAAGGTAATATTTTGTCATAAACAACTTACCTAAATTAACTCTTATGTTTGCCAACCACCCCACTAGAAGGGTGGTAAGACACTTCTTCCTTGCCTATTTCACTAGAGTTTCACCGGCGTTTGAGCTACGGTCGGTTTAAATAACCTATTTTTATCAGAATTCGAGTCCCTGTAAGTTTAAAACAATTTCACAATTATTATAAGTGGATTAGGTCGGGATGTGGAAGTGTAATAAAGGACTTGCTGTCTTTATAATATTGGCATTGATCATATTTTATACATAAATCGAATAAGTTCTAAAATTAAAGAAGGAACGATGAGAGTTGATGCAATATAAAGATACAAATTTATTTTTTTTGTTAAGAAATAGATAGTTCTATGAATTTGCATTGGTACAACATTCATATTATCGTATTGGATGATCTCGCCATTTTCTTTCTATTCATATAATGTATACAGCTGCTGATTGGCTTGGTTCAATGACTCTATATGAATTAGCAGTTTTTGATCCCTCTAATTCCATTGTTGATCCAATATGGAGACAAGGCATGTTCGTTTTATGCTACATGACTCGTTTAGGATTAACCAATTCATTGGGTGATTGGAGTATCACAGGAGGACGATAAGAATCTGGGTATTTGGAGTGAGGGCACATATTGTGTTTTCTTGCCTGTGCTTCTTGGCAACTATCTAGTATTGGATGCATTAGGATCTAAAAATATTTGATTATGATGATTGTACAAGAAAACTTTACCTAAGATTTTTGGAATTCATTTGTATCTCTCGAGAGTGGCATGTTTTGGTTTTGGGGCATCTCATGTAACAGGATTCACCACTTTTAGCTACCTGATTTAACAAATAAGTTAAACATAAATATGTATGTATGTACGTATGTATGTGCCATAGTGGATTGGGCCCTCAATTTCTAAGCTGAACTAGTCCTATTTGGTTCAGGCTTCTCCACAAAACAAAACGTACAAGCTTGTAGGCTCTCCTTACTCGATGTAGGACCATCAGAGTGATGCCGGATACAGTTTGCATTTACAATTTGATGAGCACCAACGAACCCCTGATGAAGAAGTTGAAAATCCCCTCCAACATTCCTCCTCGTATCAGCTTGATAGCAATTTGTTAGAGGATTTCTTTCCCACAATAAGGGAACAACTGTTCTTCCACCCCCCATGATCTTATTTCTCACTCCCTCTTTAAGAAAACTAAAACACTGCATCCTTTTTTTCCTTTCTTAATCATTGATGGCAAATCAAGATACTCCTCATGCCAGGATAGTGTAGTCAAATGATAAATGTTTCTGATTGAATCTATTATTACAGTTGGCTAGTCTTAGAATATTTGTCAGGAACTGACTTCTGGTGCTGACAATCCTCCATGCTTGCTTCAACAAAGATTAAACTGTCATCAGCAAACAAAAAAAGTGAAATAGAAGCACCATACCTGCAGGCATCGCCGAATTTGACCCCCATTGAAACGATTGCTTTGTTTCTCATTGTTATGAAAGTGCATGCTATGAAAAGACATGGACAAAAAAAGGAAACCATTGCCTTAATCCCGGTGCCCCCATTAATTGGGATTAAGAAAGAGGACGCTGTGACACATCTCAACACAACATCTGTCCACTAAGATTAAATGTATATGTATCTGATTTAATTTATATGTATTGTTTATTATTGATGTACATGAGTTGTTGTTGTTGTTGTTTTCTTATTGTGTTAAATGTGTTCATCATCTACCATAATGGAAAATTGTTGACACATTAAATGGTATTTAAATATAATAATAGTAATACAGTCACACCCTTCCAATTTTGATCGAAAAAACAAATGAAAAGCGACGGCCAAATAGCCTTCAATAATGTAAATTACATCTGTGACATTATTTGTCATATCAGTGGACATTCAATTGTCGTTTTAAAGTGGAACATTAAATGTGTTTTAACTTTGAAGTCGTTCAATTGTCCGAGTATGGTAAAACCAGCTTCAGCCCGCTGTATTTCCCTACGCGGGTTTGCCAGTTCCATTTTCAAATGCAAAATTGAGTTGGATAAGCTACTTACCGTATTAACCTCGTCAGGAAAATTGCAATAGAAGTAACGCTTGTGAATTGTAATATTTACTCGGTTGTGACGAGAGGCAAAGGCAAGGCAGTCAAGGAAAATAAATGCATTAGTGGAGAATCTTTCCAAAACCAGCCAAATTTATTCAGACCTAACACTCTTTCCCAAGAAAACAGAGAACTGTGGGAGAAGGAGGCAACCATGCTTCACTTGTATTCACACCCAAGCTTCACCTCAAATTTTCATTTCACAGACACACAATGGAGTATGTATATTCAAGGAATTGTACGAATATTTCTTATGTTCTTCATTTCTTTCTGCTTTTGTTCTTGTTTTAATTATTTTTTGAATTGTAACAGATGGGCTGACGATGAGAAACAGAATACCACCTTCAGGAACCCGTACAATGGGTGAGTTTCTAATAACTTTGTGTTTGAATTCGTTGTTATCCTCATCCTGTATGGTTTATCTTTCATCGGTTTGTCCATTTTTCTCTCAGGGTGCACTACAGCACGTCAATTGCCAGTGACGCATATACTTGGCGTCCCCAAGAGTAGTCAAAGCAAGAATTCTGCCAAACGTTCCCACAGGACTTCTTTTTTATTACCCTATAAGATTACAGATAGTAGTGATGAAGAATTAAACAACAGAAACTTCTGTAGTTCTATCAAGAAATACCGTGTTCCCACCACATTACAAAATGGGTATGCATCAAAATCCGAGGATGATAATAATTCAACGAGGTTTCAGGATGTTCTTCTTAAGAATTTAAACGCACTCTACCGTTTTTCTCGTCCTCACACTGTGATCGGCACCGTGAGCTCCTTGTTAACTAATTACCTGCTGTCTTTTTTCAGAAAAACTATACGAACCCGTGAGATTTGTAGAATTGACCAATATGAGTTGTTCCATTTTTGCTTATCAGATTATAGGGATAACATCGGTTTCTCTTCTTCCAGTACAAGCTCTTACTGACTTGACACCCACTTTTTTCATGGGATTATTGAAGGTAAGGCCTAGATGAAAGAGAAAACAATTAACCGACTGCTTGTGTTAACGGTTATTTGAACAAGTACCTCAATTATTCTTGATATTTCAGGCCCTGGTGCCATCGGTTTTGATGAACATATACGTGGTGGGCTTAAACCAGTTGTATGATGTTGAAATAGACAAGGTATTTCAGTATATAGGGCACTTATTCTTTGATGGGCTGATATTCCTGAACCAACATTACGTAAACTACAATGGTTTCTAAACCACAAAATGTTGTGATTTCATGCTTCATGTTTTTCAGTTCTTTCGCTAATCCATCGGTTTTTACATGTTTAAAGATTAACAAGCCTGATCTCCCCCTAGCTTCCGGTGACTTCTCAATGGGAACTGGAACTGCAATTGTTTCCACATCTTTGTTAATGGTAAGCAAATGGCCAAGAATTTTCTAAATCCGTTACCCTCAGAAAATAAATCAGAATATTCATTGTGCAGCATACTAAAATACATAGAATCCTAAGGCTATGTTTATGATTATCATACTCTTGTTTAATTTTGATCGTAAACTTTATTTGGTGGTGGAATTTTTCCCATTCTAGCATGTGATATAATAGATTAAGGCTTGGTTTGGGAGTTCTGTGACTGTGATTTGAAAGCACAACAAGTAATATATATGGTAAAGTGGGAACATTCTTCTCCACCACTTGATAGCTATAGCTTGTGATATAATGGCTTTAACAATCTTCTTTTGTTAATAAGATTTCATGATTTTTCAGAGTCTGGGTATGGGAATTATGCTTCAATCTCCGCCTCTTTTTTTGGCACTCTGCATAAGTTTTATACTTGGAAGTGTGTATTCCATTGACGTAAGTTCCACTCCATGTGTTGGATTATTTGATAAATTTTCATGTTGCTTTTAATTTCTTTATCCTCAGCATTTTTGCCAAAATTTATTGTCCATGATTGTTACTTGATATCAATGTTCACTAATTGGTTCTTCTCACTCTTGTAGGTTCCCTTTCTTAGATGGAAGAGACATGCATTTCTAGCGGCAAGCTGCATCTTAATCGTGCGGGCAGTTGTAGTTCAGCTTGCTTTCTTCGTACATATCCAGGTTTGTGTTCATACAAATTATTCACCCTGTAGAAAGTTCAGCCTGCAAGACAACTTGGGGTTTTCAGATGAACTAGAGACTGTCAATTATTTTCAGTTCAAAATTCGGCCACCCTCCTTAAACTTCCATCATTTTTTTATTATTATTCGGTAATTTTCTGGCGAAGTGGTATCTTACATACAGAAATATGTGCTTGGTAGACCAGTGGTAATTACAAAATCATTGATGTTTGCAACTGCTTTCATGAGCTTCTTCTCCACTGTAATCGCACTATTCAAGGTAATTCAGAAATCAAAATCAATGTAAATGATAACCAACATATTCAAAAATCAATCCATTGCACAACTCACAAGTAATTTGGTGTTTTAACAGGATATCCCAGATGTGGATGGTGACAGAGATTTCGGAATTCAATCGTTCAGTGTGAGCCTAGGCCAAAAAAGAGTGAGTAAACCAGCAAATACGGAGTATAACAAAGGATAAGTAATTAATTAATTAGTTTATTCTTTTTGACATATTTACATGCCAATATTGTTTTTGTTGACAAGGTATTTTGGCTTAGTGTTCAAATGCTGCTAATTGCTTATGGAGTTGCTGTTATGGTCGGAGCTTCTTCCTCTTTCCTGCTTAGCAGACTTGTCACTGTAAGAATACTGTGTTGCTGCAAGAAAATTATCTGTGTGTAAACATCGTCTCGCAATAAAGAATTTTTTCTTGCAGATATTAGGGCACGGTACACTTGCTTCCTTTCTGTGGCTTCGAGCTCAATCCGTTGATATCTCCAGGAAAGCATCAATAACCTCTTTTTACATGTTCATTTGGAAGGCAAGTGATTTTGCTCTGATATGCAGATATGGAATCTCAAATTCAAGCGAGTTTCATTATTTATTTCCAGACTACTAACTTGTAAAGTTATCGCATCTGCAGTTATTCTATGCTGAATACCTCCTTATTCCCTTTGCTCGCTGAGAAGAACTGGAATCAATAACCATCGTTTTCTTGGTCATGATGATGAAAAATTTGTTATCCTTGAGTATCGTTGAATGCATGTGGGGTGAATGATCGATGGTTGAAACAATATTCAAAGCAATACTTCCTTAAAAAAAACCATCGTACACTGTGAATTTATGTTCTCTCCTTACTCCCTAGTTCAATGTTTTAGTTTAATTATCACACAACGTTGTTAATTGTTGTGTGGACAGTCTTGTTATACTTGCACTCTCCAACGTGGCTTGATTGAATTCAATGGCATTCCTCTGGCTGGGCTACTCTTGCCTTACCCTAACACTAACCCTAACATTGGCATTGTTCTGGCTCTGCAACTCATGCCTAGCCCTAACCCTAAAATTGGCAATTTTCAATTGCATGGCGTCCTAAATAGAAGTTGTCAAAGCAAGAATTCTGACAAATGTTCCCAAAGGACTTTATTTTTATCATCCAATACAATTAGAAACAGGAGTAAACTGAAGAATTGTCAATGGAAGCTGGAAAGGCAATTGTTTCCACATCTTTATTGATGGTAAGTAGCTGCAGTTGGGCCAAGAATTTTTTACTGCATTACCCTAATTAGTTTCCAGAATATTTCATTGTATTGACATGTAAAATAACAACTTAATATTTAATGTTGCTAATCTGTTTCTATCAAGAGAAGATGCCATGCATCCAATATTTTCTTACCTTCAATTGTTTGATCCGATTTTTCATCAGTCTGAATCTCCTCCACTATTTTCGGCCCTTTTCATAATTCTTCGACTGCAAACCCTATATTCCGTTATGACCATTACTAATTTGATAAGGGACTCAATCCCTTTGAGTTTGCAGCTATTAATGAGCACAGTGAAGACAATGATTCCGCAATCATTAATGGGCAAAGTAACGACACCAAGTCATTCGGCCATGATCGTGAATTGACAGCATCAAAGACGTTAATGGGAAAATCAATTACTACAATTACTGAATTGTAATTGTAACTTTCTGTGAAAATAGCATAAATGTACTTGAATTCGATAGAAACCCTCGACCATTTCATCAAAAATAAACCAAAACTTTCATAAATATGTTTACATATCCACTTGGTTTGCTGGATTATTTGATGAATTTCATCTTAGTTTTAATTAATTTATCTAACCTTAGCTTATTGACCAACTTACTGCACAATATTGTTTGTAGCTTCCTTTCCTTGGATGGAAGAGATATCCATTTCCAACTTTATGCGGCCGGGCAATTGCATATAAAATTCCTACACAAATTCTTCATCCCGTAGACACAGCTCAATCTGCACAATTAACATGGGTTTTTCAAGAGATGAAGTACTTGACCTAGAATTGATCACCCTCTTTAAACTACCATTAATTCTTGTTTTCTTCAATTATTTAATCATGAAGTGGTGTCATATACATGTACATACTTATGTATATAAACTTGTGCTTTGTAGACCTCTACTATTTACTAGATCATTGATGTTTGCAACTGGCTTCATGTTCTTCTTCTCCTTAGATCATTGATGTTTGTAACTGCCCCCGTGATCTTCTCCGCCACAACTGTTCAAGGTAATTAATTCAGAAGTCAAAACTGAAGCAACTGAGTGCCAAATTGAATTGTCAAACACCTGTCATTTCAGTACATATACAACTCACGTTTTCTTTTTCCCGATATTTTAACAGGATATCCCTGATGTCGCCGGCAACGAAAAATGGGGCATCCAGTCGTTGAGTGATAATCTAGCGGAAAAAAAGAGTGAGTAAACCAGCACAAAAATCAATTGCTTTATTTTTGCATGGTATTTTTGATGCAATCCTCAAGAATCAAATCTCAAGAAAGGTACAAGAACACGAAAATGAAATTAAAAATATTAAAATCATATTTGAATTTTAAATACACTACAACCCAAATGTATTACAGCCACAAACCTTTGTATAATATTCAAAGAAAAAAAATAAATCTTAAATCCACAAACGTCTTTCAAAAAGGAACCTAAAATGTAAGAAATTGAATGCCACAAAAAGGATTGTTCTTGATAAGTTCAGTTTATTCTCAATAAGCAAAGAAGCTTACAAAAAATGAATTCTCTATAATCCCTCTTTCAAAGTTTATAAAACACATTTATAGAATGCCTTAACATAAATAAAGCAAACCTTAGTAAAATAATTTATCTAACACAGATTAGGTCTTGATTTATTTAAGTCTAATTTAATAAGTTAACTAAATTAAAACAAACTTAAATTAGGTTTAGTAATAATGTTTTCAGCTTATTACAACTAAATAAACCTAAACTAGTTAATTTATAGGTTTTGTGCATAATTAGCTAGTCAAATCCTTTTAATATGTTTGGATAGTGTTGATATGACTTTGATTATATTCCAAGCCTAATGCTTTAGTGACATCTCTAGGCAAACTTTGCTTAGTGAAATCTCCGGACAAACTTTGCTTCCTTCATATATCTTTAATAAATGCATTAAGTTTGCCTTTAATTTCTTTACTTTTGCTCTTGTAATTGAACCTTCATGAATGTGTAAAAGTTTCTAAGATGTGTTAAAATACATGCTACCGTCTCTACTGCTTGCATTTCCATCAATTTTGGCTTTGTGTTCAACTAATATTAACTGCATAAGAAGCTGCTTTAATAGTTGGAGCTTCTTCCTCTTTCTTGCTGAGCAAGCTTGTCACTGTAAGAATCTTATTACTTATGCAAGAAATTATCTGTCTACATGCATGCGTGAATATTATCTCATCATCTGTTAATGTTGCAGATATTAGGCCACTGCACACTTGCTTCCTCTCTGTGGCTTCGAGCTCAATCTATTGATATCTCCATTAAAGCATCATTAGCTTCTTTCTTCATGTTCATTTGGAAGGTAAGTGATTTTCCTACGGCATATATAAAATAAAATTGTGTCATGGACTGTTAGATTGGGCCTCTCTCTTTTACAAATGAAGATGCCAAAACCCTGTTCTTCGTTGGATGCGTCAACTCGCATTGCCGTTTCTGGGTGTGTAAAGTAAGGCCTCCATTGCAGTTAGGTTTAGTCATAGAAAGAATACCGATTATAGATCGGGCCCAGAAGCATACAGGTCGGTTCGGGTCGGTTGAGATTAGTCCATTTAACCGTGTACACTACGATATAAAATGCACATTCCCTTCGCTTTCGGGTATTTTTGGATTAGGGTTTTCTCTGCTGGCAGTTCGTTTCCCAGTTTCGCAGCCGAAGGAAGGAAGCGAAAATGGTAATTCTCTTTCACTCCCGATTTCTCGCTATATATTTGACCTGGTTTAATGATTAATGTTTACATATATGAATAATATGAACAGCCGTCGCACAAGACATTTATAATCAAGAAGAAGCTGGCCAAGAAGATGAGGCAAAACCGGCCCATCCCACACTGGATCCGCATGCGCACCGATAACACCATCAGGTCTCCATTTACGATTTCTTTTGCTTTTCTTCGCTGTTTATTACATGCCGACTTTGACAGTAAGTCAGAAGCTATCCGAAGTAGCTAACGTTTGCTTGTTAACTTTTTTATTCTTAATATATTTTTCAGGTACAACGCGAAGCGCAGGCATTGGCGTCGCACCAAGCTTGGATTCTAAGGTGTTTGTTCAGATGGATTTGTTCTTGCTTTGTTTAAGCTTAATTTGAAGTAATTTAGAGTGTTTAGTAATTGTTGCAAAAGACTAAAATACAATCTTTATGTTTTGTATTTCGTTAAGAAGAACCGATTTGTACGAGGAACTCATAAGAGTCCTTAATGCTTTGGAG
Organism: Xylocarpus granatum; assembly: GCA_019650275.1. Lineage (NCBI taxonomy): Eukaryota > Viridiplantae > Streptophyta > Magnoliopsida > Sapindales > Meliaceae > Xylocarpus > Xylocarpus granatum. The sequence goes on along the minus strand of BNST01000438.1, from coordinate 286,378 downwards.
TCCTTTCGAGGTAGTATTGAATGATTAGCTTGACTTGATTCCTCAGTTGGCTTTAGTTCTTATTTTTTGTTTTTCTTGTTTCTTCTGGTGGTTAATCTTTCCTTTTTTTTTACTCGTGTATCAATAGATATATGCATGTTGACTGTGTTTATCATGAGTTTATTTGCTTGATAATTGAAGCTTGAAGCTTGAAGCTTGTAGATGTTGCAAAAAACAATGACACATTTGAGTATTTTTTAGTCAAACTACCCCATCTGAAATCTAGTGGGACTGTTATTAGTATATGCATGTATTTTTATGGAAAGGTTGATTGACCTTATCTTCGTCAATTGTATGATAATCTACCGTTTTGGCTCTAAGATTTGCAGATTAGACTCCATTTGAAGCACTCTCCCAACCTTTGGTGTTATTTTTGTGTGCTTTTAGCTATTGCTCCATCCAAGGATTCATAGTTATTTTGATGCTATGCCCCTAATGGGATTGTAGCCATTATATACTGATGTGTTAGGGAAAGGAAACAGTAATAAATGCCATGAAAGATAATTAGGGTGTTCCAGACAGGTTTGTTTTCATCATTTTCTTATGCATGAATTTAAGGCCGTATTTTTCTGAAATGATCTGTGTGGTTGGATGGTTGCTACTCTGGCATGCTGCATATTCGATTGTTTGCACTGCTGGTGGATGTTTCATTTTCCTCAGTTCTCTAGCATTAATTTGAATGCGCGTTTACATTGTCGTTGTGCTTCAGTCTTCTATCATCACAGTTGTACAATTTAATGACAGCATTGCACCTGTAAGTTTATCAATGCAGGAAATGTTATTGACTTTAGAATGGTAATTTTTGACTCAATTCTCTTAACCGTTACACAATTCTATTCGAATTTGTGAGTTTAGGAAGAGATAAAAGTTACAATTATTAAATGAATAAATATATTATAAATTAAATTTGAGTTTTAAATTCTTCATGCTTGTATTTATTTATAAGAAATTATAATATATTTCTAGTTTTATATTATATTTTTAAAATTATTTGATTATATTTTAAAAAATATTTAATTATATTAAATTAAAATATTTAAATTTAATATAATTATTAAATAAATATTTATATCTAATATTTAATGTAAATATAATATAATAATTAAAATTATTAATTATCTCTTGTTGGGCTGCTGACCTCGTTGTTGGATTAACTTTACACGCATCTCTGGATTGTTCGTATCAATATCGCATGTACCCAATTATTTTAAGTAATCGTACAAGTATTGACTAATCAATGTTGTAGTTGTTCGCCCAGTGAATGTGACATTGAACATGGATATAAAAGTTGCGAACATTATCCAGCATTTAATAATACTCAGGCCAAGTCCAACCCGACCCTTTTCCGCATCATAATTCAGAAGCCTGCCTCTTGGGTGCATGGAACGTGGTGCTGCTTACAAGCTGACAAATGGCGCTTCAAGGCAAGTCAAATGTTCCCCGTGGAACATTTCCATGGACAACTTGAACCACATTTTAACTCCTCAAAATGACTTATTTACCCTCAATTTCATCCGCTAACTACCGCTAAACCTCATCGTAACATCGTCGATTCTAACGATGCTTGTCACTCCCTAACAGAAGGTCAGGCGAAAACCAGATTTAAACACTCGGGCTAATCGTCATTTTCTTCATCTCAAGGCGAAATTTCTTTGTACCAGAATTAGTAGCTGGTGGAAATCTTCTTCGATTGAATCCAGGTGAGCTTAAGAGCTGTATAAGTTTTGTAGATCACGTATCTGGTTATGATTTATCCGCGCATTAACGTGAACCTTATCGTTTCATTGTTTTTCTGTACTCGTTGATCCAGATGGCTTCGACAATGCTGTCTATAGCTTCTGCATCTCCCTCAGCTTCACTATCGATGCACGAGACTCTCAAGGTATTACTAATGAGTGATTCCTTTCTTGTCAATGTATTATTGTTTTGTTTCCAGTTACTGCTTGGTTGCTGTGAAAATGTTGGAAGAAAAACTAGTTAAGAGTATCATGGTTCTATTTTCTTGTCAATTATTTTCTCGGTAATCAAACTGATTCTTGCCGGTGTTGATTATAAGTCTGAGTTTATGACACTGTTTTTCTTTGAGCAGAGAAAGGTGAAGCTTGGAAGTACTAATTTGAGTACAGGATTCATTAAGGCTAAGGTACGTGTTATGAACTGCTTTAGTTAACTCATTTAGCTCAAATCTTATCCGATCATCTCTGTCTGAATGGATAGAGCTGATACCCGTTAATAACTTGAGTCATTTCCCAGTAGATTTAATGATAAACAGTCCCTTTTTGTTAGTAAGATTCATCAATCATTCTGTTTGTTGGCTTAATAAATCTGAGAATATTGTTGCTTCATGAGTAGTGGATTATTTGTCTACGCCTTAGCTATCTTAGTATGAATTAGATGCACTGTAAATTTGATTCAAAAATTTGTATGTTTACTACCCTTTCCTACATTTGATTTTTTTAATTCATGATTTGCAGTCTTTTGGTCGAGTATCTATGACTGTTGCTGTCAATGTTTCTCGTTTTGAGGGAATAGCGATGGCTCCGCCTGATCCAATTCTTGGAGTTTCTGAAGCTTTTAAAGCCAACACAGATGAAAAGAAACTCAACCTTGGAGTTGGTGCTTATCGAACTGAAGAGCTACAGCCGTATGTGCTTAATGTTGTTAAGAAGGTTCATGTCATTTCCTCGTCTAATTCTTAAGTTTTCATGATTGCAATTCTGGCATGTGTTTCTCTCTGTTTACATCTTTCCTGCTTGTTTTACTGCTTGAAGTATGAAACTGAAGCCAGTTTCTTTCACAGTCAAAAGGATTCACAAAATTAACCTTATTAAATCTGTCTTCTTTGCTAGGCAGAGAATCTTATGCTGGAGAGAGGGGAAAACAAAGAGGTATATCAATGTATTCCAGTTGTATTTATAAATCAAGGCCATTTTCATAACCTAGGTGCACTAAAATTAATTTAATTGTGATGTACAGTATCTTCCAATTGAAGGTTTGGCTGCTTTCAATAAGGTGACTGCAGAGTTATTGTTTGGGGCTGACAACCCAGCGATAAAGCAACAAAGAGTAAGTTAGGATTCATTGCATTTAATTTTGCCACATTGTTTTAGTTGTATTTTTTTTCTTTTTTGGTTTTTATCCATTATTTGCAATATTTTTCCAGGTTGCAACAGTTCAAGGTCTTTCAGGAACTGGGTCTCTTAGGCTAGCTGCAGCTCTTGTAGAACGATATTTTCCTGGGGCTAAAGTACTAATATCATCTCCGACGTGGGGTGTGTATTTTTTTTTCCTTTTTCGCTTGAACTTCTTTAGGGTCCTATTTTTTCAGCACTGACACACTAATCTTCCCAGGTAATCACAAGAATATTTTCAATGATGCTCGAGTTCCATGGTCTGAGTACCGCTACTATGATCCAAAAACTGTTGGTTTGGATTTTGAGGGAATGATAGCAGACATAAAGGTTACATCTTGATGAAAGAGTGCACTTCATTTTTCTTTTACCAGTTAGTTCTGCTTTCCAAATTTAAGTGATAGACACTTTATGCTTTCTTGAGGAAAACACAGACCCTAAAATGACTTAACATTTTCTTACTCGGTGCCAGTTTAGATTTTTGATATAACTTTTCAATTGCAATGTAGTGATAATTATTTTGCCTGTGCAGGCAGCCCCTGAAGGATCTTTTATTCTGCTTCATGGCTGCGCTCACAACCCAACGGGCATTGATCCAACCCCTGAACAGTGGGAAAAAATTGCTGATGTCATTCAAGTGCAAAATCACATTCCATTTTTTGATGTTGCCTACCAGGTTTTATTTCTTGAAATCAAGATATAAATATGAGTCTTAACATCTAGCTCAAATAGAAGTTGTGGATATTTCAAACTTCATATTCTTTATATCTAAACACTTTGTGCACTTTAGGGTTTTGCAAGCGGAAGCCTTGATGAAGATGCAGGATCTGTTCGGTTGTTTGCTGCACGTGGCATGGAGCTTCTAGTTGCTCAGTCATACAGTAAAAATCTTGGTCTTTATGCAGAAAGGATTGGAGCTATGAATGTTGTCTGCTCATCAGCCGATGCTGCTGCAAGGTGCAGTGAACCACAATGTTTCTCTCATCTGCAATGCAGTTAACAGTCAGACAAAATCTGTGCACAATACGATACACATGGACACACTTAATTATGTTGCTGTGTCACTTTTATTTGAAAAGTTTATTGCTTCATCTTCACACCTACGTCAGGGTTCAGATTTTCTTTTAGGGACACTTTTCACTTGTGTTGAATACATCAATACGTAGATTGTTACAAGTAATTGTCCGTGATATTATGTTTAACCCCCAAAAGTCTAGGTACAAAATCATGGTTCTATTTTTTGAGTTCTTGTGAATCAACTTTATGAATGTAGTTTCTTGGACAATAACAAACTGCTGATGAGGAGACGTGTGTGTTACAGCATGGACTTGTATTCCTATGTGTTTTTAGCAGTGATTGTAACAATCAGATTTGGTAACTGATTGACTCCTAACTTTGTCCATTCATAATGCCTATACAACATGATGAGTGGCCATCTGGATTATTTTTAACTAATAAGTGGCACATCTTGGCTGGGTCGTGCTAATTCACTTTTTTATTTTCAGGGTGAAGAGCCAATTGAAAAGGCTTGCTCGACCTATGTACTCGAATCCTCCAATTCATGGGGCTAGAATTGTAGCCAATGTTGTTGGGGATCCAGCTCTCTTCAATGAGTGGAAAGCAGAGATGGAAATGATGGCTGGAAGAATAAAGAATGTGAGACAGAAACTTTTTGATAGTCTCTCTGCAAAAGATAAGAGTGGAAAAGATTGGTCATTCATTCTCAAGCAGATCGGCATGTTCTCATTCACAGGATTGAACAAAGCTCAGGTAATTGCCCTTCACAAGTTTTTCCCAAAAAATCTGCATGTTCTTTTGTGATATCTTTCTTTCTATTTCCTAGAGGGATTTGCTTTCTGATATTAGATTGTTTTCTTTAGTTATATTATCATTTTGAGTCATTTTATCTCATGAACATCCTACGGGCAACTTTTATTAAGTTAGCCAAATCTCATTTATTTCAAATCCTTCCAAAATTTTAAATACACTCCATGTTTATAGTGAAATTATAATTGTAGACTATATTCTTGTTTTAGGCTTTATCACCAGGACTGCATGTGTTTTAGATTAAAGTATCTCTATGCAAAAGTGAACGGTTCTATTTCAGACTTACAGTGCCTTCTATTCTTCTTTTATTTGATCAGTGCGATAATATGACAAATAAGTGGCATGTCTACATGACTAAGGATGGAAGAATATCCTTGGCTGGATTGTCTTTGGCCAAATGCGAATACCTTGCCGATGCCATCTTTGATTCATATCACAATGTCAGTTGAAATCATTGGATTGCAAGAAACATGTGAGTAGCAGACCATTAAAGGTTTTGGTGAGTTTGAATTGACTGTCATTTAGTCAATATCATAGTGAAAACTTGTAATAATAATAATATTTATAAGAGTGAGTAATTGGAGTTTTGATTGAGGAAACACTTTACATCTATTTGTCTTTTCGGATGAGGAATTTAATAAAAGTTTGTTTAATTGGGGCCTGTTATTACTTACTGCATAGCATTTAATTGGGGCCTGTGAGGTTTGGTAGTGGTTTAAATTTCTTGTGTTAACACATTTACAATGATGTTGTATTCCAAGTTCATATATATTCTGAGGTAATTGATCATGAAGTGTCTACCCGTGCAACTTTAAACACAACCTGCATATTGTGAATCCACCATCTGGACAATGTAGCCCACCGTCTTACAAGATTTATGTTAATGCACATGATATTTGGTTTGGTGCAATTTGACTAGCATTCTCAGTAGTAAACGCATATGATGCACTGTTGGTTGAACGACAACCGTACCTGATTATAATGGATAACCCCCTATTGAATGCAGTTAACCCTATATATATATATATATATATTGGCATTTTGTTAGAATTCAAAACGGATCAATTCTTCATTCGTGAAGAGTATACCCCCACTTTTGGGTTGCGCATTAAATCGTGTGGCCAATGGACCAACATCTTTAAGTCAATAAGAGAATCTTCCTCGTTGCATCTTATCAATATTACAGTGTTTATCTGAAAGAGTCTGGTATGAACAAGTGATTTCCAGAATGCTAGAGCCATCATACATCTAAAGCTCCAATGTACAAATGTGCAAGAAAGAATTTGATTCTCTCTTATGTTCCCAACCAAATGGATCATCCTTCCCCCGGGGAGAGACTAAATTTTCTTTTCAAGCCGTCAAATATATGCGCGTAATGCCGCTGCAGCATCATACATACCCCCTCTTTGTTGAGACATCAAGGCACAGTGGACTCTCCAGGAGTCCCAGATGGCGTAACTCTGAGAGTTCCTCCAAGCTCCACGGGAACAAGCGGGACGAGAGTGTGAAGAACATCAGTAATCAGTGGGCGATAGCTTGGTTCTGGTTGCACGCATAAGACAGCCACAGCTGCAACCTGTACATCAATAATACGCAAGTTCAATTTATTATTTTGTGCTTGTTAGTTGGTTTAACCAGTAAATTGTATGTGAGGGATACAAGAGGTTCATGGATTCCGTAGTTTGGATATGATTTTTATTCACTTATGTTTGAAAATAATAATAATTTGTAGCCAACCAACAGCCCATCTGATCGAATTTGTTCCAACCTAACATTATGGGTTAGGGTCATTCTTGTTCCGCCCAACGAAAAGCTTACCAAAGAAAAACCAAATACAAAAGTTTCCAAAACCCGTGTTTAATCCAAAGTTAGGTTAGCGGCAGTCAGCAGTCAATGTAGATAAGCCCACCATGGAAATAGAAAACATAATGCTTAACCGAGAAGTAATTGTAGTGAAATGTAGATCACGAACCTGGTATAAATGCTTTAGATCCATTGTATTTTTAATCACAGGATCCACCATGTTTGGAAGTTTAGATCTGTCTGTGAGCTGAGGCATGGCCTGCACAATATAAACCCAGTTCCAGCATCAAGTTTCAAATTTCAATTTTTTATAATATCGCCTTCCCGAAAAGAGAAAACAAGTTAAACGTATGTTGGGCTGGGAACAAAGAATTAGCATACCCATGTTGCAGCAGATTGGCATTGAGCGGGCCTTCTTCCCAATAGAAGTTCCAGAAGCACAACACCATAAGCATAGACATCGCTCTTATCTGTCAATTTAACTAGAGCAGCAAAAACAGAGAAAAAGAATCTTCTTGTTATAAATAATTATAATACCGATGTAATGTCCTCATGGAAGCTTTTATGGCGGTAGGTAACACTGGCATCACCCAGATGCATAACAATGGCAGTATAGAAAAAAACATTTTAGAGGAATCATACCTCAATTACAAAAATATATTAGGTTAAATTATGAGTCATTCCAAGTTCAAATGCATGCCAGCAATCCCCAATATTATTTAGATAAAGTAACCTGTCCAAGGTAGTGAATAAAAATACAAGGCAACCATTAACATTTTGCAGAATAAAAATTGTTCAAGAACTTCTATATATTTAAAGGTCCTAACTTTTTACATTAAAAACCAAGCCAGATTTGAGCACATGTGATCTATTTTTCTCTATGTGAAGAAAATGTACTCATCACATCTCCCAACATGATTTGAGATCCAACCACTCAAATATGAAATTTACTAACAAATTAGCATACCATCTAATAGATACTCTGGAGCTGCATAACCCAACGTTCCTGAAAGCTTAAGGTTGTTCTTTTTTGGGGTTCCATCCTTTATCGCAAGACTGAAATCTGAAAGCTGAGTTGAGGGCAAATGAAAGGGAGAAAGATATTAGTAAATTCAATGGAAGATGATGATAATGTAAATGAGTAAATTTTAGTAAGTCTAAAGTAAAAAGCCAGATAACTCATTAAGTTTGGATTAACATTTTTACCTTAGCATTAAAGTTGGAATCTAGAAGTATATTAGAGGGTTTCAGATCTCTATGTATGACTGGTGGATTGCATTGCTCGTGCAGATATTCTAATCCTCTGGTCAACAGTTGTAAATATTTTAACATTCAATACTGTAAACAAAGAAGAACAATGTTATGCAAAAACAAGCTGACCTTGCTGTATCAAGAGCAATTTTCATCCGCATATGCCAAGTCAATGCCGATCCACGAGAAGGACCTGAAACATATTCAATAAAATTTTTATAAATGAAAATTATTAATTGCTTTATTTAGAGAAGGGAAAACTGAAAATAAGACGAATCTTTTACCATGCAATTGAATTTCAAGAGATCCATTATGCATCAATTGGTAAACAATAAACCTTGTGTCATTGTGAGCACTATAACCTAACAGAGAAATTACATTTGGATGCCGAATACTGCTCAGAAGATCCATCTCATTCTGAAATCACAAACAACTCAAAATTAAAACAACATTAATTTCGAAAATTTTGCCAAATCTCCTCCTAAAACATGGTACCTCAAACTCTCTTCTGGCATCCTGAGTTGCACAATCTAATTTTTTCACAGCAACGAGCAAGTTACCGCCCAGTTGAGCCCTGTAAACACATCCAAACCCTCCCTTGCCCAATATATTACTCTCATGAAAATTCTCGGTGGCTTTCTCTAGTAGCTTATACTCAATGAATGAAATCACAGATCCCTTCTTACTAACCATCCTCACAGAAGTGAATTTGTCCAAAAATGGTGATAACTGAAGTCCATTCTCACCTACACCTTTAAACCATGCAAAACAGAATAAAAAAGAATCTCAGACAATACATTAGAAGCCAAATTAATGTGATGATTTTTGCAAACAGATAATACCTGTGCTCTTAGCTTCATTTTGGATGGATTTGTGTGAGTACTTCAAATGATATATCCACCAACACAATAAAGACAATACGATAACACAAAGCGCACTGCAAGTTACAATGAGTGCGATAAGAAATTTGTGATGCTGCTCGTCACTAGCCATTTGATTTCCTACATAAAAGGAATTTATGAAGGAGAAGTCTCGGCAAGGAATCTCCGAAACAAAACATGACAATTTTTAGGACAGCCAGAACAACAAATTGAGAGCAGAAACAGGCATTTGAATGCAAGTAAGAAAATTAAAAAGAGAATCATTTTTCTTGTCGTAAGCGTATAACGTTAGGAAATAAATGCACATAAATAAGTGGGTTTTTTTTAATTTTAAATTTCCAAATTTGAAATTGAATAGATGGTAAACCAACCAAAGAGAAAACTGAAACCATGATAAACCCATGCAAAGATTGGACAAAACCAGCCAGCATTCCGAACTGGTAAAGCAGACAAAATGAGAGACAGTTATTACCTGGAGAAACGGCAGCCATTGCATTAGAAACATGAGAAATGAGAGGAGAGGAATCAGGTACGGGAGCAGTAACAGAAAAAACAAGTGGGTCTGATTCTAGCAAGGCGCGAATCCAAATGGGTTGATAAATAAAAACAAGAAGAAGAAGATTCTTCATTGTTTCTTTGTTATATTTCTACAACGCAACAAGAATAAAGCATGAATATTGAAGAATATAGATATAGCGAAGAAGCAGGGCCTGGCCTGGACCGGTTTGTAGGTTCGACAGGGAAACATAGGCACGAAAACAGAGGGAGAAAGAGGAGTGAAAAGCTAAGCTGCCAATGAATAGTCACTTTCTCTTTATTAAAAAAAACAAATTGAAATTACGTTGATCGTTTCAACAGCCCTCTTTCTTTCTTTTCTTTCTCTGAAAAAGTTAGTACGAGGAAGGAAGGAGACAAAGTGAGGGCAGTACAGAAGTAAATCTCATGTCCATGTGAACAAGACATCAATTTCTCGTTCTGAACTCCAACCCCCACCACTTTTAATAGCCCTTAACTCCAACTTGGCCCAGTCTAATCTCAACTTAGCCACACTAAATTGTTAACCCACTCAGGGAAAAGTTGGTGAACAGATTTTATTACGTATCTCCCCTGCAATCTGTGATAGTCTTACTTATAATAAATTTTGTCATTACTTAATCAAAATGCCTGCAATTAGATACAGAGTGAGAGATTTGACAAAGTAAATACAGTTCTTCTATTGTATAGGCCTGAGTTCAAAGCAGTGTTCCCCCCGACTCGCAGTTATGCAGCAACTGAACAAAAAATTGGATGCCAATTTCAGCGCAAAAAACAAATTGAATCTTACCAAAAGGCACGTTTGTGTACAAATTCTTCAAACTAGAGCAATACTGTTATGAATGTGAATCACTAGGCATTCCCATCACCAGTTTGATTGAGCAAAATAAACTCGTCACGGGTTGTGTTAGGTGAATAATGAATGACTTGTGATTTTGAAATCAAAGGGCAATCCAAACAAGTCAATCTCAGCAATTACAACAATGAATGCTCGCAATTATTGTTTACATAAAATTAATATTCCCTGTCTACGGTTCGGCGTGATGAATTAGCTACTAATGCAAACACACCGACGATGGAAAATCACAGGGATTGCACACATCAAATCAAGATGCAAGTGGTTGGTAAATAATCTCAACTGATCATTTTGTCAAACAGTTTGCATGCAACAAGTGACAATTATAAGATGACAAAGTAAAGTAGCCGATGTTTCGGTAAGATTTTCATATTTTACGTGACTAGAACCTGCCTGCAGCTGCAATTAGCTTCCAGTTTATTGCGTTTCTTAGTCCATGGAATCATGCTCAATCCAATTTTCAAGAATTTACTTGCTCACACAAGAAATTTCAAGTTGGGTGAAACGAATTATAATTTCTGCAATGCCCATCATTCTTGATTTATTTATCAATAACACCCAAATTTCATATCAATTAAAGCTATTAATTTTGTAAATTTTTACATAAATATCATAAAAAAATTAAATAAAAATATAAAATTTAAAACCATTAATAAATAACACCGATCGTGCATCATTGTCTGAAACCGAGTTTATTGTAGAAGGAAAAGGGAAATGTATTTGGGCCAAGCAAGTCTCAATTTCACGGCCCATTATCCCTAAAATTCCAGTAACATTCACAAGGACATTACATGTCTTGTTATGTGAGATCATGGTAAAATCGAAGTGGGCACTTTCCTTATTACAAAACTATATGACAAAAACACCCTGCTTACAACGTGTTACAACTTAATTCCATTATTGCTTTTTAATCTTTGTAGCCTTTGATTGTAACCTAACATTCTCTCTCTTTAACACACTTTCACTCACAACAAGCATCCCTCCCCCCCCCAAAATCACTTTTAAAACAGTACAATTACAGACGAATCTTTACTTAGTGCCTTAATTATTTGAGTTATCAATCACACTAGAGCCATCTGATCAGTTAGAAATTTAATTATGCATTTAATCAATTTATTAACGATCGGTTGGCTTGATTAAGGGCTAGTTAGTTTATTAGGAGGAGTTGGTCCTAGTCAAAGAATAATGGGCTTTAATGGTGGAGCCCACTAACTTTATTGATTTGGGCCAAGAAATGGGCCCAATATATTGTTACTTTCAACTGTATCACCAAGGACATAATAAATAAATATGTATATGTAGTATAGGATTTTACTACAGTTCAGTGCATCAAGACGGAAAAGCTGTAGCGGGTCCTTACAAAAAATAAAAGCAGCCTGCGTAGCCCAGCCCTGGTCTAAGGCCGGTTCAATCAAATGGGCCCTTGAAGTCGGTTGAGCGAATCGAACAAGTCTTTGTTGAAGTCTTCTACGTCATCGATACACGATTAGGACACGCGTACGAGTTGTTATGTACAAGCTGTCCTTGTATTACCAACCAAGGTCCCTTTCCTGCTTCGAAAATGCCACTGGCTTTTCATTTATTTACATAACGCCCCTCCGCCAATCCCTTCACCCCGTGTTTTTGGGATTTCGTGGTTGCTTTTGGGGAATTTTTCGCACTTCCTTTGTGTTTCCAGGACCCAGATCCTTTCCCGCTTCGTAAATGCCACTGCCTTTTCATTTATTTACGTAACGGCCCTCCCCCAAACCCCTAACCCCCGTGTATTTGGGATTTGTTGGTTGCTTTAGGGGATTTCGCAGTTTCTTTGACCAAAGTACCTATTGATGCGTGTTTGCCAGGCAACGGCAGGCGTCAACTTTTTCTGACTATTTCAACCCTTGGATTCCCCTTTTCCTCAAGTGGATTGGCCTCCTTTTAAAGAAATATAATTATTTGAACATTAAATTCTTTGAAATTTAATTAAATTAGTAATTTATGGGTCATAAAATGTTAATGGGTAACACAAACCGAGGAAATTTGGTGAAGGAAGTTTTGGACGAGATAATTCAGGGGGATGTATGTATGTTGTTGAACTTCGAGACTGGTTTGGATAAAATTGTAATTTTGAATCTCCTGGATGAAGGTTAATTTAGTCATTGTCTCATGTGAAGAAATTGCACGAAACGGGTTTTCTGTAATTCCAGTGGGAACGAGGGGTAATAAGTAAGTAAGCTAGGGAAAAATATCTCACCGGTCGTTTCGCACCCACGTCAGTTAACCAGCGTTCACACCCAAGGTTTTGGTAGTGACCACAAACCAACCCCCACTTCTACGCGCCTTCGAGCACGTGAAGGCCAATTAATTATTTCACCCATCTTTTTATCTGTATATTGTTTTGGAGGGGTTTACCACGTTACGTATATGCACAATCACAATTAAACATATAGATCCAACGGCAGGCATTGATCAACGATAAAGAGTGACGAGAAAGGAGGAGGAGATTAAGTGACAATATCTTTTTCTTTTTTGAATATAAATTTAAAATATTTTTTTATAAAAATTTAAAATTAAAAATTAAACATCTAATTTTATTTAAATTTTTATAAAAAAATATTTTAAAATTTAATACTAAAAAAGATTTTAAATTAATATTAAATTAGACTCAAAGCATATTCTATTTTTCTTAACAGAGAAGGAAAGGGAGCAAAGGAAAAAAACGAAAAGCAATAATGGAAACTAGTAAAAGATCGCGTGTTGAGCACGGAGAATTATTGAGAGTGATTCTACACATCCTTATTGCCGCCTTGCCACGCTTCGGTTTCCCCTATAAATATATGCTAATTCTCCCGACCAGAACTCAGAGATTTCACGAGCCCTAGTTTCTTCCTTTGATCTTTCTTTTATAATTTATCGTTTTTTCTTGTCTTTCTCAACGCTGTTCATAGTCGGGATTGTAAATTTGTGTTTAGTTTTTATCTATCAGAGTTCAATCTTCCCTTCCTTCTCTCAAATTTTCAATTTTTTTCGTTGATTCTAGGAGATTTTGTTTTCATCATCGAAGATGACTGTGGCAGTTCTAAATCCCAATGATTGTTTGCAGGAGAACCGATTCAATGCTAGGTTTTCTAAGCAAACCCTAATTTCTCCGGAAAAAAACGCAAACCCTAATTTTAATCGGACGAACCGGTCTAACCGCAGGAAGCGAAGCTCACCGCCAAGGCCTCGTAACATCTCATCTCCGTCACGCGCCGCGTCGGGACCCGAAGTAGAGGCCAAAAACAATCTCGTAATGGGTCAAGTGAAGATCCTCAAACGCGGCGAGAAGCTCACCTCAACGGCGTCGTTTCAGGCACCACCGATGATGAAAAGGGTCAACGAGAAGAGTGAAGATCCGGATCTGGGTTCCACGAAGAGGTTAGGACCGGATCCCGTGTCGGTACCAACTCAGATCCGTCTCACCGAGTCGAAAAACTCCGTTGCCTCGTTCTACGCTGGCTCGGCTTTTATTACCTCGCCGCCTCCGAGTTCTCTTCCTCTTCCTGCTTTCTTTACGAAGAAGAGTTTGACAATCAAAACTGACGACGCTACGAGTGATTTGAGGAGGATTTTGAAGCTTGACTTCTTGTGAGGGGGGAAATGGTGGCTTCGTGCTAAGCTTGTTTGTTTTGGGTTCTCTGATCAACGATTTTCTCCTTTATTTTTTCAAGGGGAGGAAGATCGAATTGGCTGACTCAACTTGGTAATTAGAAGTCATACTTGTGTTGTTTTACGAGTTCTCTGTATATTTCTAAATAGTTGTAGCTCTCATGCCGATGGAATTCGAGTCGGTGGTTGGGTTTTATATGGTGTGGGTGTAATCGATGGTCTGGCTTTATGTTTAGTTGGTATGTTCCTTTCTTTTATTTTATGGGTATTGTAGGTCGATGGTGAAGTTATAGGTACAATATGTATCTGTGATTTTATTATCTTGTTGGGATACGCCTGTATGGTTTGATCCACTTTGATGTAGGTTTTGCTTTACTTTTCTGAATAAAGGTTTATAGTGTTTTAGTGGTATGAAATTATGCTTTTAATTTTGATGATGGACCTGGTGGTGATCGTTGCTCATTGTAGTATTTAATAGTTTGATTAAGTTAAAAAGTTTGTGTAGGGTTTTTAATTCGCGAGCAGGTGATATATTTGTTGGTTCTCATCTACCATTTAAGAAGATTTAGTTGTTGAAGTTGATTTTCTTGCCATTAGTATGTGCAGCAAATCATTGAAGCTTAATAGTTTTCGATCGGAGACTTTCCATTTTGAATTTCAGTTGAATTCCCGGCACTGAAGCCTTATGATTGTTGATTGTTGGGAACTCTGAGAGGCAAACTATAACTGAAGATAAGACCTTGTTTCTTTTAATGAGCTTTCTCATGCATGCAGGCATATGCGTAGTACTGCAGCTGGTGATAACGAATTATGTTGGTTGATGAATCACTATGTGGTACTATTCACTTCAATTATTTGATTCATAGATCTAAAGTGGAAGCTTTTCCAGATTTAATAGGTCGGGAACTTGTTTTTAAAATGAAAATTTCGTGGCAGGGACAATGTCTGGAAATGAGGGAGGATTTGGTTGAAATAAATTGCTTAGGCGGTCTGCAGGTTGCAGACATCTCTGTTTCTGTAAAATCAGCACCTTAGACCATTGGAAATTTTATGAACGGTTAATGTTCTCGAAGAGATGTTATGAACTCTACATTACAAGAAAATAATACGCAGACAAAATGTCTTTGAACTTCTTGTAATAAGCCTCACTTGCATACTTCTAAGAAAATTGACTGCTATAAACCTAAGATTGAACTACTGGAGTCTGTTCAACCTTGATGATTGTGACTTGTAAACTCGCTTGGATTCCAATGCATATCAGGACAATCTGTTTTATGTTTCACACAGTGCAGAAGCAGAAAGGTGAACTCGGAATTGGAATGGAGTCCATACGATGTCTTTTATCTTTTGGGAGAACCTGCAGTTCGTGCAGCAATTTATGTTTATTGGTGGTTTGCCAGTGGAACGCGAAGACAACCTGCTTGTTTGTATATCTTAATTTGCAGCGGAAACTTATAAATTTATTCTCTTCCTCCTGAGTAACATTTTCTTTCAAATCAATCATTTTCTTCCCATTAATTATGCGTCTTCTGGTGGCTGCATTTGCAGGCGACGACAATCGTTATCTACGAGCAGCATAAGTACCACGATAATTGTGTCTTTGTTTCCAGAATAATGTCACTTTTTAGTGCAGCGGGATGGATGAGAGCAGATGGCCGTTAACTGCCTGAGGATATGACCTCTGTTTGGTAATGTATACTAATGTCAGCGTCAGTTGTCTTGAGACTTTGGTTGTCATGGTGTGGTGCATGCATTTTATTCCACGTTAGCACCTTCGTGATGTTTCCTGCTCTTCAAATTCTGACTGCAGCAGTAAGCCTCTAGAGAACTTGGGTACTGGCTTTATCATCAGGATGTGTGTGAATCGATAAAGTCTTGTTCGTTTTGTTTATTAGTCCACTATGGCAGGATATCTTGCTTAATTATGGGAACTGGAAGCACGAGAATGTCTTGAACGTCTTGTGTATAGCATGACTTGCACGGTCATTGTACACCTTTGAGAAAATTTATCTTGCTGTGCGTCTTTAAAACTTAATGCCTATGAGGACTTTCTGTCTACGGGCAGCATGAGTTTCCCTGATAACTGGGTTTTGTTTCCAGAAGCATATCGCCTTCTAATGCAGGGGAATGAATGAGAGCAGATGGCTCCGTTTGGTAAAATATACTGTGATCACTTGTTTAGAACTTTGCTTGTTATGGTGTGGTAGAAATTGTTCATTTTTATTTTTAAATTTTTGCATATTACTCCAGGGATAAAGCTGTTGGTATTTCGGTGCTGCTCTTCGGACTCTGACCGCAGTGTTGAACTTCTGGAGAAACGATGGAATGGGCACAAGCTTCTGGAGATGTATAAATCAATACACCTTGTTTATTCTGTTTATTTAGCCCACAATAAATGGGAAATCTTGCCTAGATAGAATCCACTGTGAAGTTGCAAACTTCACATTTTGGTTTGTTTTCAGTTTGTCTAGCGATCTTCTTACATGTGGCTTATCATGACGCAGTTTCCCCCTGTTCTAAGAAGATTCTATTGTGTATCTGAGTTCTGGTTTGCATTCTTCAAGATTTTTCATGACTAAAAATGCTTTCCAGCCTTCATCGTTTGAGATATTTTACGCTTAGTCCCATTCTTTAGATCATTTCCTGCACTTGATTGATTTCCTTTGACTAGACATTTGTCTGAATTGATTAGCTGCATTCTCTATTCCAACCCTCCCTTGGTTATTGTAGCTACTTTATGAGTAGATCTACATGTTTCAACTAAGACTTGGGTGACCCGTGCGTCCAAGGGGAACTAAATGAAATACCTTCTTTCATGACACAATTTACAATATTCAGCCATAACTCAGGGTAAAATAATTCTTTTAATGTAGGTTTCACAGCACCGGGTAGCCATAGCTTCTGCCAGCTTTAGTTTGCTTTTCCTATTTATGGATATATTTAAATCGGTTTTTACTCTGGACCCAGAAACAGTTTTCCACACTGTTGGACTTGGACAAGTTTGAATTAAATAAAGGAAACCTCACCAACTTTGCTTTACTTCAGAATGGCTAATAGCAAATGGAATTGGCGACATTAATTTATCGTATGCCCCCTATAGACGCTGAATCCCAAAAGTTCTGGCTTACCCATAAAATAAGCCCGTGAATATCGTAGGCAGTCTCAATTATTAGACCAAAAGATACCCTGTATTTTTAGGTTTCCCCGGCTGCCTAGTCTTCCCCCTTCAATGGAGCACGCGAACCAAACTAAATTCATGAATCTGATCTTAACATGGCTTCATTCCATAATTTCTCAGAGGATTTTGCTCTTCTT
This sequence comes from Xylocarpus granatum, assembly GCA_019650275.1. Classification (NCBI taxonomy): domain Eukaryota; kingdom Viridiplantae; phylum Streptophyta; class Magnoliopsida; order Sapindales; family Meliaceae; genus Xylocarpus; species Xylocarpus granatum. The sequence continues at coordinate 269,114 of BNST01000438.1, read as the reverse complement.
GTCGTGGGTATTGATTTCTCTGTGATTTGTTGAGATAAAAGTTAAAAGACTGGCATTGCATGCATTCACCAGTAATCAGGATGTTGCTAAAACAGAGGAAGGGAAGGGTGGAAATCTATCTTGTAATAGCCATTAATAAGTATTTGAAGTCTCTTACCGAAGCCGCAGGATACCTAAGTACTGTAGTTTCTTTCTTCTTATCTGTTCACTTTAGTGAGTGAAGTAGATGACGTCGCCGAAAGGCCGAGGGCTGTCACCCACGCCTTTCCTTTTCTAATCATGCTGCGTGTGCCGCCTTTCAAGCCAAACATGCCGAGCACGTGGAGGAGGGGAGTAGCCATCCCTTACGGGTATCATTAATCATAAATTAGTTTCGAAATTTTAATACTAATACAAAATACTTCTAGAACAGATTCTCCAGATCTTACCGTATAGTTGCTCATTAATTAAGATCAATCCAGTGGCAAAGAGTCAAACAAATTGCTGACGCGGCGATATTTCAGTGGAAAGAAGCTGAATGAACTGTACCAGTATAACAGCATCAGATTTAGGTCTAGACGGAAGGAAGGGGCACGCTGCTACTTCCATTGCCTTGTAATCAGTTTACAAGCCCTAAGAGCTTAATCACAACAAAACAAATATAAGTTGTCAGTGCCACGTGTCATTGTGGATCCCACGCCTATTTCCAATTCGATTAAAAGAAAAATCGATATAAAAGAAAGCGGTCATGAGTAATAGAAGAACAGAACCAAATAACTGGAATCTACTCGTCCACTCAAAAATTAATTAATTAATAAATTAATTAAAAATTAAAATCGAGAAACCAACCCTCGTATACATACACACAGCACCCAACTCAGGTCACTTTTTTCGTTCTCTTATTCTTGGCCACCTCCAAGTTTTCTCTCCCTCTCTGTATTCACAGGTTCGTATTCTCTATATTTGTTCTGTCTAGAAGGTTGGAGAGTTTTACATAGATGACGGAGACCGTGGTCAAGGACGAGTGGGTTCGGGCTGCGATGACGGATGACAGTGTGGTGGTTGAGCTGTTGGTGGGGTTGAAACAGTCGCAGGTGGCCAAATCTGCGGTGGCCCCGTTAAGATGGGGGTTACGGCAACCGAGGTCAAAGTCGATGAGATGCGACGGCGTTTCTCAGAGAAATAAAGGAGAATCGGCTGATACTATGAGAGCTAGTCCTACCACTCCGCTATCATGGAGCGGTGGCGGCGCCGCCTCTCCCTCGGCCACCGCCGACGAAGAAACCAGCCGGCACCAAACTTCTGCTGTCAGATCCAAGGTGTCTCTCTCCTTCCCTCTCCCTCTCTCTACATTTCTCGCTCTCTCTTTCCTTCTTCGTGGTTTCTAGTGACCTCATCTTCTGGAGTGTGCATCGGGACGTGTCACGGCATGTGTGGTTTGAATGAACCGTGGAGCTTGTTAATTTACTCGTTCTGTTTTGTGTTTGATGAGTCGACGGAGTTCGGAGATTGAGGTGTTTTCTTCTGGGTTGTGTCCGTCGAGGCGTCGACGAGACATTCTTGTCTTGTGGAGGCCGTTTCTTATGTTCTTTGGCCATTTTGCCCCTTTTAATCGCCGTATTTACACGGAAAATGGGAATTTCTCTTGGCTTCCAAGCCGATAATTCCGTCGCCCAAACAATCTATCCACTTTTGTTCACGAAAATTCACGTCAACGGCTGACAAGGCCAAATCTGTCCATTTGGAAGGATTTTCATTTTCACCTTCTTCGTCAGTAACAGTTGGGGAAAGATCTTCCGGTTAACGGTGATTAACCGTCCGTCTGGTTCCTAAAGTGTGTATTTCGCGTACTTAGACCAAAATGCCCTTGTGTACTTTAGGATGTCATGTTCACGTGAGGTCAGCTGATTTGAAAGTGGATCGCGTTTTCTTCTCGCCTCTTTCTGGTAACCTGTTTGAGCTGGCCATAAAAGACGAAATCGTTCATGGTGGCCGCACGCCTTTCCGGAAAGGACAATTTTGTCAGATGAAGATTATTAGTCGTTGGCCATTCCCCACTTAACTCACCCCACCTTAGTCACCGGGGAAGCTTCCCCATACGAATACGATTTCACTCATGGCCAAATTACCGTCTTGAAAGTCAATATTTGTTGACTTGATACTCCGTAATGTGAGGGTATTATCGTCATAAGGTTTTTAATCGTGTGGAGCCCGGTACACTGAGGGGGAATTGGGGCAGAGTTAAGAGTGTAGAGTATAATCAGGTGCGGTGCTACTGTAAATCAGCTTGTAGTTTGTAGGCCGTTGGATTACGATATTGAAGCTGACAGTTTAGGAAGGTTGTGAAACCATGATTAATTTTTTTCGTGGTTTGTTTTTTATTTGACTTTTTGATATGGCGTGGTGAATTTGTGTTGAGTTACAGCTAGTGAGCCGATACCTGCCGGCCATGGCAGAAAGGTCACGTGAGTCAGTCAGATAAAGAAATTGGCGCCACGTGGGTTTTGTAACGTGGCGTGAAATTACTGGCTGTAAATGGTCCGCGCGGCGGCGGCGAGCGTGAGTCTACGGCCAATAATAAACCGCTCTAAATTTGCCAGTTGTCCAACTGTAGCGCGTTTAAGGTTGCATGTTGAATTTGATTGTCTAATCTGATGGTAGCATTTCATTCTGTGGTACCTCTGAAGGGGATTAAAGGTATGGGTGTTAATTGGGCCAATTCAGTTCGTAATGATGAACGTGTAACGACAATATTGGTGGGAACGTTTTAGATGAGTGTCGTGTGTCGTCTGTGTTGTTACCCCGGGACGAAAATTGAAATATAATTACAGTATTTTAAAAATGGGTCCCCGAACCTTCGTGTTTATCGATGGCAGCGTTTTGTATCTTTCTCTTTTGCCCTTTTTCCTGTTCTTTCTTTGTTTTTTTCATTCAAATGGTGCGCTCCTCTTACCGTGGCAGGGATTGGCTCTCTGATTTGTTCTGTGTGAAACCTTATGCTTGTAATTGGATGATACATATTTAAGGATGGAATTGTTTATGTAGTGGAAAGTTAAAACGATGCTCTTTGTGTGTGTGGGACTTATGGTTAGGAATCAAAACATGCAACTGTTTGTGGGAACTTTTTATATTCACTTCTCTGTTCTGTGACAGAAGTATTGGTATAAATTGGTTGATTTTCTTTTAATTGTGATTTAATTATGTGATTTGTTGGATCTGTTCATTGTTTAGTTCGGCCGTTTTCAATTACTAATGCATGTTGGATGACGAATACTTGCAGGGTGCTGCTACAAATGAAACCACTAGTAACACTGCCAAGAGGTCAAGAAGGAAAAAGGTAAATATTGTAATCTTTTTGTGTAAACATTAAAGATTATTGTCTAATCTTTCGTTCGGTACCATGTAATACTGTACTACACTAATATATTAAAGATTTTGATTGATTTTGATACTAAAACTTCTTGAATTGCTTCAGACATTTGCTGAACTCAAAGAGGAGGAGGGTATGCTCTTAAAGGAGAGAATACATTTGACAAAGGCATGATCATTATTCATAGTACTTGACTGAATTTAAATTTTCGCCATGTTTACTTGGTTTGACACAAACCCATATTCATTCAACAGGAGTTGGAAACCTTACGTGCTAATTTTAAGATACAGAGTGCCACAAATGAGAACTTGAAAAGAATTAAGGTAATTTTCCTCTTGCCTTGCGCCACCAAGAAGGATCTTTCCATTTCTAGTTTTGTTTGTAGCTCTTATTGAACAAGAAATGTTCTATGTTGCAGTTTGATTTGGGATTAGATTCTGGAAAGGACTCGAGCTTAACATTTAGTGAGCCTGGGAAGGCAATTTCAACTCGCGATGATGGTAGAGCAGCCTCTTCTCTTGAACATACTTCTTCATGCTTACCATCGCATCCCACAGATATTGATCTTCCAGAGTCTCGTGAGACACATGAGGCTGTTCCGGTTGGCAATAGCCTGTGTTTTCTACCTGATCTAAACATGATGCCATCCGAGGATGACTTTCGCTCTGAAACTGTATTCGGGATGAGCTGAAGGAAACATTTTTGTTGATTGTTTTCTCACCATGACATGGCTATGATGTTGCAGAATGGCCTCCATGCTTCGTGGAAAAAATTATCCATCCATGACTCGGCCAAAGATCCCGTCCACAGTTGTAAGCATTGTATCTTTGACAAATATCTCAAGTATATGACTCAACTTTGCGAATTTCTTGGAAGGAAAAGTTGACTAAGGTTGCGAGGGTAGTATTAGAAATCCTAGCCGGTAGACAAAAGAGATTGTTATGTTGTTGCAAGTTCCTAATTCCTCCGAAATTCTTTGGGGTAAACCCTCATTACTTCTTGTTTCGGAAATATGTAGAAATAACTTTTTGTCATTCTTTGTAGGTAAACAGTTATGTTCCAGCTTCTTCAAACTAATTTAGCTAATTTTGTTCTTCTTATCCCTAGGTTTTACATTATTCTGTTAATTGGGGATGGTGGTTCAGATTTTTTCAATCCAAGGATAAAATTTAACCCAGGGATTTGTAAAATGATTGCTAAACCGAGGAGTCATATTGTACGGTGCATGAGACCAGACAGTCCATACAACTCTTTACTTCTTAGTTATATTTTTTTATTTTTTCGTTTTTTTTTATTGAAAAAAAAACCTTATTGCATTTTAAAAAAAATACTAATAGAATGTAAATTTACGGTTTTATCTTAGCGGTTTGACGGAGAAGCAGCTGGGGGCTCTCAATTTGACTGCAAAACGTCTCAAAACCGAAAAGAAACCACAACCGGCGTGCAATTCACAGTTTACTGCCACGCTGTGGGCAGTCGGATCGTCGTCGGCATACAGAGGCGAGTTAAAAAGTGGGCAATATTCGAAAACAAACGAAGTTCCTTCCTTCCAGAGACATCATCTAAGGGTTAATTGTACTGGAAGCACCCGAGAATACTCGAGCAAGCAAAGGAATGACATTTTTTCTTCTGTTCTAAGCGACCTCCATTATATAATTTAATAATACACCCGACAAAAGCTTGTTCTTGAGATCAAGATCGAGTTCTTTCAATGGCGTGTTGATCCCTGAACCTAAACGCTGTCAACTCGCCCTGTAGCAGAAGCATCAGTTTGAAAGAAATACAACAGCATGTCAGTAACAGAATGATCATACGATCACGTTTCTAACATCTTGATTTTTAGTTCAACGGGTCTCATCTGTCTAGATGTTATACCAAATAATTTACGATGCTTAAGACCTAAATTCTGATCATTTTTACATGGAAGCGAGGCCTCAAAAGAATTGAAAAGCAACTGCACACAAATCTGTAACAACAAAGTACATAGGCCCGGTGAGAAACAAAGCCCAAGATTTGATGCATACTAAGTGTCGATGCTTAAATCATTGACACACGATTGAAGTGATTGACGACTGTGATTTTGATTTACATAATGTGCTAAAGCGGAATCATCAGATTTAGTTGCGGGCAAGTTCTAACCAACTTCAAATCTCATCAAAGGCATATGCATCCTTCTCACATCAAATGATGAAGAGTTCATGATGCAGAAAAAGCTTAATAAAACATTTTGGCGTTAATCCAAAATCATAATATTAACCCTAAGTTAATGATGTTTAAAGTTATTAAAGATCACGAAATCAATACATAAATAAAGGATATATGCCCTGACTGACAATATACTCTCTTCAAGCGTCAATAATCAAACATACAAGAGACAGTGCTATGTTGAGTGTTTCAATTTCTCTTCAACAAGTTCAATACATCGATACAAAACTAGCTCAATAGGGTTTAGAGTGCATACTGTGTCAACCGCAAATTGATCATAATCATTCTTGTTCTCTGTCACAATGCCCGTCACTAGGGTTCGAAGAGGCAGAAACCATTCATTGTAAGCCTTTTGTAAATTGCTCTTTGACAGCACCACACTGTTGGTTTCCTCTGTTTCATGTCAAAAAATATGAATAGCCAAGGCACAATGTCAAACAATTCTTTTACATTTGCAACATTCAGACATTGAACAACAACAAAACCATTCCCAAATGTTATTTGTTGACTAGAAGAAAAGAGTTTTTCTGTAAAAGAAAGTGAAAGCATGCTATTCTTGCACCCACGTCATCAAACTGATTTGAAAACTAAACTCAAAAGATAGTGGGCTTCAGGTTATTAACTTGTGAAAAACAAAAATTGCAAGCAATCATAAAACAGAGACAGAAGAAAATAGTCAAAGAGGTACAGGCTGCAATATATATTACCGAAGAAGCAGGCTACAACTGAACAATAGAATCAGAAAAGAAAACGTTATTTTTCTTAGTTTTGGAATGCATAATTTCAATTTACCTTTCGACTCCATCAGCAAGACAAATCTGTAAAGGTTGAGTGCAGATAGAACCTGTAAACCATCACATCAGACGTGTTATGCAAATAAAAAGCAAAAAGTTTGATGATGAAAGCCATTGACTATTCAAAAATCCTGCATTAATTTCTATACAATTCAGAAAAAAAAGAAAAAAAAAGAACGTTTTTAAGTTTTAACATCATTTATGAGGTGGAATGTACATAAGCTACATGGTAGAAATTAACTCTGGATTGTCAAGGAAACAAAAGAAATTTCAATAATAGGGATCAGGTTTAGTTAGGTCTTGACAAATGACCTAAAATCGTATCATAAGATGCATATAATTACTTTCTTTTCAGTTAACAAATTTACTTACATCACACAGAACCAGAGGACTGTGGGTTTCATGCAGAAAAAGTAAAATCAAAAGAAACTGAAGAAGAAAGAGCTGTACCGCATCACCGTGCTCTGGAAGGGGCGGGGGTCCTCCTTTTGTAGGCTTCAAAACTAAATCCACTAATTCAAGGACAACTGGAGGCCAAAACTGTGTATTTGGACATGCTTTATTTTCAATTTGCAGGATTTCCTCCTTTCCTATTGATATTCTTTCATTGTTTTCCTTAAAGACTTCCTGTCTAACAAGATCTAGAAGAATTGCAACCTATATTCAATTGTAACAATTACTTCAGAAACAATAAATCCAATATTGTAAATCACGCAAACCAACTTGAACTGGGTTTACCATAGAGGGGGAGTCACAATTAGTTATCATAGCTTTTAAAAATTCACGCTTCTCAGAACATGGAACCTCAGCAACCACCTATTTTTAATGTGGCAAAATGATGTAAGCATTATAATACCTGTAGAAAACTGGACATAACTCAATAAAAAATGTTAATGATGCATTTAATTTCAAAAACTTCATGATAAAAAGGTGAAATACCAGTTAAAGAAAAAAAAATTCTGAGAATGCTACACAAGAACTTGAATGTAGATGACTTAACCTTTGCATCTTCCATACCCCAAAAACTCACCCTTTTAAATGCATCAAAAGCATTCTTTCTCATCGGTGAACTTGGTGAATAGATGATGACCATTATAACAGCCTGAAATGTTATTTTTAAGACTATCACAATGGAGGGAATGAACAATATGGCATAATATAAACACGGATGAAAGAGATCACACCTGCAAGGTTGCAAAGACACTAAGTATATAAGAAGAGAAGTCACTACGATCAACATCATTTTTATGGGAGATATTTCCATCTGTTATGTGAAGCAAGAAATCAATGGCATGTTTCTTGAATTCCCAAGGCAGCTTTCCAGAAGAGAATATGTGCTTTAACATGCCAATTGCTTGCCATCTTTTTGCCTGATTGCTTTGAAGTTCACCCTTTACAGCAGTCAAATCCTCCCCAGTGGCCTGAGCAACCTGGTCAGAGATATAGCCCCAAATAACTGCATCAATAAAGCAAACACAAAAGTAAAGAGAATCAAAGGTCTTCAATTAATCAAGAATGAAGCAAACAATATTTGAAAAAGTAATAATAAGAACAAGGAAAATTAGTATATACAAACACAAACCTGAAAGAGATGCACCTTGTTCTGCATAGGATAGACAACTCATATCATCTTCATCATCTGTGCATATTGCAGAGAACATAAGCATACGAGCGAGAATGAGAAAAATTTCTTTGAGCTTCATCTATTTATGAAGCCACAAAAGTGAGTATAACTATGGCAACCTTTGAGAATTTACCTTCAATAACCAATCTAGTCATTATGTCAATATCGGACCCAGTTATTAAACCAAGATATGATAAATGACAACATGAGAAGAAGCTTGACAATTGAGACACCAAAGGGATGCAACTTGTGGAATTACATTCCGTGCTGACTGAAACAAGCACCTGCACATAATAAATGCATCTTAGACATGCATGCAGACATTAAATAAAATGTAAAAGATGCTCAGACAACAGAGGAGAATCAACCATAATTTGGAGAATATATAGACCAAGTAGAGCACAGAGCTTTTTGTTTGTTCTGCCCTCCTGTCACAAATAAATCAAGAGGTCATAATAATCAGATCAAAAGCACATCCACAATATTTAAAAAAACACAGAAAGGAATTATACAAAGCTTCAAGTACCAATTGAAAGCAAACTGCACGCATAGATTCAGCAATGCATATAGCTTGGTCAAATAAATGCTGAGGTTCTGTATTTTCATCATCTGATTCTGAAGACACGGTCTTTAAAACCTTAAGAATAACAGGAACTGCAACTTTTGCTTGCTCAAAGTGGCGCCTCTGAGTGGAAAGTAAAACTGAAAATCAGACAGAAAATTTAACTAATTTCTAATTGATCAACAGGTGAAAATGCAGCTTGCACAACTTATTGTATAAATTATTACCTTTTGAGAGACCACTTAGAAGAGGAACAAAATAATCACATGCCTTGATTGTCTTAATCGAAGAATCTAATGCCTGGTTCAATAACCAAAGTTAGAAAAGACCTAGAACAATCAATCCAGAGGATGAAATTTGAAGGTCAACCAGGAAACGACAGTAATAAGAAAAGACCTAGAACAATCAATCCAGAGGATGAAATTTGAAGGTCAACCAGGAAACAACAGTTATAAAAGAAAAACATTAGGGATACAAGTTGTTCTTCGATCTATAGCAAGGAACAAAGGCACTAATTTAAGGTTCAGATATGAAAAACTACAGTATCAGTCAAGAAGGTTATAACACAAAGAAATCAGACCATCAAGAGATTATTACCTAACAAGGATCCAGTAAGAGGAATCTCGCAAGATAAAATCTGATTTGCTGAGGACTTATTTTTGTTTGTTTCACTGAAGAAGTTTTACTGATCTCTTTTTCTGTTTTTGTTCCTTTAATCTTGTATTCCTAATGTGTTAAAAGGGTATAATCAGGTTTACACTTCTCATGAGCCTGGTTCATACCTTTGTAGTCATTGATTGAGAGTGAGACAGAGATATAGGATGGGTAAGAGAGAGTAATCATTAACATCAATTGGTCAGATTACTAAATGGCTAATTTTGAAGGCTACAAGACCAATTAAATAGTAACTGTGAAGAAGAGAATATAAGCAGTGCATAATGATGAGGAAGAAGCTACAGTTAACTATGAGTTATGTGAGCCAGATTAACTTTGAAAAAAAAATCAGTGCCTTAGGCAGTGAAATCGCATGGCAATCAAGTATTAGCAAGAGAAAGTGGAGGAGAATGAAAACTTCAAGCATCTGAATGGCATACCTCACAAACAATTGAAAGCATGTCCCGTGGACTACATGTTGCCACAAGCTTATCAATAATACTATTAGTAATCTCTAAACAGCTACTGGACAATCCAGCAAACTTCGTAATTGCCTTTGGTAACTCGAATGAAAGAGCATCAATAACCGCCTGCCAGACCACAAATAAAATTTCACAAGCCACAGACGAATAGAAACATTTATTCAATACTGAACGCTTAAAGAATAACGCTGTAAAACCTGGTCCAGTAAAGGAGACCATAGAAACTTATTTATCTCTGAGAGAATTTCAGATGCATTCTTCTTAACATCTTCGTTGCTCGGATCTGATACAATGGAGTCTGAAATTGAATCAAGGAATTCGACAAGTTCTGCGACTAAGCTCTCAGATTGACAGATATTTCCGGATTCAATTGCCTAAAAGACGCGTAGAATAGATTGTTGAGAACGAACGAAATTTACATCTCAAAAACGTTTATATGAACTTAACCAGAGCCACAGAGTTGTATTAATATAGGCATTCAACAGTCTTAAGCAATGAATATTACGTGATAAACATTTCAACGTGATTTTTCTCAACATATTTATTTTTTCCCGGGAATCAAACACAGAATCTGAAAATTCTAACAATGAAAATGGATCCGTCTACAAAAAGAGAGATGAAAGCAACACTGAGAAATGAATTCTAGCAACTAGAAAATGGAAGAACAAAGGAAGAAGTAAATGCTTACTTTGGAGATGGAAGTGAGGATTTTTTCAAGATGAAGCACGGGAGGCTGATCTGAAGAGGGATCCCGTTGATCCATCTCTGCTAACATGGTGGCGCTGCAACAGTAATTTCAAATTACTCTGACCCTGATAAACTCACGCTGGTATTTTTGTATTGGGAAATATTAGTTTCAAGTGTAAATACGACGTTACTTGTGGTCTGTTCGGTAATTTAAGTAAACTCCGTCTCCGCGTAGGACCATGTTGCACACGTCACACAAGAAAGTTAAATTAAACTCGTCCTCGAATCAAGACATTCCTGCTCCAGTCCAAGTAAATCATTGACACTCATCAAAGTACACAGTAACCTACACCCAAACACACACCATTTTCCCCTCTCCCACTATTTCAAGGTCACCTCACTGCAAATCCATAGCTCGCTCTGTCTCCCATACTTTCGCCTTCTTTTGATTTGAATGTCTGCAATCTGATGCAATCATTCCCATAGTGAAATATCTGCGCCGATCTTCCGCACCGTTCGATAAAAAAAATGGAGCCAGACGTGAGCATCGAAACATCATCCATGATCCGGATCGCGGTCCTCCCGATCGGCACGGTCCTGCCGACTTTGTTACGAGATTACCATTCCATGTTTCTCCGGCACCACACGATCCCGCTCTCAGCCATCAGCTCGTTCTACACTGAGCACCAGAAATCACCGTTCACGCATCAGCCCTGGGACTCTGGTTCGCTTCGGTTCAAGTTCGTACTCGGCGGGGCCCCGCCCAGCCCCTGGGAGGATTTCCAGTCCAATCGCAAGATCCTGGCCGTTATTGGCATCTGCCACTGCCCATCCTCGCCCGATCTCGATTGCGTTATCGAACAGTTTAACGTCGCGTGTAAGGGATATAATGCCGCTCTTGTTAAGCGTTGCTTTGCTTTTTCTCCGTCTGACTCTCACGTGAGTATAGTTTTCTTTTCTTAAGAAAAATATTTTTTTTTGTTTTCAATGTTTGTTTGATTGGTTGAAGAATCATAGAAATGAGGAGTGAATTGGCAACAGGAGAATAAAAAACAAAAGTACTTATAGTTCAGAGTTTTTTTTGACTTTCCAATTTGGTGCTGTTCATGCTAAAAATTATTTCAAATTTTCACCTTTGAAATGGACCTGCTTAAATATGGCTTGGCTTAAATGATTGGTTTGTTTACTGTTGCAGCTGGTGGATGGTGGAAAGAAGAGTGACAATTTGATTTTGTTTCCTCCAGCTGACCGTCAAACGCAGGAGTTCCACTTGCAAACTATGATGCAGGACATTGCGGCCTCGTTATTGATGGAATTCGAAAAGTGGGTTCTTCGGGCAGAATCTGCTGGAACTATATTGAAGACGCCTTTAGATTCTCAAGCTAGTCTCAGCTCAGAGGAGGTTTATGTTTAGGTGTCCTAAGTATTTGTATTTGTGTATTCTCTGTTGAAGCATCAATTTACAATGATTATTTGTTGAACTTAGCAAACTAATTAGTTTGATTTGATGAAAATTGCAGGTTATAAAGGCCAAAAAACGAAGACTTGCACGAGCGCAGAAGACCATAGGGGATTACTGTTTGCTGGCAGGATCACCTGTTGATGCTAACGCCCATTATTCCACTGCACTGGAGCTTGCTAGATTGACCGCTGATTACTTCTGGTATGCTGGGGCACTGGAGGGAAGTGTTTGTGCCTTATTGGTGAGCATATCTTTTGAACTATGATTATCTGATATGTAGACTATGGATGATGCCATGATTGTAGACATATCTATTATCACTTGGTCTTGACATCTGTTTGTCCACACATAAGGAAATACAGTTTTATATGCATGATAAATAGAGGAAGAACAAGTGATGAACAATGCACTGCATGCCTCTTTTGAGATGTGGTATTATATTAAGATCTGAATACGTAGGGTGCTGATAATTTTCCTAAGAAGAGTCCTTACTTGCATTACTTTGCATCTATTCATTGGCCATAGAAGTAATAAGTATTTGGAACGTAATAAAGAAAAATCACTAAAACTTTAATGCTAGGATATGTTTTTACAAGAATATTCTATTAGATAAATTATGGTTGCAGGTTATGTGCACTTTTGTCTTGCTTCAATCTGCTTTGTCATCTACATCCAATTGTTTCTTGTGTTATTAGGTAGACCGAATGGGTCAAAAGGATGCAGTTCTAGAGGAAGAGGTTAAATATCGGTACAACAGTGTCATCTTGCATTACAGAAAATCATTTATGCAAGACAATGTTCAGAGGTAATTTATGCCTTCTCACAATTTTGTTAGAAAGTGCACCATTCTTTGTCCTTTGCTTGATATTGTAAATGTGTGTGGATCTCAGATGGCTGTCAGATCCATTTACCTGGCATATTTTTGCATTTTTGCATGTTTTGAGTTGATAACTGTTAATTCATCTATGAACCTTTCACCTACTGTCGTACTATAGTCACTTGTGCTTCAATATTTTAGCAATTTCTTGGGATTTTAAAGTATGATCATATTGGGATCCATTTTCTTAATATTTGGATCCTGTTGGCATTGAATAACTCCTGATCTTTTTGGCATGCAGAGTTTCACCCCTAAGCTTTGAACTTGAGGCTACCTTGAAGTTGGCAAGATTTCTTTGCAGGTACTAACATTATCATTTTCCTCCTTTTTTTGCTGTGTTTACCTGAACATGAAATTTTTGTCTGATGTTGTTGACTTACCATGTCAGACCTAGGTATTTTTGGTATTGGCACTGGAGAGTAGAGAGGGATATTGCAGAGGTCAAAATCATTTATAGTAAAATAGAATTTAGTATTGTCATATTTATGGTCTGTTTTCTTTTGCTAAATTACAGTTTCAGTAGCTAATTGTTTGAATCATCTGATTGAGAATTTGGCAAGACAGCCTTGATATGGTGCACTCACCTGTCATGTGCTTGGAGTTGTTCATGGAAGCTGAAACAATTCATCTGGCAGTCCTTAGGAAGTTTAACTTCACATAGTTTTTTAAAGAGCTGCTGTCGATGTTAAGGTCGGCTAGAATGCTGAATCTTAATCCACATGTACGAAATTGTAGATCTTGAGGCCGTATGCATGTTAATTCAATGTGGGTTGGCATGCCTCAGGGTTTAACATTGGTGTCCTGATTAAGCACTTTGATCCAATTGTCAGCAGATATCAACTTTGACTTGTTAATTTTGTGGTTCTTACAGGAGAGAGCTGGCTAAGGATGTAGTGGAGTTGTTAACCAGTGCTGCAGATGGCGCAAAATCATTGATAGATGTTAGCGACAGACTCATATTATTTGTTGAAATAGCTCGTTTATTTGGAACTCTTGGATATCAACGAAAAGCTGCATTTTTCTCTAGGCAGGTAGCTCAATTGTATTTGCAGCAAGAAAATAGATCTGCTGCCATATGTGCCATGCAAGTTCTGGCTATGACCACCAAAGCATATCGTGTTCAGAGTAGAGCATCCATCTCCAAACACACTCTTTCTGGTGTAAGTGTGAAATTATGAATGACAATAAGAAAAGGCAACGAATTTGAAAAATTTTCTTGCAGTACTTTTATGGTGTTGATGTGCTTGATTTGATGTAAATATATGCTAGATTTTTGGTTTATTTGAGGATGGAATATTTGTTGGAAATGCTGAATGTAGTTCAGAATGTATTATTAGAATTTCTTTTATTTTGCAGCAATATTATTTGAGTTGCAAATTGCTTCTCCTTAATGTTATAATTTACCGCTACTTTCTTTTCTCTTGCAACAGGAATCTGGTTCAAGTCATGATGATGGTGGAAAAGTGCATCATCAATCAGTAGTCTCTCTCTTTGAGTCTCAGTGGAGCACGTTGCAGATGGTTGTATTAAGGGAGATACTGCTATCTGCTGTTCGTGCAGGAGATCCTCTTGCTGCTTGGAGTGCAGCGGCTAGACTTTTAAGATCTTATTATCCTCTAATTACACCAGCTGGGCAAAATGGCCTGGCTAGTGCACTTACAAATTCAGCAGAGAGGTTGCCTTCAGGAACTCGCTGTGCTGATCCTGCCTTACCTTTTGTAAGGTATAAACCAGTGCATTAATAATTCCTCTTCTCTGGAGTTGGGTGAAGAGGAAAGGCAGTCCATATTCTCTTTATACAATTATGTTGGATCTTTCCAGCAATGCCAAATTCACTTTTTAGGTTAATTTTGGAAAGAAGAGCTGCATTCCTTTACTGAATCCCTAAGAAATTCTGATTCTCAATTCCTTAGTATCTTCTTTGTTAGATTTGATAATAAAAGAATAATTTTCCCTGCCATTCTCGTTGTTTCTTATGGCCATGGGTCTTGTATTTACCTGATACTGCCAATATTAAGCACATTGTTTGGTTTCATTTATCTTCACTTTAATTTCCAGAAACTTAATTTGATTATTTATTTCATCAGGTTGTACTCTTTTCCTCTCCATCCTTCACAAATGGACATTGTAAAACGCAACCCTGGTAGAGATGACTGGTGGGTAGGATCTGCTCCTACGGGGCCTTTTATCTATACACCTTTCAGCAAAGGAGAGCCAAATGATAGTAATCAGGAGCTGATATGGGTTGTTGGAGAACCGGTCCAGGTATTGGTGGAGTTGGCAAATCCATGTGGATTTAATTTAAGGGTTGAAAGTATATATCTCTCGGTGCATTCAGGAAACTTTGATGCTTTTCCTATTACTGTAGATCTCCCACCCAATTCATCAAAGGTTATCACCTTATCAGGAATCCCAACTTCTACAGGATTTGTGACAATTCCGGGTTGCACTGTCCACTGTTTTGGAGTGATAACTGAACACCTTTTTAGAGATGTAGACAATCTTCTTCTAGGAGCAGCACAAGGACTTGTGCTTTCTGATCCTTTTAGGTGCTGCGGATCTGCAAAGCTGAAAAACGTGTCTGTTCCAAATATTTCTGTGGTCCCGCCACTGCCTCTACTAGTATCACGTGTTGTTGGTGGTGACGGTGCCATCATTTTGTATGAAGGTGAAATTCATGAAGTATGGATAAGTCTGGCTAATGCAGGTACTGTGCCAGTGGAGCAAGCAAATATTTCATTATCGGGAAAAAACCAAGATTCTGTTCTCTCAATTGCATGTGAAGCCTTAAAATCTGCTCTTCCTTTGAAGCCTGGTGCTGAAGTAACAATACCTGTGACCTTGAAGGCCTGGCAACTTGGCTTAGTGGACCCTGAAACTGCTGCTGGCAAGAATGCCTCTGGAAGCATGGGGAGGCATTTAAAGGATGGAAGCAGCCCCTCATTGTTAATCCATTATGCAGGCATGTTTATACATAGTACATTTTTCTCTTTTCACTTGAAACTAAATTTATTGTATTTTCTCTCTATAAAGAAGACATTTTAATGCTTACACATCTCATTTTGTTTATCATGGCCAGTTACAAATTCTGGAGATCAGTCTGTTGTGCCTCCTGGTAGACGCCTAGTTGTTCCCCTGCAAATCTGTGTTTTGCAAGGTTTGTCTTTTGTAAAAGCCCGTTTACTTTCAATGGAGATTCCAGCTCATGTTGATGAAAACCCCCCCGCACCTGCTCATGTGGAGATTACCTCTAGTAAAGGATCAATTGATTCAGAAAATAAGATGGACAAATTAATGAAAATTGATCCTTTCAGAGGGAGTTGGGGACTACGTTTTCTTGAACTTGAGTTAACTAATCCAACTGATGTTGTGTTTGAAATTAGTGTTTCTGTCAAGCTGGATACTTCTAGCGCTGATGATAGCCAAGATGCTGCTGAATATGGTTATCCCAAAACAAGAATTGACAGGGATTACTCTGCTAGGGTATTAATTCCGCTGGAGCACTTTAAGTTGCCTATTCTTGACGGTTCCTTTTTCATAAAGGACTTGCAGTCTGATGGGGCCACCGGCGGCAAAAATTCCAGCTTTTCAGAGAAGAATACTAAAGCTGAGCTGAATGCTTCCATTAAGAACCTCATTTCAAGAATAAAGGTCAGATGGCAATCTGGTCGCAACAGCTCGGGGGAATTAAATATCAAGGATGCCATACAGGCAGCACTTCAGACATCTGTTATGGACGTGTTGCTGCCAGATCCTTTGACATTTGGCTTCCGACTTGTTAGAAACAATTCTGAACATGCTGCAAAACTTAATTTACCTAAAGATTCCTCTGTGCCTAAGGGTGCCGTGCTAGCACATGACATGACTCCTATGGAAGTTCTGGTCCGCAATAACACTAGGGAAATCATAAAGATGAGTCTCGGTATTACCTGTAGAGATGTAGCTGGTGAGAATTGCACGGAGGGCACCAAGGCAACAGTCCTATGGTCTGGTAAGGTTTTCATTATGATTTTATTCATCAGTATGGTGTTTATTAGTCCTCAAAACTATACAACTTAGCAATGATCATTGTGAATTTGAAAAGAGAAAAAAGATTGGCTTAAACGTCTTATTGTTCATAGATGATTAGTACTTGCATGTGATGGTTTCTATAAATAATTTTCAGGTACTCTGAATGAAATTACTATGGAGGTTCCTCCACTTCAAGAATCCAAGCATCGTTTCTCTTTGTACTTCCTCGTCCCGGGTGAATACACTCTGTTAGCTGCTGCTGTGATTGATGATGCCAATAACATCCTTAGAGCTCGAGCAAAGACCGATTCACCTGATGAACCGATTTTCTGTCGTGGGCCTCCGTTTCACGTTCGTGTTAGTGGCACTGCATGAAAATTTTTGCTAATATCTTCTATGGCTGGATTACACTAGGCCAAAGGATAATAATGCTGATCTTTTTGGCTGTGGCATCAATTACACTTTTGTCAAGCTTCTTGTATTCTCTGCCCCTGTATTGCTGTACTTAACAAAATCATTCTTGTTGCCAAAAGAGTATGCTGCATATATAGGGTTCTAAATGCCTGGCAAAGCATTGTTGTGTAATAGATACTCTCTTCCTTCGGGGATGTTTGTGATGCTCTCTCTGGTATTTTTGTGTTGCATTGTCAAACAAGTTACCACTTGACGTATTTTTATCTCGATTGCAAGTGGGCAATTCTGAAGAATTTTTCTTTGAATCACTGCCACTACGCACGTGAAAACCCATCGACTAGCAAAATTTTTATTTATTTCAGCGAGACACCGGAAGCCCGCCGGGCTGCATCTTCTTTGTATGAAACACGTGCCTGAATAGAAGATAACCCACTAAGATAATACTAAACTCGTCCCATTTTCGGTAAGCGTAATATATATTCATATATTATTGTACCAAGATTTCCTCGACGAAGTTTAGGGACTGGATTTCGCCCGAATAGGTTCCCGCGTAATCGTTGACGAAGTTTATTGAGGAGCGCTGCTGATAGTGCGGGCTAAGTGTTTGATGAATTTACGAGAACTTTGTTCTGGCAGAATTCTCATTAGTTCCAAGCAAGAACCGCGTCTCGATAAAGAATTCCGGTGATCGTGCTTGATCTTGGTAGTTAGTGTGCATATTGAATTTAATAAGGTAATTAATCCTCACGAATGTACGAGATGATTACTATCCATGAAGTGCTTCTGTATAAATTATAATGCATTATAAGGCTTTGCATATTGTATTTATCATAATGGTATTATAGTTGTAGTTTTTCTAATAAGCAATCAGCTTGTTCGTATAATTCTCTGGACTTGGATATTTAAAACTGAATTATGAATAGGGAATAGGGGCATTGTCAATGAATCTCAAGAGAATTTTGACAGTTAGTGTTGCCCAGTCTCCAGTTCTCTCTTATGTTCTAACAATTTGTTGTGAGCATGATCAAAGATTAAAAGGCATAAAATTCACGAGCTAGAGTAAGTGTTCCTCGATTTGAGTAGGTTTGATTTAGAATTTGGTAGTTTTAGAAGCTAGCAAGGGAAGGAATAGGATGATCTTTCTTGTTAGAGAGTGTAAGGTGGTATGTCTTGTTGAAAGAAATAATCTAATTTCTGAATTTGAGTTGTTTTTGAGATTTGAAGTATTCAAATTGCCCTTTCTAATCAATTTCTGTCATGACTTTCAAAGAATAATCTTGAACCAAAATCTAATTTAAGAAGCAGACTCAATGCTATGAAGGTGATAGATTAAGAGCAAACATCGTCCCTTGAATCCATCATTTGGATAATAACCCCTTGAATTGGTGGCCTTTCAATATCATATCATCTTAGCTGCTCTTCTTTAAATTCAAGCAAGTTAACACGTCCTTACTTGATGGTTTGAAATTTTGCTTCATTTTTTATCCTGGGAAACTTAGAAGGAATACGAGTAATTTTCGGATTTTACCTAACCCTTGTTTGATAAATTAGGTTTGAAGTGGGAACGAGAGATACAAGAGTAAATTTCCTAGCATTTATTGTTAGGAGAAGTCATTAATTCCGTCACCTCATATCCCAACAAATTTCAATTTTCTGATGTTTTGTAATGTCAGCTTGCTTTAGATATATTTGATACAAGTCACCGTAGATATGGATGGCAGCTGGGCATTTCATTAGGATGATGGGTCGTCATCATTCTTCAATGTGAACATCAACCTCTTTTCAGCAGTGATGATAGTTTGTTTCTCTTTACCAACTTGTCAATAAGAATCCTCTGGAGAGTTTATATCAACACTATTATAGAACATAAGAAATCTATCTAGACATTGCTAGGATTTGAACCCTGGTATTCCTTGAAAACATAGCAATGTACAAAAATTAGCAAGCGTTCCACAATTTGTTTCTGTTCCTTGTATCACCTCCTGATTTTTGTGAGAGGTTAGACTAATTCGGTAGAGAGCCTTGGTTTGTTATGGCTCAATGGCCTAAAAGGATTTTGGTACTTACCAAGTGTTACCCCACATTCAAAGAAAAAAATTTATTGATTAGCTATTTTTCTTTCGTTCGATTTTATATTTGTCTTTGTTTGGAGGTTAAGAGTGTTACTCAGAGACAGTACAGAAGTCACCCTTGGTGGTGGGGTTTATGGTACTTGGAATTGAGGTCACAAACAAGTTACTGGTTGGGAGATGAAAACATGGACTCTGTAGGCGTGGCCTGCATAATGTAGAAACATTGGAACAATGTAAGAGTATCTCAGAGCTTAGAATTATTTATGCAAATATTGCGGGCACGATAATGTTCTTCATCTTGCTTCAAAAATGGTGATTTTCTGTAGAAGAAACATGGTATAGAAATCTTTAAACATTGTCAATAGTCCGTCCTTTAGTTACTGATATTAATCTTATTACAAGACAGTTTAAATGTGTTTCTTTAAATAAATGATATCTATTTTTACATCTAATGGAAATCTACCCTCTTCAAAACAAAGATTTGTTTGAGGTTTGAAGGCCAAGTGCAAATCACAAGCTTGATCATTCAACCAACCCTTTGCGGGCTTAGTATTTGCTTTCCTTCAATTGACAAAGTTGAGACATTGATATTAAATTTTTTGATGTACTGTCATTTTCTCATGTCTGTATGGCTCATCCATCGTTTGCAACATGCCTCTGTCCTTTCACTATCATGGGTTTATCTTTATAACAATCTGGTAGTCAATTATCATAGTTGAAAATTCCCAAAGCTATGATCCTGATGGCAAATATATGTTTTACACAGCCAAACCTTATTTCTATATTCCTTCACCTCTCCTTGGTAAACAATAGCTTTTTATTTATTTATTTAACATAACTTCGCCAAGTTCCCGTAACTTCATTTCATGCCTCGGTGATGCCATTATTCCTTCAGCGTCTCCTATTGACAAATTGGGTATAAAACTTACCAAGTGTCAGTCTTTTCAATGTTCATGCTGGTAACAATCTTCTCACGTGCCCTCCAGTTTCTTCATGCTACAATGTCGTTGTTCCTCGACTCTGATCGACAGAGTTGTCTTGTAAAAATAAGAGAGATCTCTCCCTCTCTTTCCCTTTGTGTGAACCATCAACATCAGACAACAGGGAAATGTACCTGCATTTATGCTCTCTCTCATCTACAGCAATTGTCTGTTCGAGTTTTCAGTTTCCTCGAGCAAGTAAATTGGGGTGGCATCAGATAAGAACAAATAGTTAAAAAGAAATCGTCAAATAATGTTAACTAATTGGTGCCTTTTCATTCCTTTTTCCCATCACATATCATATCACATCACCTACTACTATATATCCTGTGGTCGTTTCTAGCGGCGCCAGCCAGCGAAGAGTTTTCCTTTTGCACGCTGCCCAGAGATCATATTCATGCGGCCGAATCCTGGAAAGTTTCATTTCTTCTCTGCTCAGAACTAACAAGAAGGAAAGGAAAACGAAATTATTGGGGAGCTAACCATGCAGAGTCCCTGTCTGCGCCATTAATACCACTTATTCACATAATGGGTTTTCCTTTTTACGGGAAAAAATGGCAAGTGGCAATGTGGTGAAGTGGTCCATGGTTTCCGAGTGCTTTTGTGGTCCATGACTTCGAGGATGAAAGCAAACCTGGCTTTAGGGTTAGGCAGGATTGGGGCTGGCGCAAACCGACAGGAGATTAGGGCAAGTTTTTTCACAAATCACATCCAATCAGAAACATGTATGAAATCAAAATGATACGATGATGATACTTTATTTTTTTATCTCAAATCTTGTCAATCTCAACAAGATTTTGATGGCAACCCACGAGAGCATCTATGAGAAGGCACGTATATAATAAAAAACAACTGCATATCCTTGTATAATACAGGCAATTTCTGGAACAAAACTTTTAACCAAAATTCCCTCCATGATTGTCCCAAATTGATACCAATTTTTCCCTTTGTTCGCCACGAGCATTTTTACGAACGACAGGTGCGCGTTGAAAAAAGAATGCATCGAACCGGTACAAAATAAAGGTCTTCCATAAGAAACATAAACGTTTCATCATTATTGGATAAGGAGAAGAGAATCACATCGATTGTGGGTCAGATCCTATTTTCACGCGTAACAGAGTTACAAGACTCTGTTCCCATCTATGTCCATGCCCTAGCAACATCAGATCAGAGTTTTTTGACAGCTGAAAGTTCCAAGTAAATTTGGCGTAACAAGAGCTCGTGGTTTGTACTGTTTGCCTATTTTTCCTTCGGTCACAAACACTATTTGCCCTGCAAAGCTGCGAAGGAAAAATGGAAAAACCACGCGTTCCCTGGCTTTCTTAGGCCCCACTGCCTTGAAATTTAAGGTCCAGTTAAGCACATGCAACCCTAAAATATCATATATTCAAACCCCTCTACTTGAAAAATTAGAGTCATTTGTGTCAATTTCACACAGCAATTGTATTAGTGGGTTCTCTGATTTACGCAATCCAATAGTGTTATAGAAAGAAGAAACTGTAGAAATGTATTGTTTCCTTTCCTTTCAACGAATAGCATTATCTTTTCCCAAATGGTTGCCTTGGACCTTTAAAGAACAATTCCATTGCAGCAATTCCTTGTTGAGAAGATCTCTCGTGTAGATTTTGTCGCAAGACTTGGAAAAATAGCCGCAGCAAGACTCACCATCCTCCAATCAATTTTTGGTTTGGCTGGCATGGCATACGTTGCCAGCTGACACAAAAGATTTAGACTGCATGTGATTCCATAGTTTACCTTGTTTTTTTTTCGAAAAAAATACTGTCAGATTGTCAAGAAAGTCGTACTCGGGGACGCATGTCAATTGCAAATACAATTTTCCCAGTTGAATCAACAGAATACTCGCAACAGCAGCACTATTAATGCACAATTCTAAAAATGTACCACCGAGTAAAAAGCTTCTGACAGTGACTCAGTGTGTATAAGTGGGGACTAGTATTGAAAAATAAGGTAGCACCAAACAGGAGACTTGCTTATCAAGCCTACAAAGGTAATGCCTCCCTATGTGATTTCCATTATTTTAATTGTATTTCTGGTAAGAGAGACTCACAGCACCAGGTTTGCACAACATGAGCTGGCACATAATTTTCTTGATGGCAATGGTCATGGCGCCCGAATGAACGAATGAATGAATCAATGCTTCTACAAAGGAGAACAACTTTAATGAAGCAATGTCACTCAATTCCAAAACCCATATGTAAATAGAATATTATATACATAAGTCTGCTACCTAAAGACACAGAGACGAGAGAGAGCAAAACCTTACCCATGACTTTCCCTCCCCCATAAAACCATACTATATAATTTTTGTATTTTTGATATAATGCTGCAGGTGGGTCCATTAGCCGACCTACCACGAACATTAATTAGTATTTGTTATAACCGTTTTCGTCATATTTACTTTTAATTTAATTATTTTGATTAATTGGAATGGCGGGTGCCTACGCTTAGGACACCGTTGCGGTTGAGAGTGTGGCTTCGTGTAAAACGTGTGGACCCCATTTTACCGAAAGTTGTTGGATGGCGAGATCTGATTGGCGGAGGGTGACAGCCCCGCGTATTTCCCGTTTGGGATAACCTGGAAAAGATGGCGGATACCGCGCGAAAGCCACAGATCCAACCAGGGTCTCACCGGGTTCTTGCTTGCTAGGTTTTCGGTTGTACGCGTGTTATTGAATCCTCGGCAGCAGGTGGAGGAGAAGAAACGAACGATGGAACAACTTCACACCCAAAGGGGCCACGGCAGTTGGATCCCCGTGGGATTCCTTTCCATGCAATGCTGTCACGTCCTGTCTAGATAAGAAGCACGTGATTGGCCTTAAAATTGATCAGATACGGGGTACAGAAACAGAAACACGCATGGGATGGGAAGACAGCTCGAGAACTTTGACAGACTGAATTGGAAGAGACGTTTAACATCCAATCCCGATGAGATTATTTGTCCAGCTCATACCGCTTCTGTTCATTCACCATTGGCATTGACTGAGGGGACCAGACTAGATTTCTCTGTTAGCTTTCCTCCGTCAACCCCATTGATCCTCGCCCCGTAAAAGAATCAAATTTACTGTATATAATTTTTATAAATTTTATATTAAACATATAAAATATATATTAATCGTTTTTATATTTTTGAAATAATTATATATATATATATATATATATTTTTTATGATTGACTAAATTTGTGACATTTTAATGCATAATTGAATATTAATTTAATCTTTTTTATACTTTGTTGCAAGAACAAAAATTTTAATTATCACTCTGTCTTTACAAGACAGGGGAAAAGAGAAATAAAAGTACAAAAGGAAATCCAGACTAATCAAATTGGTTTGGCAAGGAAATAATTATGTTTGAGATGAAGATATGGTGGTAAGTTTAGTTTTGACAAGGACACATGGCGGAGTTCATATTTCTCCATATCCATGCTGTCATTATCTTAACATTGGATAATGTCGCATGGAATACACCTAAAACACATAATGAATGATTCTTGGGCAAAACGATTTCATCCGAATAAAATAATTATAATAATAATAAATTAAAAATATTTTATATTATTTATTACATTAATTAAATATATTACTTTTTTTTTAATTGATTGTGATAATTATATTTAAAATTATGACTTATAATAATTTAATTAAATCATACACAAAAAAATTTACATGTAATAAATGAAATTATTTTATATCAAGTAAAAAAATAAATTAGAATAAGAATCTTGGCTAATTTTGTAAATTAAAGTCAAAAACAATGACTTGATTAGTTAAATCAAATGGAAAAGGTCAATGTATTGAATGAATGCAAGCTCAAAATATGGAGACAATTAACTGGCAAAATTATTGTGAGTAAAACAAAAGGAGTGGTGAGGTAAAACATGTCCTGCCCGTGGACATGGACCACAGGGATAAATTGCTCCAAAAATCCTGAGACAGACATTTCCTAAGAAATTACGTAAGCCCGATTCTCTTATGTGGCGCTGCCGTTTGCCTGACGGCAGGTCCAGTAATTTTAAAAGATTAAAAGAGAGAGAGAGAGAGAGAGAGAGAAGAAAGAGGGAGTAGGTAGGGGGCCCTAAGGTGGACAATTCGCCATTAACACCAAACACGCGAGTGGAGCCCAATTTCCCCAACTGGGCCCCCACAGATTTTTTCCACATTTCTCAGTAATGGACACTATTTTTCTAGGGGACCAGCTACAGTTGCATTGATTAAGCCGGCGGCTGTCAGTGAAGTCAAAATTCTAACCGGGTTCTACCCTCGTTTCATCAGTCCACGTGGACGGTTCTGATCTCTTATCCTCGGCGCGTGCTTGAGGTCGGGGTCCACTTGTGGTCCAAGCGAACAGGTTTGGACGCGTGTCAAGGTGTCGTTGTCCCGTGAGTGGCGGAGAGAGAAGTGACGCCACTTCTGGTCCCCCAACTCTCTCCCTCTCTTTTTTTTTCCCCTCCCCACCTCCTTTATCGCCATGTTTTTATCCTCCCTTCTTATCATTGTTTACCGGTTACAGCCGGTATCCGGTCAGTTTATTTTATTTTCTCTTATCAGATCGATGGAGAAGACTTTTTTAAACTGTTGAATTGTCACGCTCTGTCAGGTGACGTGGAAAGCACGCTCCAAGCTTTGAGGATACTACTAACTACGTTTATAAGTTTTGCAGACTAACATATAATTTCTAGATATCGCTTACGTATACGTGAATACGTGTATTTTTACACTTGATGAGAATCAAATAAACCGTATATTTACTGTATCGTAAAGGGTATAAAGTTTGACTTTATTGTCAAAATCGTTACGAACTGCGAAGTTTGCTTGTTAAAAAACGAAATGCCCTCGTTTGTCTGCCTCGTAAATAGTTGCTTAACGTCCAAGTCTTGTCGAGGTATAAAAACAAGTTATAAACTCAATTAATGCCAACTCGTACCAGTGAAATTATGAAGTAAGTGTACTTGATTGATAAAAAGCCCGTCGATAGTTTTTATCATCAGGTCCAATGTTCTTCGGCCTGTCCGAAGGTTTCTGGTATCTAAATCGAGGAAAACAGTAAGCCCACGCGCAGATATAGGACTGTTGTCTCGGCTTGAGATAACTGCTGTTTCACTAGTACGGCCACCTGCACATTTGTCTGTCACCCCTACCTTACATGTACATACGTTTCCTTGGATTGTAACCCTGAGTGTTCCCCACGCGCTTCATTTCCAACCAAAGCCACAACATTAACTAATAACCAACACTATGTGCCACGGTGTCGATCGTAACCGTCCGATCACGCAAAATCAACCTCGCATTAATATTATTATTGCCTTGTATAGTAGTGGGTAGTTTTCTTCTGCAAGAAAACCCCTCCCTCTCTATTGCTGTCTCAAATTTCTTCCCAGTTCCTGTTATCTCTAATCTCTCTCTCGTACGTCTATATTGATACTCTCTCTCTCTCTCTCTCTCTGCAGCAGCACCGGAAATTTCTCCGTCGACTGTAAAATAAAACGAACTCTGTGTTTGTGTCTGGCCATGAGCTGGTGATCGCAGTATTTCTATTTTCCTTCTTCCTCAGAAACACATAAAATAGACAGATATACTACTTCATATTAGATAGATAGATAAGCGCACATGGCGTTTCATCATAATCATCTGTCTCAAGACCTTCCTCTTCATCACTTCACCGCCCAACAACAACCTTCACAGCAGCAGCAGCAGCAGCAACAGCAACACAACATCGTCGAAACAACAGCGCCGAATTGGTTGAACACAGCGCTTCTTCGAACACAACAACAGCAGCCGCCTCAACAACAACCTTCACACTTCACGGACACCAACTTTCTTAACCTACGCACTACGGCGAACAATAACAACACCAATAACAAGACTACTTCCGATTCCGACGCTTCGCAAACCCCTAACCAATGGCTTTCACGCACGCCGTCGTCGCTTCTTCATCGCAACCACAGTGATGTCATCGACGACGTCAATCCGACGAACGACTCGATCATCGCTGCAGTTGAATCTGCCGATTTGAAAAACAGCAACAGCGAGAACATGAACAACAATAATAATAACAATAACAAGAGCGAAGGCGCGGTTGTTGAGAGTGGTGTTGGCGGCGACGGAGTGGTGAACTGGCAAAATGCGAGGTACAAGGCGGAAATATTGTCGCACCCGTTGTACGAGCAGTTACTGTCGGCGCACGTGGCGTGCTTGAGGATCGCGACGCCGGTGGATCAGCTGCCAAGGATAGACGCTCAGCTTGCTCAGTCGCAGCACGTCGTGGCTAAGTACTCGGCCTTGAGCGCGGGTCAGGGCTTGGTTACTGATGACAAAGAGCTTGATCAGTTCATGGTACGCAGTATTACTAATTGTTTGTTTCTACTTTGATTATTTAATTTCCTTCCATTCCATTTTTGTTAGCTTGCTTTGCTTGTCTGTTCCTTTGCCTTGTTGAATTTGAATTTTAAAGTGATGACTATTGAACTGCAGAAGAATTTATTGTGCTGCCTGTGATTCGCTAATTCAAGGCTTTACTTACAAAAGTTTAATTTCTCTTTTTAGATTGGTCTCTTCCATCACAGGGATGGTTTTTTTTGTTTGAGTTTAGATTACATGAGTGAGCATCTCTTCCTGGTAATTGGACGGCTGTGATTTACCAGCATATGTCTTGGGACTATAAAGAGGAAAATTGAGGTGACTTTTCGGCATTAGATAATTGGTCAGAAATCAGAACGAGAGAGTGTACATCTTTGCTTATAGGTCTCGTTCGAACTAAAATAGGTTGGGGGATTTGTGGGCAGATGGGATGGTTTGAAATGAACGGTGGGATTCTTATGCTTGCACAAAAGAAGTGGCTGCCAAGATGTGAGTACTTGTAATTGTAGTGGTAATATAAAGAATAGTGGATAGTGCTTCGAGTCAGAGAACATTTCCACTTCTTGCAAATGAAAAAATATTGACTGAGAGTTGATAAGGTGTATGTATGAAGCTTGCCTTATGTGGATGCCGTGGCAGCCTTGAATACCAACTGCTATGCAAGCTGGATTTGTGATAGTTTGGCAAGCAAGAAAATAAAACACAGTGAGAACCTGCATGTATGATGAACATATATATATTTTTTCTTTCATACCTTATAAAAACAAAACACTTGTTCTTGTTCTCGACCATGGGTTGGAGCAGGAATTGGATCATTTATCTTTCCTGGCAACCAGTCAAAGCGCAAAAATACAGGAATAAAATCTTCAATTAGTCTTTAGTAAGGTCCATTGTTCTGGTGCAAAACTTTCATACAGCAAAACTGAGACAAAGCACCAAGGTAATCCGTGATAATCTGATGAGGGAGCTGGGGATTATTTAAGATAGTTTTGTTGAGTAGAAATGCTTAAATCAGGGGGTAAGTTTTGGAGTTTAAGTTCAATAGGTGAGATGGGAGAACAAAAAAATCCAGGGCAGGAATGTCAGTTCTAGTATTTCTTTGTCCTGCTTGTCTCATTGCAAAATAGAAAATATCAGCATCTTTGCTCCTTTTTTTGTGGTTTTCAATCAAACCAATATGATGATTTCACCATGTTTGAAAAGCAAATAACTTTCAAACAGAAAAAGGTTCAGTCTCCACACATTTAAAGCATCCAGATTTCTGATTTAAAATGCTCAATACTATTTTATAATGGACAAATAAACCTGAATATAATCTTAAATGTGATTCTGTTTTACTGACAGAATCAAAATTCTAATCTTTGATGTTCTTGACGACGCAGACACATTATGTTCTCCTGCTTTGTTCATTCAAAGAACAACTGCAGCAACATGTCCGGGTCCATGCAATGGAAGCAGTTATGGCTTGCTGGGAGATTGAGCAATCCCTGCAAAGCTTGACAGGTAACTCTTTGATATATATTATTGCTATTTAATATTTCAAGTTCCTGCTAAAATTTCACACTAGCCTGAATCTAAGAGCATGAAAACTTCTTCCACACCTTGCTGACTTTTCTAACATCTGGGACTAGCATTTCTAAGATCCACTACTCACGAAGTGGTAGCTCAACTTTTACTTCTTCAATGTTTCTCTGATGCTCAAATTATTGAAGAGAACTTACTGCTACTTCAAGTTTACTGAAATCTAGTGCATGATTTGATTTGTGAGGATCGGTAACTGAAGTGAGAAGAAAATCCATCGGATGCTCAAGTATATGATAGTATATATCCAAAGAATTTGGCATTCTACTCCAACTTAATGTTTTAAAGCACCAAAGTAAATATCTATCTATTATATTTTCAAGTTAATATTTTGCATACTAGAGCTGCAAAATATTGAAAAAATTAAGTATGCATGCTGAGGCTACAATGTCATGGTGCAGGAGTTTCTCCAGGAGAAGGTACGGGCGCAACAATGTCAGATGATGATGAAGATCAAGTGGATAGTGATGCCAACCTGTTTGATGGAAGCTTGGATGGTCCAGACAGCATGGGATTTGGTCCTCTTATCCCAACAGAGAGCGAGAGGTCCTTGATGGAGCGTGTGAGACAAGAGTTGAAACGTGAACTGAAACAGGTAATGAATCAGAATGATCAAAATATCGTTGTGAAGTTCTAAGCTCTCTGATGGGACTAACTTGTTCTATCTTGCTTATAGGGTTACAAGGAGAAAATTGAAGACATAAGAGAGGAAATTCTGCGCAAGAGAAGAGCAGGAAAACTTCCTGGTGACACCACCTCTGTTCTAAAAGCTTGGTGGCAATCACATTCTAAGTGGCCATACCCAACTGTAGCGATCACATTCCAAGCTGCTTACTAGTTAAAATTTAGTCCCGAGTCTAAAAAGCATATAACTCCCATATCACTCATCAAAGCTTTTATTTCTATGACATTGTTTCAGGAGGAAGACAAGGCAAGATTGGTGCAGGAAACGGGATTGCAATTAAAACAGATAAATAATTGGTTCATCAATCAAAGGAAGAGGAACTGGCACAGTAATCCTTCATCTTCTACAGTCTTGAAGAGCAAACGCAAAAGGTATTCCGCATAAAATGATTTTCTCCTCTGCTTAAATTACAGAGCTTTACACCAACCTTAATTCAAAAAGAAGTAATGCAGGTGAAAACAGCGGTGGTGGTCGTTTCATGTGAAAGGAATATAATTCAAGAACCAACTACAGCAAGCATTACTGATAAATCCAACATACTCCTACTAAATAGAAACCGCCGCTGCGGCAGATTAGGGCTTCAGAAACAGCTTTTGGGTACAAGGGAAATGGCCATATTTTGCTTCTGCTGTCAACAAAAATGGCTAAAGAGGAGGCTGAGGTTGTGATGAATCCCATTCATACCATTCTGCAAGTTTGCTTTAGAAGGCATTCAAATGGTAACTATGTACGAAATGCAATATCATTAGCAAGTTCAATATTTAGGAAATTATATATGACTGTAACTAGATTATCCAATTCACACATATTGGTGGATTTATAATTTTGTTTTAGCTCGCTCGTCATATCTGTGAATAAGAACAGTGAGGGGTTGTGGGTGTACACTGTAATAAATCTTAAATTAAATCTTTGTTTCATTACTTACAGCTACATACCAGTGATTATCAATAGCTCTTTTGGGTAGTGTAATGTATAATAAGTTAGAACTTGGTCATGAGTTTTCGTTTAAAGCCACCCATTTTCCATAATCGGCAGTGGAGTGTGTTGCTGCTTACTTTAAAAAGTTACATTAGGATCAGAGAATGTGTATAATTGAATCGAAATGTTCTCTGCAATTTGAGGACAGAACAAAAACTACTACTACGTTGACTGAATCAATTCCTGCACATCAAGAAAACTCTTTGCGGAGTTTATTCTCTCGTTGACTTTACGATCTTTTCAACTTTTTCTTGGAAGAGTATCTCAAATCCAGCCCAAAGCATTTTCCCTTTTCCGTAGTTGTGGTCCGGCTTCGGACCTTAAAATTAATGAACGATTTAACTCATTGGTAAAACCGACCTTAGTTAATGAAGGATTTATAAGTATGCAAAATATGTATAACGAATGATACACAACCGCCAAAAAAGGAAAAGACCAAATCTAAATCGGAAGTTTAAATACCGGTCGGATCCCGTCGCAACTCGCCTCTGCCGATTCCAACGGAACCAGTTCCGGCATATCGAGCCGAGAAACAAAGGCCGTCTATTTCCCTATTGATCCCATCATCAAAATTAAGCTTATAACTTTCAGGATCATACTGGAACTGTATTTTTGAAGGTCTCTTCTTGTTAACGCTAAATCTTCGAATGAAAGTTTTCCACTTTGGCCCCACAATTACCTCCGAAGTCTCTTTGAGTTTCTTCATTCTTTTCTTCAACCAACTTTCTCTAATCTCCTGATCCTGCTGTTGAAGTAAATATCTAAGCGTGCCATTGCTACCTCGCCGCCACCTGAGGCAGTGTCCCTGGAAACAGCCGCAATCGCTGGACTCGATGGCAGACTCCTCTTCGACGTAATCCTCGTCGTTTAACGGCCACATTTCTCTGACGGCGGCCGGCAATGATTTTTCTTGTGGTGGGTTAGCCATTTCGCTGTAAAGAATCACCAAAATACGGACGTGCTTGCTTCAGATAATGATGCGGAGACTGTTTCTATGTATATATATGCATATATATCTCCGTATACACTCTGGAAATCATAGTGAGTCTAGAATTAAGTTAGTTTAGGAATAGAAGACTGAATTTGCCGGCCAATCAAGAGCGGCTGCGGCTTATGTGGCACCTCTTCGTTGACAGTTAAAAGACTCCAGGACAGCTGTTTAGTTTTGTCTTTAGCTTTTTGGACATCCAAGTCAGTTATGCATAGTGTTGTCCACGTTGTGTTTTCGCATAAACACAACACATTTGTTATATCCTAGTAATTAAACATTTAATCATAAGTTATTGTAATATAATAATCGGATAACCTTGCTTGCTTTAACATTATCCAATAATGTTCAGTTATTAGACAACTATCATCTCTTAATCTTCTATAATTTTAAATAATGATATATAAATATATATATATATATATATATTATATATATATATATAAAAGAATTAGGATTTGTGTTCATTAAATTTTTTATTTTTAGCGAAATGACCATATCATCCCTATAAGATTTAGTAAGTTACTGAACAGTGAAGAGGTATTTTAGTCATTTTAATAGGATTAGGGATATATTTGTTACAAGTGGATTGTATTTGTGAAGGTGGTAACAAATCGGGGACCCGGATGTCATTACCCGAGACTTAATTAACGACAAAAGCTACTTGGCGGGTGCTTAGCGCTACCAACCTGGAAAAAGTTTCTAAAATCTGTCATTGTTCTGGTGGACGGCCTTAATTATTGTTTCCAGTACCGGTTTTATTATTCTCGTGTAAGAAACTTAAATCACCCCGACTTGCCTAAATAATCTTTCACGCAATCGTGCGTTCTTCTGGTTTAAGATACGATTCTATGCAATTTATTAGAGGAAGATGACAAAGCAACATAATTGATTATGAAGAAAACTCACTAATTGATCTGTTGGCTTCTTTCCATTGGACTCGTGATCTTCTTTCCCGGAAAATCATTATCACCTTTTGAAATCAACATGAATTTGGCAATACGGTTGGCGCTTCCTGTCTCATTCTTCACTTTTAAAAGCAAGAAGTTATTTTATAATACTGTGTACTTCACTTTTTTCTTTTTCATGCGCGTTCCTTATCTCGTTCGCACTTTCCCAAATGTCCATGATTTCAGTGGAGGAAGAGCATCGGTCCCACGGACACACGTTGCAGCAAGAAAACGACCCACAAGTAACCCAAACGCGGTAATATTATTTAATTAATAAATATTAAATGAAAATAATTTTATTATTTAATTTATATATATAAAATGAGTAGTTCATAGAAAAATTAATAATATATCACTCATTAATATCACAACTAACAAAACATTTAACACCGTTGTAGTCTGAAAATTAAACCATTCTGTACATAATAGAAAAACTTAAGCGGACTAAAGAGTCCTGTCCGATTCACTTAATTTTAGCCCTCGAGGACTAGTGAATTTACTAACCCCGGACTTTAAACTAATTGTAATCTTCTCCGGTTGTGTGCCGGTATTCGCATACTGCTATGTACTGATGCTGCATTATCCGGAATCTCTAACTACAGGCAAGAATCTCCCTCGACACGATCGGCGCCTGTTGCAATTGGCCTGGTGAGGCCGGCAGCCGCGCCGAGAAGTTGACGTGGTAATCACTGTCTCTGCTAATCTCATCTTCGAAATTCAGCGAGTAACTCAGCGGATCGTATCGGAAATCGCCCGAGTTAGGACGCTTCCGATTCTTGGCGCCAATCTTGGAGAAAATACTCCGATGCGAGCTAGACGATTTCAGCCAAGCGTAGGGTGGTATCGGCGACCTAGGAGATCTCGGCGTTCGTTGCTGCTTGAAGTCTTCGTATTCGCAGTCAAGAGCTTCGAGCTTGCTATGAGACGCGCGGAAACAACACATGGAAGATTTGATCCTGTTTTTGAGTGACGGAGAGAGGCAGTCGTTGTACATTTTCGAAATTTCTTTCAAAAGAAAATATCAGACACTCGTGGTTGTGTGTTAGGTGGCGATGGAGAGAAACCAGAGAAGTGTGGGCATATATAAGCTGGTCGGTAGTAGATAAGGACGCGGTCATTGCGCTTGAGTTTAGACGAGGAGCGAAAAACCGCGGGGCTTACGTGTCCGTTGGTTTTCTGTTAAACTAGTTTGGTTGAGGCAGACTAAAAAATTAAACGGTAATTAAGTTCTCGAGTTAAAAATATAACCGACGACCGATTTCCTCAGCCACCATTACGAATTTTGACAGCCCTTATTTTCTTATTTTATACTGCAATCTTGTGATCAAGATTCTACACTTCCTACAACCAATTTGAGGTTTTGATGGTGAAATTCCTTCCATACCCTTAGAATCGCTTTGTTGGTGGTGTGGGCTTTTCCGCCTTTTCAGCCTGTTTTGCCAAACAGTGGGCTGGTTTTCTAAAAAGCCTAAACAATACCGTACCTTCCTAATTGCGATTAATTAAGCTATTCTCAGTCCTAATCCCGACACAGCCGAAAGCAAACAAATTTGCGACGCATGCATGCGTGCACGGATGCAGACTGTTTCTGTTGTGAAAACGCTAGTGATAATTTTGGATCTAGGTTCAGTGCAACGTCTTAAAAAATGAAGTGGAGCAAATGGACGCGTGACATGTGTTTTGAAGCTAGCGTGGGAATGCAGTGTATGGAGGGGCAACGCTTGCCTCCCAACGTCGGCTACTGGTTACGGCAACATGTGATCGGTGCTAGATTGCTTCGTGCATGCCATCCTCTGGTTTCGGACTGCTTCGTCTTGTAATTAGCAATTAAGAAAGCTCCCAGCTTTCTTAATTGCGCCCTCGCATGCTCGGGACTCATTTTTGGTCATTTTTTTCCCCTTCAAGAATCAATAATTCACAAAGGAGGACTAAATTGGTAAAGTAGAAATAGCTCATTGAGTTGGCACGAAGTCATTCGCCAGCCTAACGAACTGCCCAGACTAACCCTACTCGATCACCGTCTGGAAACAACGGCGGCTCTCGAGCCCTCCAAAGCCATTCAGAATCTTTAAACAAACTAATCAATTGAGAGAGAGGAGCTCCAACAAAATTAATTGAAACTTTCTTAGCTATGACGGTGAGCCCTGAGCCGCTGTCACTCAGAAGTCCCCTCCATTTCCGGGTTTCTTCGAGTGTTATTCTCTACTGATTTTCTCCGATGTTTCTGCAGGATTCTAAGTCACAGCAGGAACCAGCTCAATCTCCGTCGCTGGATGATTGCTTGAAGCTATTGAAAGGCGAGAGAGACGAGCAGCGCCTCGCTGGTCTGCTCCTCGTCACCAAATTCTGTAAAGGCGATGACGTTGTTTCACTTCGTAAGGTTTATGATGCAATCGGTTCGCGGTTTCTCGACCGGCTCTTGAGGACTGGTAATGTTTTCTCTTTTTCCTTACCTGTTTAATTCATGAGAAAATGTAGGAAGCAAGTAATAAGTTCAGCTTCGAATCATATATTTTTATGGTTATTTTTGACTGTGTATTTAAATTGAAGGATTGGTGAGCGTTAGTACGATAGTGTTCTGTTTGAAGAATGTGGTGATATACGGAACTACTGAAATTTACGGGAATTTTGAAACTTATCTCTTCTACTGTATTTTTAATGCCTTGTTTTTTATTCGAATGATAACTGAATAAACTTAATGGAAATGCTTTTGTGGAAAGATGGTTTTATATTCTACAATTTATATCGTCCTTAGGTTTGAAGAGTGTTTCCTCTTCAGTGCTGGTAATCATCCAGACCTCTTTTTGGTGTCCCAAAGAAGAAAATGTTCGGGAAAGATAGTATCAGTTATGCTGTTTTGCAATAGATATTAAAATTTAACTCAACTAAGTCTCATAGAGAGCCTGATGACCTAGAGCAGCTGTGAACAATTTTCAAGTTTCTTGAAAGTTTGCGTATATTAGAAAATTCTGGCATCCATATGGAAATCTGAGTTTCTATCTATTTTTTTTCTCTTTGATTCTTATAGGATTGGGGAAAGGAATCAATAGTGTCAGTGCAGGTGATAATCGTGATGCATATTTACAGCTATCGGTTATAGTTCTTGCTGCATTTTGCCATGTTCCTGAAATCGCTTCTTCAGAAGACATGATCTCAAAGATTCCATTGATACTAGAGTTAATGAAAAAGGAGTAAGGTTCACATACTTTATGTTTTAAATTTAATTGAAGTTTTTTTAGCAGACCTGTATTTATTTTCTGTCAAACAGAAGTAGTAGTTTAATGAAGGCAATTTATGATATGATATGCTTTTAATGCCTTTTTTTATTCTTGGTATAATTCACGAAATTGAAAGGTGGGTATTGACTGTTAGGAGAAGAGGAATGCTGAAAAGAATATGTACTTACCTAATAATTGGGTGACATGATATTTTCTGAGTGGAAATAGTGGATGGTTTCAAATGTATTTATTGGAGGGCCATGAATTAGAGACAAAAGGTTTGGAAGTATCACTCACTAAGTGCTATTCAATTGAAGTGATACCTTCTTCACCGTGTGCTTAAAATGATCTAGACTAATATCTAATATGAAATTGTTACTGATTCTCTCTCTCTCTTCACACTGTCTCAGAGGCTAGTTGTGACTAACTTGTGAACTATCTTCTTGAGGTTTAGTTACTTAGGTTTTGAAAGGACCTGTTTGTTTGTGTGTTTTGGGTATGATAACCATATTTGTTTATTGAACTACAGATCAGGAGCATCTGTCCTTCAAGAATGCTATGAATTTTTATATTTGGTTACAAATACCAGTGGAGATGGAGTCAGAACATTGTATGATTCTGGAGGCATGAAAGTACTGGTTTTCCAAATGTCTACTTTTCCAATGGTGATTTTTCTTCTTGTTTACTAAATTTTTTCTGGATTCTTAATAGAACTATGTTAATGGTCTGCTGATGCATGCCACAGGTGTACTGTATTCCTATACTTTTTGCTTCGACTTAAACATTTTTATAGGAGTAAACATGACCCTTGTGGAAACAGTTTTTATCTATATTGTTTTTTGTTATTAGTAAATTTTACATGATTCTTCATTTTTTTAAAAGGAAAAGAGAAGTAAAGGGGTGCACATGTTTTGCAGGTTCTCAATTAGTGGAACTTGTTATTAGACTTCTGCAATTGATGCTAAATAAGTTGTCTCTAGAAATTATTACAAATGACTATTTATCAGAGTTGCAAATGATGGTAAGTCTCAGTTGCCACCTAGTTTATCCTTGGAAATTTTTAGTTATTCAATTTTCATTTTGTTGTTTTTCTAGCATTCTTAATTTTTGATAAATTTGAATATATATTAGTT
This sequence comes from Xylocarpus granatum, assembly GCA_019650275.1. Taxonomy (NCBI): domain Eukaryota; kingdom Viridiplantae; phylum Streptophyta; class Magnoliopsida; order Sapindales; family Meliaceae; genus Xylocarpus; species Xylocarpus granatum. Next base: position 233,032 of record BNST01000438.1, on the reverse strand, counting down.
GCAGCAGTGATTGCACATCTCAAAGTATTTTCTTTAATTCAGGTGATCATAATAGCTAGACAATTTGCCGTGTTGCACAGTGCTATAAAGTTTGAAGCACTCCACTTACTCACAGCTGTTCTTTCTTCAGATCACCTGGTATGCTCTCATCAGTCTCATTTTTGTCCCAGAAAGTCGGTTAACAGTTATGTTTGCATGCTTTTTTTATTTTTTTGGGGGGGGGTTAACTTAATGTACCTTAAATCTGATTCTGATAACACAATGGCATTTTCAGGCGCCACTTCATGTTGCTCTTCGTGTAATGCCAGATAGCAACTGGTCAATGTATATGCATGTTGGTGTTGTTGCTATTTTACAGAACCGTGTTGGTATGTAGGATTAATCTGTCTAATATCATGTACAGCTCTCTCTCTCTCTCTTCTCTCTCTCTCTCTCTTCTATGTGTCAAATTTAGATGGTCAGGATATGATGTGTTATTTGTTACTGAGTGATATCTTGAATTTGTTGATTTTGTTTCATGAAATGGCTGTTTATTGTCTGCTAGATTGTCTTGGAATATCGCTTTAGACAGATGAAATTCATGAAATTATTGTAATTAGGTCTTTCCTGGTTAGGATTATGTTTGATAGATACAGTCTTGTTTGCTCAGTATGTGGTGGGGTATTAAGGTATAGGGGATGTTGTAATTTCCTTTCCTTTTAGGGTAGTTTCCCTCTCTATCTGTCATGGGTATCTTAAAAAGGATTGTTGTTGTTGACTTGGTGGCTGAGAGAAGGCAATTTCAAAGGGCTGTCATGATGCTTAATGTGTTGTGTACAAGTTATAGCAATAGATGCACATTTGAGGACAGTTTGGATAGAACTGTGTGAATTGGATAAACGCTTCTCAATTTGGGAGTGCACTTTGTCTTGTACATTGTAAGTATTACTCGGATAAAGAATTGGCCTTCTTTTTTTTTCATTTCAATAAATTTGATCATTTTCAAGAAGAATTAAATTAGCATTTGAACTATATGATGTGTCTTTACAATATTTTTATGGAGCTCAAAATTTTTAATTTCACGTTGAAGCATCTTGATGCTGAATTTTAATCATTCTAATAAACAGCACCTGCGGAGAAGCTTCAGGCCCTTATTTTGGCTGAATCTATGATTTCTATTAAGGGTGAAGAGTGGCTGATTGGTAAAATAGACTTGTCTGATATACAGGATTCTGTTCCTGCAGATAGGTAAGATATGGTTGTTAATGTGGTGGTCCAATGTAAAACAATTCTTGGCTGGGCTATGGTTTCATTTTCATGCAAGTTCATTTTTTTTTCAGGTGCCTATTGCTTGTGTTAGAGTCATCAAGGGTTGAGATTGCTGTTCTGCTGAATGAGCTGGCCTATTTGAAATATGAATCTTCTAAGAATTCATCATCAACTTCTGAAAGTTTTCTCTCTAAGCAACGGAATGTGGCTATTGCCTTTTCCTTAGTGGAGAAGGTCATCAAATTGATATCAAATACTGCTGGAAATGAAGGTATATCTAGTTTACAACAAAGATTGCTCTTGAGTTGAGATAATAGTGATTTTTTTTTCTGTTAATTAACAAGTAAAGCTCAGCAATCATATGGGTATATTTAGGCTTCATTTGAGTTTGTGGTGCTTCTGCTTTGCTTTGAAAATAAAACTGAAAAAGTGATTGATAACACCAATTTTTGGTGGGGGTCCATTCATTTTTTTATTACTATTTAACATTCAGCGTTTCTATCTCACAACAATTGTTGTTTAAAAACCACCACACCTCAATTCAACTTTTGATTTCATTTCATACAACTTCAATTTATCTCACATCAGGTCATACTTTCACAATACTTGACTGTATTAGTAATAATTAGTTTCTCAGATAGAACTCCTTTTATTTTGGAATTTTGAGATTTCATTGGGTCCACTCACCAAATTTTGTTTGAATGGAGTCCCTTTTTCTCAAATAAGTGCTACCTACCTTTCTCCTTGCCCCTTTAATTAATTCAGATTTTTGGGGGCATATTTACAGCAGACCTTATTGCTGATAGTACTTTGGCAAAGGTGATAAATGGGCTCAATGAGACAATTGGTGTCATTCTAGAGTATCTGCAAGACGCAAAGGTAACTGTTTTGATACCATTGAACGTTCACTGTCCTTGTCTTATACTCATAGTTGTATTCCACAGGAACATGGACAGAAGAAAGGAAATGATCTTCTAGCTTCAGTGCGTCTAGTTGGGAGGTAAGTTAATTTCATCTCTTGGCTTCCAAGTGAATCAATATGATTTCAAGTTATTGCATTGCTCACATATTTTGGGATCAATCAAAATCTAACCATGATAGTTAATTCATCTCCTGTATCTTCATCTTATTTTCTGTGCAGAACAGTGTAATATTCTGTATTCTGACAATCAAAAATTTTGAACTTTTAATTGAATATCAAGGATTTCGAGGGTTTTTTAACCTGTTTAACTGTGGCATTATTTGAAACATGTTGATTGTGGGTCTTTATTCTGGAAACATGATACTTAAAAACCACTGACTGATGTTAATACTATGTATGATGTATAGGTTTCTTCATGGGAGAATTCTTGATCCTATCTTCTTCTTCTTCTTTTTTTCACAGAATGGCTGTGAAAACAACCACCAGGAAAAACTAAAATCCAGCCATGAGAAGTATGTTTGCCTTTTAGGTGTAATTAGGGGGCTGAAGTTGGTACTAATGTGTATTATCATATGAATTACTCAATTACTATTTCCCTTTGTGAAATTGCACTATGCCCTTGCTGTGAAGAGTATTTAAATTCCATTGCATGTGATAAAGCTTTCATGCTGCAAGATAGGTTGAATTTCCTGTATTTTATGTGCTTATAGTTTGGATGTATACCTAACCATCTTTCACTTGTTTCAGTTATCTTGCAGAAACACCCATTGCATGCAAAGAGAAGGTGGGAGAACTTTTAGAGTATATGCTTTTGATTGAAGGGGAAGATGAGCCAAGGTTTGGCAACTTTTCAGTCTCATTTCTTTATGGAATGATAAATAGTTGTCTTGTTTTGGTTTATTGCATGTCAAGAATGACAATGTCCAAATTATTCCAAATGACAGCCCTTTTTATTCTATTTGCTTCCTGCTTCCAATGCTCTGTCAAACTACTATGGAGATTGAAGGATGCAAAGCTTTAGTATCTTCTGGAGGGTATAAAGCTGTAAGTTTTGAATTATTGATTGAATCTGAGCTCTAAGTTAAAGCTTCATAACTAAGGGCTTATCTTTACCATTAATTATCATTCTGTTTTTACAACAAATGCATGTAGCTATTAATCATCTTCAGCATCGTTTACTTAGTTATCATCTTAATAATCACCAGGGAAATACTTAGTAGGCACTGGTTTTTAAATCCATTCAATCATATTTTCTGCATGAATGGATCCATTGTCTTGGTCTGTTTATTTTTTTTATTCGTTAGAACATTTTGTTGATGTTTCCATGTATTTGCAGGTTATTGAATGCTTCATGAAGTTGATTGGGCCAGGTCAAAATATGGTTGAGGATAATGGTTGCATATTCTTGGCATGTGATACGATCTTGAATCTTCTTTTGAAGGTAGCATTGTCATCATAATGTTGTGAATGTTACTTATATGATACCATGCAATGTACTGACATTTCTTTCTTTTCATTGATAGAAAGGGCAAGTGCGATTTCCAATGGACGAATCAATTTTTGTTCCCCTTCTGAAAGCATTGGCATACTGGACAGGTGCCCTTTTATTAATTTGCTTTGTTTTCATATTGTTCTGGGAAAATAAAAGCAGATGAAATATGGGATAACAGTGTTGTGTCTCCATGCTTTTGTATAAATAAGTAGCTCAAGCAAAGCTTATTTGTAATTCTGTTCAGTAATTGTTCGTCGAAGTCATCTGATTTTATTTTATACTTTTTTTTTACATATAGATATTTGAACTCCAAACATGATCACCTTTTGATCTGCATATATAACAACCTGGATAACTTTCAAATGCTATTTGGAAATTTAATTCCGAAAATGAAATTTGCTTTTACAATTAATTTATGTAACCTTTGCAAGCATTCAAAGAATTTTTGCAAGCGTATCTGCATAACAACTAAAGTTCCTGACCCCTTTTTTTAATTTTCAGAGGACACAAATGACCCATCTGTTATTATGATGGCTTCATGTATTTGTGCTCTTATATTTGATTCAACGACAGAGGAGGCTCTTGTAAATAATCCCTGCTTCGACAGTAACTCTCTTAGTAGTCTGTCTCGGCTTATTACTAGAAGTTTGTCCTCATGGGGGCAGGTAAACTACAATAATAATTTGGGGTTATGTTTTGGAGATATGTTGCCTCCTGTTAATTCCATGGGGCCACAGATCTTGTTGGGCTTACTTTCATCTATGCTACTTACCTTCTGTGGCTTTCATTAATATGCCTCTTGTGGTATTGCTTTTACGTTATTGACAACTTACAAGTATCTTTGTTGAATCATTGTAGGATAAGTCTGATGACGCCAAAGCAGATCTGGATCTTCTTGAGATAGTTACTACAGGTCTCTATTTTCCACTTTTATTTTTTGACAACCTAGTTTAATTTGTTTCTTATTCTTGGAATTTCTGGTTATTATGAGATTTTGAATTCAAAATGCGATCAGGATATTCGCTGTGGGCTCATCAATTTCCTCGTATAAGAGAGGCGGTTGAAAGAACTCGACTGCGTTGACAAATTATCCCAGGTATCTGGCACTAACATAGAAGTTCTTGTTGTTGTGTTCTATTCTCATTTGTCGAAAATGTTCTTTTTAGTCATGTAACTTGTAATCAAGGAATCCTTTATGCTTTGATGGGATGACTTAACTTTTTTCCTTTACTAATGAATTAGATGGATCGTAAAGATATGGATGAGTTCATCCGTTGTGTGTCATCATCTATGCAAAATCTTGAAGGCATCTAGTGATCTCACAGCGAGATTTTGCTCTTTACCGAAATATCTAGTGACAGCTATTGCGAATGGCGGAATACACTTCTGGGTTGAAGAAATAAAAGTCCACAGGAATCAGACTTCAAGATGTACGACCACTTGAGACTTATTCTGTGAGCTGCTGCTTCTCAGAATTTAGCCAGTTCTTGATTCTAAGTTGGCATCATAATTTGTTGTTTAGTTGGATGTAACTGGAGAAAATGAGGGGCCGATAAATATGGATGACTACCAAAAGTATGTTATGAAAAAATTGGACCGGTTCGGTTTCTTGGGCATTCATTTGTTGTTAACTTGCTTGTATTCGAGGTGTTAGGATTATACTAGATCGCCACAACGCACTCGATTATTATACAAAGATTCTTAGGCCTAACAGCCTGGACCCACGATTTTCAGATGCTGGCAACCGAATTGTATTCCTCTTCCTGCCAGCTTGCATTGCCCCTGTCAATCATTAATTTCCCCTGTTTTCTCTCAATTATCCTCTTTCTTTCTTTTATAAAGTTTCTCTTTGACCAACCAACCAACCAATACGCCTAAAAATTGCAAGCTTTTTTCTAACACTGAAATGGGCTAAGTTCGCATCCCAACCCTAAGCATTAGCCGTGACAAACGTGGTTGCTAAGCTGAAAAGAATGTGGATTGCATTAGATTATCCTCGTTTTCAATGAGAAATTCCCGTCATCCCTCCCTCGTCTTCAAACTTGAAATCCTACCATTGTTGACAGGGAGCTCTACTCAAATTTCTCGCCATGATAAATGAGTGTTATTCAATGTACACGATAAACTCGTTGCAAGGCCTTCGAGAATCATGCGTGCTCGTTTACAGGATCAGAGCTTCACAACTGATTTGCACCATAAAATTGTGTGGGCTACTGAAATTACACAACGAGGGTGTTTCCGTAATTTCATGTTACATTTCGTGTCGAATTTCAAGAGAGACTGTTTGTCATGGTATTTATCTTTAGTTGGACGAAAGACGGTTCATTCCCTCAGCTTGCCGTCTGCCTCTTCACCAACTACTCGACGACCTTTCTCTTCGCCATCACCCCCTTCCTGCTGTCCTGTTTGTCGTAGGAAAATCTTTACCCTTAAAAACCATAAACATATACAGTTAGATATTTATAAACATACGTGTAGAGAGGAGGAGGAGGAGGAGAAGAAGAGTTGGAAAGAATTGAAGAGAGAAAATGGGCTGTGGGAATTTGTTCTACAGCACACTGGTAACGTTCTCAGTAGCTCTAATTACGTACAACATTATTATCTCAGCTAATGCTCCTCTCAAGCACGATTTCCCTGGTCCATCAAGATCATCAATCTCAGTGGACCCGGTGATCAAGATGCCACTGGATAGATCAAGAAGATATGGAGCAGCTAACACAGAGAAGCGGTTGTTTCACACTGCGGTTACGGCTTCTGATTCGGTGTACAACACGTGGCAGTGTAGGATAATGTACTACTGGTTCAAGAAGTTCAAGGATGAACCCAATTCTGAGATGGGTGGTTTCACTAGAATCCTTCACTCTGGGAAACCTGATAAGTACTTGGATGAGATCCCAACTTTTATTGCCCAGCCTCTGCCATCTGGTATGGATCAGGTATGTCATTTATGGCTTTTAGTTTTGGGAATTAGTCTTGTTTGTGCTTTGGTTGACTAATTTCAAGAAAATTCATTTGCAAAATATCTTGGAGATTACATGTTGGTTACTTGAGGGGTTCTGGATTAGTTCCCATTCTCTGAATTAGAATGTGAGACGTTTTTGTGTTATGGATTTTATTTTAATGTCTTCTTAGTTATGACAGTTTTCGTTTTATGAATTTTTGAGTTTACTGGCTAGGGTTTTTAAGTAAGGAAATCAACCCTCTTATCTATCTCCGTATGATGTAAACAATCAGGCAGCGAAGTTTGAAGGTCTGTATGGTTACTGTTAATCTCAACCCATTAAAAAAAATAATAAGAAAGAGAACATCAGGTTTTGACTTATGATTAACCCAGTTGAGCTTGTTCGTCTGCAAGATGTTTACCTAACTTGTTGCTGTTTAAAATCCCGTGCTCAAGATTTTATTGAGAGAATGCGAGCTGACATTTACGATTTTCTTCCTTATTCTATGTTCTTGCTGGTTTTCAATAGAATTTGGCTTCTATTGACCGCATCTGATACATCTCATAATCACAGGGTTATATAGTGCTGAACAGACCTTGGGCGTTTGTACAATGGCTCAAACAAGCAGACATTAAAGAAGAGTATGAAATACCTGTCTCCCTAGCTTAGCAATGATTTAATTTGCTTGTATATGTTGGTGGATTTGATTTTATGCCTGCTGTTTTTGCCATGAATCCAGCTACATACTGATGGCAGAACCAGATCATATTATTGTCAAGCCTATACCAAATTTATCTAAAGATGGGCGTGGAGCTTCCTTTCCTTTCTTTTATATTGAACCTACAAAGTACGAGTCAGTCCTGCGAAAGTACTTCCCCGTGGATAAGGGACCAATTACCAATATTGACCCAATCGGAAATTCTCCAGTCATTGTCGGGAAGGTATTTAGTGTCATGGGTTATGGTTATTATGACAGAATATTCTTTCGCTTTTTGGCCTTTCCTTCGTTCAATTCATCTTCAAATTAATTTTATGGTTTCCTTGAATATTGTTAGGATTCTCTAAAGAAAATTGCTCCTGTTTGGATGAATGTTTCCTTGGCAATGAAGAAGGATCCTGAAACAGACAAAGCTTTTGGCTGGGTACTTGAAATGTGAGGCTTTCTTAATTAAGTCAATAATGTGTAATGTCACCTTCCATTACTGCATTAGGTTTTTGACTTTTTTTTTCATCTTGTTTTGCCATTATAGGTATGGCTATGCAGTTGCCTCTGCTCTGAATGGTGTTGGCAACATCTTATACAAAGACTTCATGATTCAGGTTGGAGGAGATTAATTTCTCTTGCATTAATATTTTTCTGATAAGCTTTTTGATGGCAAGTCAATGACTGAGCTGCATCTTTAACCATTTGTTACTGTCTAGGCCATATCTGTCATGCTTACCAGTTCAATCTATCTTAAATGTTTCCAAAATTCTTGCCAAATTTTTTCATTTAGCAACTTATAGCGGTGGTGTTAGTTTTTACCTGATTCCAATCCAATCCCAACAGTCACTAGCACTTGTCTTTTCTGTGACATAAATCAGCCTCCATGGGATACAGAGGTGGGCAACAAGTACATAATCCATTACACCTACGGTTGTGACTATGATATGAAGGTATTTTATTCCTGACTGAGCTTTCATGCATTCTCTCTGTTTAATATTTTTTCCTTGCGGTAATTTGAAAGAAATGGTTTCTGGCATTTTGATGTGTTGGTAGGATTTTTTTGTGATTATGAGAAAACGGTATTTTGTTGTTTCACTTACAGTGCCAAGTTTTTTTGCTCTGATTTTCAGGGCAAGTTGACTTATGGGAAGATTGGAGAATGGAGGTTCGACAAAAGATCTTTTGATAGTGTTGCACCCCCAAGAAACCTTCCCCTTCCTCCACCTGGCGTTCCAGAAAGTGTGGTACGTTTAATCTCACTTTGTAGTTCAAGAATTCAACGCAATTGGTAGACAACAAGAACATATCTAAATGAGAGAAAGCTGTCTTTTTTGACTCATCAAATTTCTAACTTGTATCCCTATTTCTGTTATTCATTTAAAATTAGTTGCTTAATGCTCTGACTTGCATTCAAGATATCATTACATCCCACCAATTTACATGTGTGAATTGGATTAAGGAGTAGCCTCAGTTTTTAAATCATTTTAGTAGTATTGCATTTTTCTTTTACGTCCATGTAATATGATCTAGAGATGTGTAGACAGCTGGAAGGTGGTAAAAGACGGATATTTGCATTAAGTTCAAACCATCCCCATAATTAGTTCAATATTATTTTCGATCAAGTTTTACTAGCAAATGTATCACCGCAGGTGACTCTGGTGAAAATGGTGAATGAAGCCACCGCAAACATTCCAAACTGGGGATCGTAAAGAAAAATTGAAGGATGGAAGCCGTCCGTCAAGTTTATTATAAACACCGGGCGTTATTGTTCACATGGATGCTCCGGCTGGCTCGTGCTTCTTTGAAATTGGGAAGTTTGTATCTGTAAAGTATATATTTCCCGATGTAATCCAAGCGGGCGTTAATAAACAATTTTCCTACAATATTGCTCTTTGTGAGAATGCATGGATATATTTTATGTCGTGAATTTGTCAAAATCTTACAGTTCTCAATCCTCTGAAATTTACTTCCCCTTTCGTTTGATGCACAAATTGCCATTACACACTCTTGAACTGGTTTGCTCATGTATGAGCTGCCACAGCCTAGATAGAGGTCTGAATTGCTAATTAACAATTATTATTTCATTAAATCCAATGATATAGGGAATGAACCAAGGGGGTCCGCGGGGAAACAGACTTCTCTTCTTTAGTTTTTCCTATCCTACTCTGGAGAATATGAAACAGTTTTAACCCTGAACAGTGCTCGGCCTCATTCTTTAGTTAATGATAAGGTGCATTCTTTTAGACAAGGAATTTTTGGACTGGACTCTAGAAGCTACTGAGTTGACATTTAAGCACATTTACCGACAATTTAACAAAAGAAAAGTACACTTTTGAATTGCTTGGCAGGGCAATTTGGCATTAGATTCTTCCAACCAAGAAGAGGGTGCCAAAAGGTAGGTTGGTAGCTTCTGCTTCTATCGATATGTACACATTGTTCTACCAACAAAAAATTTCAGGACGATGTTTGGATGTGAACAGAAGCCAATACCGGACATCTCATTTGGATTCAAGGTGATACAAAAAAAATATGGAGTACATTTTACATGCAAGTTGAGCATATATATCATCAGTTCAAATATCGTCTGCAATTTTTTGAATTGCAAAAGCAAGGGATCTTTTTACCTTCGTCTTCATGGTTAAAATGATAGTCATATGTTATCTCTTCGCCTGGATAAATGTCTCGCTCTGCGAAAAAGACAACCTGTAATCATAAAACAACAGTTACGCAGAGTTGATAGGCATTAGCACCACTGCATTGCAACTGATGTCCCCAAACTATACAATTAAACTGGCCCTTAAAACACTCACAGATTGCATAAACAAACCAGTGGCCAACTAAAAGCAATTATTTATTTAAATGTATATCATGAAAAAGTTCTACGTCTGAATTACCTTCTTTTCGTTCCTTACAGAAATCACCTTGGCAACGCAATTTGGCTGGTGAAATAAATTAAGAACAAAGCAAGCAGAGTTAAACCACACAACTAAAGCAATTCAGAAATTATTTTGTTAGCACAAGTCATGAAGCTAAAAACTAGTAACTTATGTCCGACTGATTCACTTGGGTCTATACACCAACATTAATTTGTTAGAGCATCCAAAATTTTGCTCTTAGAAACAATAAATATATTAAACTGGAACATGGAAGAAAGAGGTAATTACCAGGCATGAATGATTGACAAATCGAGCAATACCCCCCTTGCAGGTTGCATCAATGATATGCTCTTTATCTATCCTGAAGAAGTAGCAGGCACTTTTATACTGAAGTTTTCTACCTGACTGATACTCAATTTCTCTTTTGTCCGCGACCCGTAAGCCCACAATTTCACCCACGTACTCAACCACCTACAAAACACAAGCACATTATTTTTTTGAACACAGGGAAAAAAACTCTTTTTACATTTCAAGAGACAAGGAGATAAAACCATTTCTCCGCGGCCAATGAACCGAGATGTGTAAAGACCAAGGGCATGTATACCAGACTTGTAAACTACCAAATGTCTCCAACCCTTTGCTTGCTTGTAGCGAGCATACTCTTTCTGCAAGTAATTAGAAAAGCAGTACAGAAATAAGACATTGACATCTGTCATGCAATCATGTGATAAAGTTCTCTGTGGAAAAGATGCTGCAACTAATATTAGCTATTTGGCACAGAACTAGAAATAGGTACAATGGAGGGGAAGAAAACCAGACATAACCACTCAACTGCTTCTCTGTTGGATAAAATATGATAAAAGTTAAACAATAGTTCAAAATGCATTTAAAATTATGTCAGGATGGTGAAATATACAAATTCTTCTTGTCATAAGTCAAAGGAATATACTATTACGAGAATTATGTCAAAATGATTATATTCTTTAGCTTGAGAGATAACAAATCAACACTGAAAATGTAAATTTGAACTCAAGGTATTATGATTGAACTGCATAATCTCATGTACTTTATACAACCGTAAGATAAAATTAAACACGGTCAAGATCATATGTTTTTCAAATTGGCTAGTTTCCACCAACCACAAAAGTTTCTACTAATCAATGCCCTAATATCAAGAAAAGAACATTATAGAAAACAAAATGTTGGCTTATTATTGAGTGCTTACTCAACAGTAATGCAATTTGTCTTTTGTTATAGAATGAGTAGGCAATCACAATCAAGTGGTAAAAACCAACTAGAATGTACCCGATAATCATACTCAATATCTGACACTGGCAGCTTTGGAAGCTCATTTGTGCATGACTTCTGCCCATTAATGTGAATCCAAGCATTTAACTGCTCCTGGGGCACAAGGCATCCACTCTTTCCTCTTGATTGACCATAGAGGTTGTGCCAAAAGCCATCACACTTCTGACCCATGTATCCCTTCACAGAAATCAAAAGTATAAGTATAAAACGCCATAATTGTGAGCTAGGCAGACTTTACTCCCCTCCCTCCACTCTAATATATATATATATATATATATATATATATAGAGAGAGAGAGAGAGAGAGAGAGAGAGAGAGAGAGAGAGAAAGAGAGAAGCAGGAGAGAGAAGCAGAAAATCCTCAATCAATGACAAGGTACCTCTGTCCGTGCACAAGTTAATTCCTTTTCTAATGAACAATCCGCCTTAAGATCAATGGAATCACTACCAGACTCGCACAAGGGGTGTGTGGCATGGAGCACACACCTTCCATAAAAACCAACATTTTCATTCTCAAACCCTTCAACCTCGCTTTGCAACAGACCCTGCAACCAGTGCAAAAATAGGAAAAAAAAATTACCACTGAAAGAGCTAATGGTGAAAGAACATCAGAGTTAATTGAAAAAGAACATCCAGTCTGTGAAAAAGCAGACAGCTCTACTCCTTGAACAGGAACTACCTCATGATCTTCAGAATTACATGCTCTATAAGTTGATTCAAAAGACCAAGGAAATCATTATCTTGGTCTATTTTTGCAGAATCATTCATTTGTCACATGTTGCAGCATTTAATAATATATCCTCACTATGTGACCCTCTGCTTAACCCAAAATATGAAGGGTTTCTTCATAATAAATACATGCTATCACCTACTTAAATGATAAAGGGACAAGGTATTGGGAACATACGTAATAATTTTACAGTTACCTTAAAATAATACAGCTATCTTCATATTAATGGGAATCAGGTCCGATTATCTCCTATCAGATGTAAACTCTAATTCTAAATAACTCATATGCAGGGAATAGGAATGAGCTTGTCTATTCACAAAAAATTCATACACAAAGAACTCACTAGAGAAGACCTTCCCACTGGCAGATTTATTGTATTAACTGCAAAATAATAAACAATGAAAATGCATGCAAGCCAAATGCTGATCTTACCTAAACAATAAAGCAATGTCATGAATACAAATACAATATGAATATAAATCAGCCAAAGTTTCAAACATTCTAAGAGGAAGATAAACCTTCTGGTGAGCACACCAAGGATGAAACCTAACAGAGCAACTAACCACCCTGCACTTTATGCATGAGCCACCGGGTCGATTACACATAGAGCAAACCTGGGAAAAATATACATGAAGGTAACTACACTTGGACATTCATGAAAAGTATGAGAGAAGCATAACTATCAAAATTTTAATTTCCAAGACAACTGAATTACAAACTATTCTTTCTAATCCAGTAAATATTTGGCTTCATATCAAATACTTTTTCAAATTCCAAAAATTGAAATTTGGCCTCCAACTAAATTTATCTAAAGAATTTGTGGGTAATGCACAGTAGTGTAGTAGAAAAACTATGACATGAAATTCTGGGCACTATCAAACTGGTATAGAATGTGCATTAGTGTAATCTCACCAGGTCAAAACAAAATACACTTTAGTGAACACTGTCATTTACTTACAGAAATAAGTCAACCACATGGCCCAAGATATTAAATAATGCACAATGAAAAGAACTATGCTAATTCAAGATTAATACAATAGAACACAACAAGATTACATTTACAACTATATTCAGCCCATGGTTTAAAAACACAGGCAAATTTATGTTATTGAGCATATGAAGTTTCACCTAAAGTTTATTAAGTTCAAAGCTTACCACATTTACTTTAGGACGTGAAGCCCCAGATACATCAAAAGCACTCATGGTGTCAACATTTGGGCATCGGGTTCCAGGTGTCCAGAGACCACAGACCATGTGAACCCACTGCTTAACACTTGAATCAAGTAGCCCAGCTGTAATGCTGTTGTGTATCTTCAAATTACTGGCAGTGCATATGGAATTCTGAACAATATCCAACCGGCTCTGCAAATCTACTTTCAATGCAGCAGCAGTTGATGGCTCACTATTTACAGGTCTTAAAACAGGAAATGTATTGTTTTCAAGCATAGACCTTGAGGAAGGACACACGTTGAGATCATATTCCATGATTTCAGCTGAAGAAACAGCATTATTGTGCCTGCTTTCTGTTTCAACATTCCAAGCTTTCAAAAGGCTTTTCACCATTGTGCGACTTTGCAGTGCTCGAGTCATGGCCCCACCACCATAACCACAGAGAACACAAACCTAATTAGAAGTTTTATGGAACCTCAGAGTGAGGAGGAATGGAGGAGAAAAATTTGCATCAAGTAACTTCAAGTATGCCAACCTCTTCCATGATATAAACAGAACTACCAAATCAAACATAGTTTGATAACACCAACAGTCTTGTAAACCAGCAACTATGTATATTTTATTGTTAATATTAGGTTGTCAATCATAACAGTCAAATTCCACACTTTACCAAATATTCTCCAAAGATTTAATGAATAAAGCAGCTAACTATCCTTTTTGCCATCACTGTTGATTTCAAACAGATGCAAGAAGACCATCAGGATAGTAATTTTGACACAAGGAAACAAAGGTCTCCACTCATAACTGTCTATACATACAAATACGCATGATCCATAAGCGGAGATGTGAGAAACATAATCAATACTAGTTTGTAACACTTGGTAGGAAGCAATGATAAATGTTATTTATGCATCATACCTAAAGATTATACAAAAAACTCAAATAAAAAGACCTAAAAGACAGCACAGGAACTGCATGAATAGACATTTAGAATTTAGAGTAAAAGAGTAAAAGCCAGGTTGCTTACAATATCTCTAGCACTGGTTCTGCATGGTCTGCAATGCCAGTGACCTTTAGGGACTCTGGAAACCCCATAGCAAGCTTGATGCACCTACACATAATGACACTTAATTAGTATTATGGAATAATAATGAGTGAAATTCAGAAGAACTCGGCTTGAAACAGATCTGAGCTGCCACTTACTTTGATTAAACATCGACTGCATTCTAATAAGCAATTGATTTCATCATTGTTTGAGCCTCCACACACACAGCAGAATGCATCTAAATACATAATAGGAAGTCCGCGCTCTTGATTCAATCTGTATCAAAGCCAATTATGATTTACTAGCAATAACCATCAGTGTACTGAAACTAGTGTCTTCTATGTGCCTATGCAGTAAATACATGTAGTTACGGACATATGCCAAATATCTACATTTCATAAGAATTCTATATCTATATAAATAAACCAAACAAATTATCTGAGTATAACCTCCTTACTTTTCAGAAGTAACTTTGCATGATCCACAAACACGATGCTTATTACCCTCAGCATTTTTTGGAACTTTCCCAACTTCCATTTTATGCATGCATTTTGAGATCTTCATACGAGGAAAGCTTTCAGAACTTAATTCCTTTCCTGATAATTAACAGATGTTAGTAATGTAAAAATGAAATGGTAATAAAAGGCCAAGGAATGAACTAACGAGAAAACTAAAAAAGTTTAGACACATGCATGCAGGAAGAAAGACCAACTCACACAAAGTTACATTAACTCATCAAATGAGCTTCACCCACTGGTCCAACCATATGCATTTTATCCTAACAAACACCACACAAGCACTAAAGGGCAAAAATAAACCAGTGGAACTGACCAACTATTAAAAGTACCAGCAGATTCAATCCAGAGTCAAGGTGACTGTTATAACTGCCAATCCACTTATGGCCAGCAATAGAAGCAAAAAAATGTTCAATCACATGTGTGTAGAAAGACCAAGTGTCACAAAGTTAAATTTAGACTATAAATGAGCTTCACTCACTCTTCTAACAAGATGAATTCAACCTAATTGTCCCCACAGAAGGGTAAAAGGGCATAAATCAACACATGGAACTGCCACGAGTACTCAAAAGCAATAGCAGATTCAGTCCACAGATTGTGTAGGTGACTATTATAATTGCCTAGGTACCATGGTGAGTAAAGATTTACTCGGTGATAACATGTAGTTGTACAACTATAACACTTGTTTGCGTTAATATATGAAATCCAAGAATCAGTGGACTTGAATACTTAATGATAATAATAACATCAATTCCATAAACTTAAGGGAAATCAAATATCTCAAATTAAATAACAGAAAAAATAGCAGTATAGCTACCTTTCTCTGCTAGATCACAAAGACTACGCTTCCTTATTCCCCTATTCTTAGGCTTGAATTTAGAATGTACATTTCTGTTCAAAGTAATGCCATTTATCTTTTTTTTATTATCGTTGCCTTTCTCCAAATCTGATTTCTCCTTGGCAAATAGTTTATCCCCATTGGTGAATATGTTCTCATCATCTTCAAGGCAATGGCTGATGTTCCTTTGATTACAAACAGAAGAATGATGGATTCCGTTTTCTTCTTCTTTCTTTAAATTTGAGAATCCACCATCCTCTGCATCCCTTCCACAAAAATTTGCCTTCTTCGACTCATCATGGAAAGTTTGCTTAGATTCCCTTTTTTTGGGGAGAGTGCATTTTCTCGCTTTTTTAAGAATCCTATTAAGAGAAACAATTTTTGCAGGCTGTAATACATCACCAGCCAGTTCTCCACCACATATTTCACCATACTTCCCACATACTACAGGCCTTGCCTTCTTATAACAAGCATTCACCTGACTATAGGATGATGCATTCACATAGCCAATTGACCTGCACCTCACAGTATTTTTGGAGTGCACATGTGTTGGTTCTTCCATCTTAGATTTCCTAATCCAATCAGAGTTCCAGTCCCTTCTTAACTTCCTTATTTCTGAAAATTCACGGATTTTGCAAGGGTTAGCAAAATGGTTCGATTCCATCTGATAATCTTCTCCGTCACCATATATCATAAGGAGATCTCTTTTACGAGATAGTTTTTTGGATGAAGAAAATGTAGACCTTCCGCACTTAGAACTAGGTTGAAGTGAATGAGCACCAGATATGCGTGTTCCCTGGAAAGATGGAAGAAGCATCTCCACGTCTTTGGAAGGGCAAGGCTCAAAAGAGCCAGTACCTTTAGCATGGCCATAATCTACTGTAGAAGGATCTGCAGAAAGTATTGATGACTCCAGCATCTTGTATTTCCTTAGTCTCTTTCTCTTTCCCATTTTAAAGCATCTCTCTTTTTTCTTCAAATTCATCTTAGCGTGAACAGCAAGCTCAGTATGGATTCGATTCCTGCTTTTTTTCCATGTCAATGAATTTAAGAGCTTAAGTTCATCAAGAAGGCTACAAGACGATTGATTATTCTTAATTTTGGAAGATCCTTCTTTACTTAAGTTAGTCTTACAGTTGGAGCCAAGGTACTCGGCACTTCTTTCACTTTCAAGGGCATCATCTGATGACCAGCATCTGTCAATGCCTGATCCTTCATCAACTGGATGATTATTTAGGTATCTGGTATTCTCACCATTGACATTAGAAGAATCTATAGTATTGGTCTGAATTGATGCATGGGTAACAGCAGCAGCAGAACATCCTGAGGAAATATTAGACATTTCTAGCTCTTTCAATGAGTCAGGTACTTTCATGGTTCCATAAGAACATTTAGCGGTACCAGTACCTCCAAGCTGGCCTTCAATGCCTCCACTGCCATCCAACGAATCTGCTGATCGGTCTAAACATGTCACATCAGAAACCCCTTTAAACTTGCCTGGCACATCTCTCCACCGAGAAGCATGACAGACGGTGTGCTTGGCAACTTGCCCCTTTAATTTTGCTCTTTGATCTAAGGAAATAATCTTTTCCTTGGTACCCATGCCATCTTTTACAAACTCTGAAGAAACTAACATAGAAGTTTCACCATTGACATTTCCCTGTTCCTTGAAGGTATTTGGAGAGTTTCCAATTGTTGACTCACAATTTCCACCTGAACACTTAATGTAAGCTGCACAGCCACAGTGGCCCTGAGTCTCTGTACAAGATACTCCCTGGTAGCATTTTGAATTTTCAATTGATGAGCTGATATGTTCACTTCTGTCAAGTTTGATAAATTAAATTGAAAACAGAAGTTAATGAAGATAACCCTGACAGCATTGAAATCAGGTGATCAAAAAAGAATACAGACCTAAATGAATGTGATAGTTCAAACCCACCTAAAAGAAAGCTGCTTATTTGGAAGAGGATCACGAGGAAATTGGCACTGCAGGTTAATTTCCCTAGGAAGAAGTGGATTTCCACGCGTCCAATTTGAAAACTCATGAAAGTTGCTCAAATCTGGACAAACACAAAATTATCATATGAACTTATTCCAAACACAGGAATATCTCAATAATATGAAGGTAATAACCCAACTTTGGCATCAATAATGAAAGAAATAGACGACTACTTGCCTGTCACAGGACCAGATTTATCAGTATTAAGACTCAGCCTAGTATAAGCACCAGATGGGGGCGACACAATGGCAACTTCAGAAACGTTCCGTTGACCAGTAATACTAGGTCCAAGTGTTTGTTCTCCAAACACTGATGGCTTAACAAATGGGCGTTGCAAGTTGCCATTACAAACACTACCGATTCTTCCTGCCTCTCTGTCCATCCCAAGGGAAGATATAGCATGCTGCTGCTTGGACAACTCCAATATCTGCCCTAATGCTAGCAATCTTGTATCGTCATCAAGCAAATATGAGCTTGCACTGATGCCCTCTAATTTTGAAACACCTGGAGCAACCCCCTGCAAGGAGGTTGAAGTAGCTAGGGGGAAGGCCATTGAAACAGCTTGTGCTTGTGATTGCAAAAGTTGCGATGAACTCAGTGGTGGCTTGGATGTGAGAAAACGATTATCAGTCTGTCTACTACTCCCAAAGGAAGGTACCTTCTCAGGAAGATTAAAAAGGTTTCTGCCATCAAATAGTGGTATGCCAGATGACTGATGTGAATAATTGCTCTTCTCGTGTATGGCAGCAGAACAGGGATCACTGCTTCCACTCGCAGCACCTACAAAAATGCCACGGGTCTCCAATTGCTTTTGGATATTAAACTCCAAATCCGCTGGGGCATAAGGGACATCAGCAGTACATTCTACCCGTTTACCTTTGTCCTTAAGTCCAAAGAAACCTGACTCAGAAACATTTAATTGCCTTTCTGAACCATTAATAACACTCCAGGGAACACTAACCTGGGGAGACCTGGCATTATAAGATTCACAATGAATGGACTTGGGCATGACATGATCATTACTGACCATGTGACTATTAGGTTCAGAATTTTCATTCCTCTCAGATGGTGCATTAAAGCGTGTTAATAATGGAACTGCAAAACTTTTGGTTGCATTGCCTTCACATTTCTCTAGTTTGGCAGTATCTGTGGCTTTTGATATTCCAAATACATGTTTTCCAAGGTTCAACTGGCTAATTTCTCTTCTTGCAGATAAATTTGCAGGGCCAGTGGAACACTGAAAATATAAATTGGATCCAATCTTTTCCCCGCAATTAGTTGCTGCATCATTAAAGAACTAATACTTGAACAATTTCTTGTCCATAAAACCATGCATAAGAACATGTTAATATTAAAGTAATATATATGACATAAACAATAAGCTTAAGTAAAAACATTTATGACGCACCATTATTAGTCATCTGCTCCAGGAAAAGTGACTTGGTTGGAGCAACAAGTGTGTCTAATAGCTTTGGTCCTGCAACTGATGGATCTGAATTTCCTGAAGATTGATTCTGTGGATATGGCTGCCCAAGCTTCAACTCTACATTTGAAGAAGTGGCAACCCTATCTGTGACAACTGCTTCACGTGCATTTTTTGTTTTGTTGGCATTGTAATTTTTGCCATAGGTTCTTGAATTCCGGGTAGTAGGGTTGGAGATCAATGAGCTTTTGGACTTGAGAAAAGAATCAATGTAGGCAGATATGGATTGTAAACCACAATCTGGTCCTCTGTCTGTGAACTTTGAAGATGTTGAACATCTAGATGAAGGACCCTCCATAATCTCGTTATCAGCCACAACATGTGTGTTGCTTTCCAAAGTATTAATGAAGCCCCTGAGAAGACAGTTAGTATTATCCACACTGTAACTCCATTCTTTATCACGCAAAGCATCAACTGCCAAATTCTGGTCTGTGTGAGGGTTCTTTGGAAAAGCAATATTGTCTAAAGGCTGTCCAGCCCTTATTAAACCTCCAGATGAACCAACCAGTTTACATAAGTCAGAGTTGTTGGGAAAGTTGGACACAGCCACACTAGATTTCACCAAACCAGCAGTTCCTGGGAACGCTTCAGGCCAGCCCCATCCGCTCTGATCATCTGGAACCCTGATCTAAAGCATCATAAAAACATCACCATCCAGTGTTCTCGTTGCTTCAAACACATGCCAATAAGAAATACAACTTTCAATTCCAAAAATAACGAAAAATGAGAAGCTAAGAAACTAAAAGCAACAATACCCCAGTAAATACCCAATTTCAGATGTCATTGTATATGAATATAACCTATCATGTAGGAGAATGCCTATGCAGTATAGCTATAAATATAACTAATATCACCACCTTATGTCGTGAGGCCAGGCTCCATTGTTGAATAACCAAAGACTCTTGACACGATATTTGCTTGACAGCCACAACAAGTATAGAACCATGAAACTAGTGAATTCTTAATTGACAAGCCTTAAGAAGCAATTATAATTGATCTTAAACTATCCCAACCTGTCATGGTTAGTAGCCTTACTCCTGTGCAGCACTCCTCCATTATTAACTAGTATACCCAAATATACACTTAGCTAGATCTAGTCCACATTTAAAGTTTAGGACAAGTTTTGATCCTTGAGAATATTATAGAAAAAAAGCTGTTCGTATATCAACAGATTAATTTTCAGATGGAAAGCTTTAACACACAGAAAATCAGGGATCAGATATTGGTATCAATACTGGTGTGATACATAGGCAGAATAAAAGAAATCTTTCATACCCTAAATATGAAGAAATTAAATGTCTTTCAATTATGCTAAATCCTATACCTAAATAAAACATTGAAGATTCATTATTTTGTTACCAGTTGGAATGCAATGAACCTCTCTAACTTGAGGCAGCCTTCAAAAGTTCTAAGTTGGACCATTGAAAGCAGGAGCAAATTCCAAACATAAGAAACATAAGCAATGAAAAACAAAGAAAGTGAATAGTTGTTCCTAAATCAAAAACCAAATCATGACTAGGAAACTCAGCTTTGCATTATCTGCAAATGCATGTCTTAGTTAACATCAGAGTGCAATAACTTTCATTCATGTATATGTACATGCATGAACAATCAAGCATATCAAACACTCAACTAATCATGAAAAAAGAAAAAGCTGATAAAAGCATATAAACCTTACCCCAAACTTCTGGAAGTAGAGCTTTCGCCACTGAGCAATGGTCTCTCCACTCTCCATATGAACAGAATCCCCAGGGTTAACATCACGTAATCCTACATGCTGCAAAACAGAAACAGTTGACAGTAAATTTTTCTAAAAGTGAAACAACCACATATAATTTGGTGAAATAAAAATCATATCAAAGATACTAGCAACAACTACCTCACAAAACTTAGCAACAGACATGTGAAAATGATGGCACGAGCAAACAACACCAAGAAGTCCTGTATTGCTGAGAAGCAGATTCCCACCTTTTTAAATCAACGCAAAATGAAAAATGTCAGGACATATCATGCTCAAGTCTTGCTTATTTGATATCAGGTATTGAATAACTCACTTGCACCCGAGCAAATTACACGAGGGCACTCGCTTGTATAGAAAGATGGCTGACTAGACAATGATAAGTCTGATTGTAGTGGCAATTTTTGTGATATTGGAATACATGACCTAGAAAGCTTTGTTTCATGTACAGAACTCATGTTCCATTTCCCATTTACAGAAGAAACATCCTTTGTTCTTTCATTACTAGAAACCATATGATGAATAACTGCCTTGGCCAGGTCTGAACTCTGCAGACTTAAGTTTACAGCTTCAAGACCATCATGCAAGACAGATTTGGTACTATAATTGGAATTTGTCACTGCTCTGGAGGAAAGGATGGGACAAAAATTTGTCCCCGTTTGAATGTTTCGAGTACTCTGACATCCCGGTAACACCCCACTAGCTATTGGTGTTAGTCCACTTCCAACAGGAGTAATTACAGCACTACTGTCAAAGGAAAGTTTACCAGAAGGGGCATTGAACGATCTCAGATTTGACTGTTCCTTAATATCACACTGCAACAATGATGGCGGTCCCGAAAGGAGAGCTAGAAATGAATTTCCCATTTCAGCATGGCCCTGTCTGCAGGAGCTTGTGTTCTGAATGTTAGAAACCGCAAAATCTTGCATGTTTCCACACACATTTGATCTAAAATCAAACACACCAAGAGGAGGCAAATAGTAGCCAGAGTCCACCTCCATCTATATTTAAAAGCAAAACAAAATCATGAGTCTAGCATAGCAGACATAAAAGTTCTTTACGTCTGAGGAGATGGGAACCAAATAGTGAACAGATACAATATGTCCGTGTCTACATTCAAAAGAATGATAAAAAAAATACAGGGATAAGGAAAAAGGCTAAGCACATAAACAAACACATGGTCATGCCTTTAAATTATTATTCCTAGAAACAAAAAGATAGAAATATTGTCCACATGCAAGGACTTTCCTTCTCTCAGTTTTTTCCAAGTTAGTGATAGCTTTGCCAATTTTAAATATCTTGCACATTCCCTTGTCTCATTCTCAAATTCGAAGCCCATATTTTTACCTTGTTCCACCACTATGTATTCATCAAATGAACAACATTGTTGGATTGCGTCAATATACCCTCCTATTTGATCGAATAACACAAAGTTTGTACATATCTTGAATTCTTTTGCAATCCTTGCAAGTAAACACGCAAATACCCTAAAAATTGCAAACAGAGCAAATACTCCAATTTCTTTCTCCAGTTAAATTACAGTGAATTGTGTTTGAGTTTTACAGCACTTTGTTATAAAATTTTGGTGCTATTTCTGAAAAAATATTTTAAAAGAAATACTATTGACGTATATAAAAGTTCAAAGAGTCTCCAAAACAAGAAACTACCAGTTTTTGGAACTTTTACCCTACAAGATCATGAAATCCTCGTTCATGAAGAGAAGTTTTCATTTAAAACGAAATATACAACAAAACACCACGTACGTTTAGAGCATTAACCATAAACATATTGTATTACTTCGTTAAATTATCCCCAGAATTGCATAAACAAAACAAGCTCAACTAAAAGTAACCGTCATATGTCAGCAATCACCAATGCCAGGGGCAAACAACAAAGAAAATCGCGCATTATCATCAAACCTGGTTTCGAGGTTCCTGCGGGTCAGCTGAAGCCATCGATTGAGAGGATGAACCACATTTCATCTGCCATGAATTTTCCATCTCTCGCTACTCTTTGAATCCTAACCCTCCTCCATCAAAAACTTCAAAAAGAATCTCAAACAACAGAGATTGTAAATCCAACAAAAACAACCTCGCAACAAAGGGAAGCAGAAATGACCGGCGAGATAGAAACTGAAAAACGGTTGGACGCGTACAAAGGAGATGAGTTGAGCAACGGATAAACCCTAGATTTGCAGATAAAAAAGGGGTGAGCGGTGCAGTCCCCACAGCGAGCTGCAGAAACTGAGGTAAATAAAAGAGACTTTACAGAAGAGACAGCGAGGGTGTCTAAAGCATCTAGAATCACACAGTTCCTCGAGGCAGACTTGACTAGACGCTGACAAGTAGACGCGTGTAATGGATAGAGTAAATATAGACCGTTCGATCTCTTATTTGGTTGATGGATAGCCTAGGCCGACCGTTGATTGTGAATACAGCTGGTACTCATAGGTGGGAAAAGCGAAGAGCAACTGCTCTGTTCCCAGACGAGCAATTATTCGTCACGCGCGTTCAGAATTGTCGTGGGTCCTAGTTGGGAGTATCGAAATGAGGATTAACACGTGTAAGAAGTACATTGGTGGAGGCAGGATAGGCAGTGAAAACAAGCTGGGTTCCAGTAAATGGCTGTGTTTGGATGAGGGGAGGCAGATTCCCGTGCCAAGTACAAAGATCATTTCCCACACGCTTGGTAGCAAAACCTTGCCCTTGACCCGAGATGGGGACTTTGCAGCTTCCCTTATTTCTCTTTTTTGTTTAATCATATTTAATATTTGTTTAATTCTAATGGTACAAGATAAATGCAATTAATAATATTATTATCAAAAATAATTATTTTCATCTCCATTATAATTGAGCATCCAGCAATGACCGTAGTTGCAGAACATAGAACAAGAACAATTAGAGCTGAGCACTGATGGATGTTAAAATACTTTTTGCTGAATAATAGTTGAAACAAAAAGAGTTTAAATGTTGACAGTTCACTCAAAATTGCAAAAGGAGAAAGGGAAATGGGAGCAAAGTCATGTCTTATCGGCACGGCACGGTTGCCGGAATCAATGGCTAAAATGTCCATATACGGAGGCGGTGTCATCCCAGTTTGATCATAAACAGTCTGGAACAAAGGCGGAAGCATGCTGTAAACCCCAGCAAACTCCTTCATACCAGAGCTACGACCGCCAGCAGAAAACCCGTTGGCGGCGATGTCTCCGCTGTTATCGTTATTACAAATGCTGATTTTTGGTTGTAATCCACGCACAGCCTCGCCGTTGATCCTGGCCAACTCTTGAAACACACCGCCATTGATCATCAAGAAATCTCTTACGGCTGCATAATTGCCGCCAGAGCAGTTCATAAGCACTTGAGGTATTCTCCCCGGGCGTGTCCGAGTGCGACTTATCCTTCAGCTTCTTTTAGCTTTGCGTATAATAATCCGTCGGCTGCTTGCACTCGGGCATATGATTCTGTCTTAGCTGTTGCTTTCTGCGCCTCGGCTTGCCTCTCAATTTCATAGAGAGTTGCTTCAGCGGCTTTCTGTTTGCTGTAGAACTCCCAGTTTGCCTGTTCCACCTTTGTTGAAAACAAAATCACAAGGAAATGAAAAGTGAAATATAGATTGAAAGCCATCTTAATTAATTTCCTGGATTCAACAAAAGTTCGAACAGATTTATGCATTGCATGCATGTCAACTTAACGACGAAGATCAATAGAATGGAAATGAAAATATTAGGATCATAAGACTGTCATAATTAAATTACGTTGGCTTCGTAGTCAACACTGGCCTTACTCAGATACTCAGCCCTGAGTTTCTCAGTTCTGGTCGAAGCATTCATCTTTTCAACCTCTCTTTGCAACTCAGCGTCTCTCAAAGCCACGGCCTTCGATTACTCCACCTCCGGAACCTTAGCCTGCTTGGCCCAGCCAGCCTTCTTCTTCGCTAGTTCAGCGTTGGCCTGAGCCACTTCAGCCTTTCTTTGGTTTTCAACAACCTTCAGATCAGTTTTTACCTTTTAACTCCTTTTGGCCCTCACCTTGCCTTTGTACAGATATAATCTTGGTCTCAGCATCAATCTTCGCTGCATTCTGAAGCGTCTGCCCCTGTCTTAGCTTTGCCCCAACCACTCCTTTCATTCTGGCCTCCGTAACGTCAATTTTAGCTTGATTGGCTGCTTCCATTTGAGTCTTTGGACCCAGGTAAGAAAAATACTCGTGTCCTTGAACATCAACCAGTTGTTCGATGTTAGCGTTGTTAATCACAAGCCCGAACTGATTGAGTTCAAGCTGAACTGTCTCAAAAACTTCTTTTTTAAACTGTTTGGTGCCTTTGAAAATCTCTTCCATGGTCATGGAAACGGCCAGGACTCTGGTTTCTCCTTCAATTACGACCTTGACGATCTCTTCGTGCTTGTCCCGCTCGTCCTCCTTCGCGATAAGCTTTGGCATATTTGAGAAGGCTATTCGGGTCATCCTCGCGAGGGCCGATAGCGAAGACGGCGGGGAGCTCAAACTCGAGCTTCTCGGTGCTTATGGCTCCTACCTGGAAATCATAATATTAACGGGAGAGATATCAATGACCGTACAAGACTGCCACGGAAAGACCCATGATTTTTTGGCCAGTTTGACATCATGTACACCGGATCCGGTTATGGGCAGATATTCCGATGGTTTAGATACTTTAAACATAGTTTCCGAGATATGGAACAAGAATTAATCAGAGAGAATTTGGAGAGAATCTCGCTATTTATATCAATAAATAAGCTAAATCCTAAACCTGTTCCAAGGTGAAAGTTCATTTTCCTACCTTAAAAGAGACGGGAAAATAAATACAATTTAGAATTTAATTATGGGAAAGACTCCATCTCCCTTAGAGTTGTGTCCTACTTGGGAAATTAGACTAGCTGTAGCCAGTATGTTTAAACAGTCTGCTTTCAATAGCAAACTAAATTGTTTCCACCCACGTAAGCGTGCAACGAAGGACAGGTGTTCGTCCATTCGCAATAGTTAATGTCACAGGGTCTATTTATAGCTGCTCATCACAACGCTGAAAGTGTAGATTTGGCTTTCTGATGATTCACTCCCAACAGTTATTGGACGTCTTAGTAGAGAAATTTAATGTCCATTTTAAGTGTAATTTCCCTCATGGCAGCGCCCATCCCTTTTCTGTTATGTATGATTATGTCAACCTCTACTCTTATATGTTATGCATGGTGATCCTTAAGGGCATATCAATTACAGTAAATTCGTTTTTTCAATCCACTTTTAGTATGAAATAATGTTTTACATTGACTTGTTAAATTAAATGATTATTCTCTCTTGAGTACTTGAATATGATTGCCGATCCTAAATATACTTTCCAAACCCACTTCGATTGCTCTCTACACCCACTACGACTCTACCTCCACACTTTCTCTTACCACAATCCTATCTTCCAGTGCTAACCATTTTGCTTGGACTCCGATCGAAGCCCGTTTCTCGTCACATAGCTGGGCTGCTGCAATGTTGAATGGGCAAGTCCATTAAAATTCGTAAGAGTAGAGTATCCCATCCAGGTCAGGCATCTGTCCATAAACTACCAAATATTGGGGGCTGGGGGGCGGTAGGAGGGGATGATATCCACATATATAGATAGGCGTGGATTCAGAACCCCAACCTAAAAGATGAAATAGAAGGTTAACAATACCTGGCCCAGTGGTCAAATATCTGTGCTTTAAAAACTAAAAACTAAAACTGCATCTCAGAATTGCAAAATGCATCCACCACCATTCTCAATGAGATTTCAAGTTGGAAATCTCAGCCAAACTTTTCAATGAAATATAAAAAGAAATGTAGGAAACTATTTGCTTGCACAACCAGGACAATCATTTTAAGTAGTAAAGAATTACCATCTAAACGAATTGTGGAACATTGCAAACCATAGCAAAATTGATGGACTTTTAGAGATTCTCTAGGGCAAGTACGGAGCTTATGGTCAGTTATCACTCAAAAGGTTCTCCGGTAAGGCCAAAGCTAACCCCAAAAAATCACCTGGGCCAAGTCCCAAGTACCCAAATCACACCATAAATAATAAAAGAACAACTGCCAATTAATTCCATAAACACAATGTAATACGTATAAACGTTGGATATGACAAAACAATTTTATAAACAAACCCAAGAAACTCTGATAAGCATGACGAAAAATTAAAAATTCACTTCTCTAGAAAAAATATATATTTGTTCATACAAGAATTTAATTCTCAATGCAAATCCAAATAACAAAGTCTAATAAACAAAAGTAGCAAAATTTAATGTCGGAAAATGCAACTCCAACTCACATCCCTGTGAATGCTTTCTTTGCAACACCGGAAGAGCCAGCTGGTATGACTTTCAAGACATTAAACCTAACTGTCTTCGACAAAGGCCTACAAAATCAAACAAGACAATGTTCATTTAACATTGAGAACAAAAAGTAATATTTTATTTTCCTAGTTGAAAATGAACAACACCTGCACTGGCCAATGATAACATGGTCTCCCTCTTTCACACGGAAGCATGGCGATATATGTGCTGGAGTGTTTGAGTGCCTCTTCTCATACCTAAAGACCAGTCACACAAGATGGTATTATCATTTATGCAAGGGCCAAAAAAAGAAAAACCAACAGTAACGAAAAAGAATTTGCTCAAATGGCACTTCTCCTTGCCTCTGATATTTCTTCACGAAATGAAGGTAGTTGCGCCTAACAATGATGGTCCTGTTCATCTTAGCACTGTGGCAAGTGCCTGCTAGGATACGGCCCCTAATAGAAACAGTGCCAGTGAATGGACACTTCTTATCAATATAAGTACCTGAAAAGCAATGGCACAAACCTAGTAACTCCTGGGTTCTTTCTTGATACATGTATAGATATGGACTGACACAAACTCCAAATAACTAATTTATACGGATCATAAAATGTTACTTCTGCATGACAAACTTCTCCGGAAAGGCAATAACACAAGAAAATATTATTCAATCTATTCTCATTACTGAATTTCCAGATAAATCAGATTTCATGTATGGACATTAAACAGATCTATAAATGAATTCTATGCTGAATTGATAAGTGCTTCTGCTAACTTCTAAAGTGCATAAGGTCCTGAAAAGTTTTCAATCAAGAAAGACTTGCAAAAGATATTGGCGTCAGCTCAATGACTCCAATCATAACATGCACAAAATTAATCAACCAGAAATCTAAATTACAGGAGTTGAAGCAGCCATTTTGGGGTCGAGTAACTCTAAAACGCAATAAATGCTATTAAGAGACCACAACAATTGAAAATTGAATCCAATTGCAAACACAAAGAGAAGTCAATATTCAAATAGATTTATAATATAAGTCAAACGGCGAAATAAAACCTTCAATTGCCTCTCTGGGTGTCTTAAATCCTAAGCCAATGCTCTTCCAGAACCGATTGCCTCCTTTTCCTGGCCTTTTCCCCTTCGCTGACTTCTTCGAGCTGCAAATCAGCAACACGCGCTTACAAATAACACATCGAAACTATTGAAATAAAAAGAAAGAACCACGTGTTTGGCACCAAGAATAGTAGGGAGTATTTTCTCACAAGCTATCAAATATTATTATCGGGATTCAGATGTGCCATACAAGTGACTTGAAAAAGAAAAGACAAAATACTTACCTTAGAAACACTTTCGGCTGCTTCAAAAACGCTTTCTCGGTCTGAGGACAAACAACACAACAATCAATCAGAAAACACGAGACGTATACTACATGTGTAATGTCGTGTGTTGTCAGAGAGAGAGAGATACACCTGCTCCGCCATGGCTAGATTTGGAGGTGATTTGCTGGAGCGGCAAGAGGCGAACGATGCAGAAACCCTAAATCAGACGAAGAATTGAAGTGAAGGCACAATGAGGGTTTTATAAGGGACGACCCGAAATTGATTAGAATCACCAAAATGCCCTTGTTTTCTTGATGGTAGAAATTATAAAGGAACGATCGGTCATATATTTTTTTTAATGCAGGGAACGACTTGTCGTTTTATTCATACAACGTGGATGGGTGGCATACATTACAAGTGACGTTGCCACGATATTCTAACCAGAACATTATCCAATGTTAATCGTTTACGATGATTTTAATCCTTTTATAACAGCTGTTTAAAAGTAGAACACTTTACAAGTTTTACAATATCAAACATCTCAGAAAGAATCGGAAGGAATTAATATTCATCCAGAATTTACAATTGTGCGTTGCCAATGACTAGTATCAATGCCTCCTGGAAATTGATGCATGGTTAATCTCTCAATTCAGGATGCAGTTATTAACATCTGATTATGCCAAATTCTGATCTTAGTCCAAGTCCCTACAACGTAAACCTGATAGATGAAACCTGAATCCTGCATTAACGAGTAGAAGATGTCATTTTTAAGGAAGCAGTAGGAACAACGAGTCCATTATTAGCAGCTCATACAAGTAAAACCTCCTGTAAATTAAAAAATGAAATAAAATCTTTGCATCATACAAACCTGCTGATCGCATGAATCACCTTAGGAAAGTTATGGACTCGGAAGTGCTGGACGGTCGGGGTCATCTTCAATGCTTGAGCTCTCAGCTTCTGAGTCCGCACCCTTCACAAGAAAAACGATCAATCTTTTAGTAGATACTTAAGATGTTATCGGCTGAAATGTAATTTGTTGTTAATGAGTGTATGCATATTTAGCAATATTCAACAATGTTGAGTTTATTACCTGAGTCATTGTCTGATTTGGTCCGGCTGGAATGATAGGATTCATTTGGCTGCCCATGTTTGCTTGATTCTGCAATTGGAAAATTGCAATGGGCTGCAGAAGTGTGAGAACGTGAAGTCAAGTAATGTTTGTGTAACTTCAAAAGCAAATGAAAGCCAAAATCTATAAAGAGTATAAGATATCCCACGGATAGAAATACAACTGGTAAAAATGGTTGAAATTGCCTCCACATAATGGAATTACAGCAACATCAATCGCATGAATTGAAGCGAATGGATAACTTTCTGAAATTTGAGAACATACTAATAGGGGTTCTCTCTGCCTAATATCCGCACGAGGAGCAATATCAGACACTTGTAAGCTCCTACCACGAGATCCAGTCCCTAAAGACAATTCCAAATTTCAACAGTTGTTTTTAACAAAGTTCGCTAACATATGGAGAGCAGTTAAAATGATTGGTGAACTGAGATCAATAAATCATCTTGCAAAATAAACTGTACATTTTTCTTTCAAAATTCTGATTCTTAATTCTTTGACAAATGCATTATCTAGTCCCTTATGTGGCTTCATTGTCTTTATCTTAATCAATGCCTTTTATCAAGAGACACTCATTATGACAAAAAAGTACATATAAACAGTTGATAAACAGATGTAAGATAGCAAACTTAAGGCAAAACCAACCTGGATTATTGAGCAAGCTTTCTGATGAGGGAATTTGCGGTCCAACGACCAGATGTAAGCTGTGACCATCTTCCACATCTTAGCTGAATTAAGTAATAACTTTGTTTACAAATTACAAAAAATTAGGAACATCAAAAATATGTGGACGCAACATTGCCAAATATACATTTGTAAAATGGCCATGTAATACACATATTGCATATTGCTGTTTCTACCTAATTATACATGTATGCCCCATCAAGGCAACAAGACCAATAAGTGAAGACACTGACATTTTGGAAGATTTACCCATAATGTATCAAGGGAAGAACCTCATGTTGGCATGAACTGTGACATAGCAAATGTAACCTGTAGAAAGGATACTATAAGCTGAGAGGCGCTGGTCATTCTGCAGAGCATTCCTACGGTATAACAGTCGAAGTACTTCCGAGGGCACACCACTAATTGCGGCAATTTGCTCCTTTAATGCAAGAACTGTGATCTGCAAAACAAGTATACATCCCAAGACATAAAGTATAGGTAAAGTAGGAATAGAATCCTATTGGCATACTTGAATTTATATGAACTACTTAAACGAAAGAAAAAACTATAATGACTTGATTTCCGAAAGCCGGACATACTACATGAGTAGAAAACAACTACTTCGGTGATGAACAACAATAAGCTACTTGGTACTTTGCACACAATGTGACTCTGGATGAAGACCTTCTTTCAGAAACTGTTCTTTAACCCCAAAATTCTGCTGTTTTAATTTTGAGTTTCTTCCTTTAAGACTTAAGCGTCAGAAATACCACCTGTGAAGAGTTTCCAATCTTGCAAGTTACTCACACTTGCCAACAAGCAGACTCTGTTTGTACCCTACTAAATAGAAACTTGCTCCGATCTCTTTTCGTAGAAACTTGCCAACAAGGTTTCCCAGTATCTTCCAAATACCAAAAACCCACGTTCTTGGCCATTTATAACGCTGCGTACGCAAAGCCCCATCTAAACTGATATTATAGCTATACTAAAAGTTCGGCCATTGATAAATTTTCCGACATCAAAAAACACATACAAGTCAACAAACACAGATAAAACATATATAAATCCATGATTAAGCTGCAATATATACGAAGCAATTTTTCGACGAAGCAGCAAAGCATATGTTACATGTCTATCCACTCGCAAGGTGTATGTTCGCGAATGCAATGTTTCTATCTTTATCTCAATTGTGGAATCGGAACTGCCAGCCTCATGACTCCCAGAAATCACAGCTCCATCATCAGTATTACTTTTCATCTTGAAAACCCGCTATAATGCCTGAAAGGATTCGAGATTAACTGTTAATATAATCAAGAAAACAGGGATTGCAAACAAAATATCTGATCTTGGAAACAATTAAATGAGTTAACTACTTTAGTTAATTAGTATGTAAGCATAAAGGCAAAAACATAACCAAAATTTAATCCTATATACAATAGAACATAACCAAAATTTCTAGGGTTTTTTCTTGCATCAAAAGCCCTAAAATCATTCAACAATTAACATACAATCATTATCGCACCAGACACTTGCATGATTCTACATTGTCAAACAAAGATTATACATTCCCGTAAATGTTGTTTGTACTGCGTGATGAATAAGAAAATACAATCAAGAATCAAAGAGAAATATTTCGTTTGAAAAGCAGAGTCAAGAGTTACCTGGGGAGCTTAAAGAATTAAGATAGTCTTGATGCAGAAATGAGCTTAGGTAGTTGATTCAGTTATTTGTGTTGCCAACGTTTTTCCCCGGTGCGGCTTTATATAGGTTCCGGCCGCTTGCTTCCGACCGTTTGATTTGAAGATCCTTGAGTCACTGTCTATAAACCGTTCGATTAGACTACTTTCAAAAATGTTCGTAGACTCAAGTATTAAAAGTCACGGTGCGCGGCCCTTGAGTGTACGACGACGTATTGACGGGTCACAGAGGACCTGGATGTCATACTGGGTCCACATACACCAACGTGACACAAATAAAGATATTCCAATTCAAAAATTTTGAAATGAATAATAAATACCATGTATTTATATTATCTGTTTAATAGTTATATTATATTTTTATTTAAATTATCAAAATTTTAATTTATTTTAAATATAAATTATAAATAAATTTATTTCGTAATTAAATTTTTATCGTCAACAAATAAAAGAATTATCCCGATTTATTTATAATATGTATATTATATTTCAATAAATTGTATTGTATTTTAATTTTTTTAATATAATTAATAAACAAATCAAATTCGAATTAATCTCTATTTAATAACACACAAATTACAGTTTGATTCGATACCGATGTCCCCGTCAGTAACCCAGTCTCTAAGATTGAAACACCAATTATGCATGTACTTTTTTACCATGTTGTCATCCTTTATTAACAACTATTTGACTGTAATGGGGAGATCGTTGAGGATGGCATAAAAGCTGAGAGTATCGAAAGTAGAGTAGGAAAGGAATTATATTCATCAAAAGTTTACAATTGTTTGCTGCCAACGCCAAATGCCACCTGCCCTGCAGGACGGTGATGGTTAATCTCTTGATTCAACTGTCTATGCCACATTCTGATCTGAGACCATATCCCTACTACGCTTGATGAGATGAAACTTTAAGCCTGCATTAACGAGCACAAGATGCCATTTTAGCAGCTAACACCGGGGATTTCAACACATATCTAAACCCCATTAACAAAATCTTTGCACTGTACAAACAGAAATTCATACAACTCTTCCGAGGAACCCCATAATATAACTAACAAGTTAATTATCTCTGAAAGTTATGAACTTGGTGGTGATGGACGATCAGGGACCTCTTCAATTCTTGAACTGCTAGCTTCTGAGTCCGAACCCTGCACAAGAAAAACAATCAATGATTAGTAGACCCTTGAGCTGTCCTCGGCTGAACTAAATTTTGTACTTAACCGGGCGTATGAATCCTTATGTGAAAGAAAACATAAAAGTAAAGGCAGGGTTGATGCATGCATGTAGTGACAACATTGACAATCTCATAGTTCTCCATATGCTAACATGCCGACATGAATGTCTCGTATACAAAGACAATTCTCTGAGACTGTGAAATAACACGCAAGAGCGCGAAGGAAAAAAAAATGAGCCGAACTTACTGGCTGCTGCAGAGGCTCCA
The DNA here is from genome assembly GCA_019650275.1 of Xylocarpus granatum. Lineage (NCBI taxonomy): Eukaryota > Viridiplantae > Streptophyta > Magnoliopsida > Sapindales > Meliaceae > Xylocarpus > Xylocarpus granatum. Next base: position 199,459 of record BNST01000438.1, on the reverse strand, counting down.
AAATGAGTATCATGTTGAATTCGACTGACGGAGAGTGAATTGAAGCAGTAACATTCAGCCCAGGTCGATGTCCGCTATTATATCTTGAGCCTGTGAGATTACCAGGAGCCTGCACAAATGATAAACCAGGTGAGAAACATGGATGCAAAAAGCATTAAAATACTTCCAAGTACATATATCGATTGATAACATCTTATTTTTCCCTTAGAAACTACGTACTTCTATTAATTATCAAACAAGATTTACGAGGGTCAAAAGTTGTTCGAGAAAACAAGGACAAGCCGCCCAAAAGGGATCAAAAAGAGTTCACAAAAGTCATCAAATAACTTAAAACTATTAGAACCTTGAATGAAGTTAAGCCAGAAGATAACATACATGTTTGAAATTAGTTGTTAATCAAATTACTCTATATGTCTAAGAACCCATCTTTAATTCAATTATGAAAACGATTTATATTTTCTAATTAATGTGAATGTTTTGTTCGATAGTATTTACCTGATTGAGATGAGAAAGATTTCTATTTTCTGCAGGAGCCGTCCTGATTCCAAATGTTACTGTGTATAGACTTGCTCGCCTGGCAGCACCTGAAGCAGGGTAAGTTGCTGAAAATTACGCCAGGTATAATTTGATAACGGAAATGTTGACAATCCCTAAGAGACTTAACAAGCTCAAATCTTAATAGAAATCCTGAAGAAAAAAGAATGACAATAAAATAGGAAGCTTCTTGTATAGAAGACATTAATTCGCTGCCATCTTTTACTCTCACAATCACACCTTCTCTCAGTTTGTCAAATAAATCCTATTTAACAAAGTTCGCTAAATATATTGGGTTCTGTTCAAATGATTGATGAACTGAGATCAGTGAATCATCTTGTCGTATAAACTTGGACATTTTTCTTTCAAAATTTCGATTCTTAACCATACGACAAATACATTATCTTGTTCGAATAAGACCAGAAAGGTGACCTAATTCAAAAATTGAAGATATAAGAGCAGTTGATAAACAGGAGCATAAGTCTAACAAATAGATGTAAGATGGAAAACTTAAGGCAAAACCAACCTGTATTATTGAGCAAGCTTTCCGATGATGAGGCAATTGGGAGTAGGCTTTCCGATGATGAGGGAATTGGTTGTCCAACAACCAGATGCAAGAGGTTACCATCTTTCACATCTTAGCCGAGTTAATCAAAAACTATATGGATAGCATGTTGTTAAAATCATATCACCATTTTGCCAACTACCCATCATTTGCAAAATGAATTGTGCCAACTACGGTTGCAGATTGTTGTTTCCACATAAATATATATAAACGAAGGCAATGATATTCGGAAAGATTACCAATAATCTGTTCAGGGAATAACCTCATGTTTGGGTCATGTACTGTCACACATACAACCTGTTCAAAGGATACCGTAAGCTGAGAGGCGCTGGGCATTGTTCAGAACATTCCCACGGAATAACAGTCGCTGTTCCTGCGTGGGCACACCGGTAACTGGGGCAATTTGCTCCTTCAATGCAAGAACTTGGATCTGCAAGACAATTATATGCATCCGAATCCCATGAGATGAAGTAGAAATAAAATCCTATTGGCATTCTCGCATGTACATGAACTACACCAATGAAAGGCAACATAGTACGTGAGTATAAAACAGCCACTTCGGTAATGAACAATACGCTTCTTAGTACTACGAACACAATTCTCCAAATAGCGAAACCACCCCACTTTCTTGGCCATTGACCAATTTTCCGGCATCAACGAACACATACAAGTGAACACAGTCGGTGACAACACATGTACAGGCGATAATACGATTAAGCATATCACCGCAAAGCATAAGATGCTTACATCTTTATCCGCTCGCAAGGTGTATATTTGAGAATCCAATGTTTTTATCTTTATTTCAATTGTGGAATCAGAACAGCCAGCCTCTTGACAACCATAAATCATAGCTCCATCGTCACTATTACTTCCCATCTTCGAAAACCTACTACAATGCCTGACGGAAATTCAAGATTAACTGTTAATATAATCAAGAATAAAAAGAATTGCAACCAGAATATCTAAATCTTAGAAAGAATTAAAGAACCACTGAAGTTAACTAGTATGCAAGCACGAAGGCAAAAACCTAACCAAGATTTAATCCTATGTTCAATTGATTTTAGCATTCAGCACGTTATTGAATCAAACTTACATAAATTCCCAGGGTTCTTTTGGGCATCAAAAGCAAACAAATCATTCAACACTTAACAGACAATCGCTATCGCACAAGAAACTTGCATAATTCTACATTTGCATAGAAAGATTATACGTGCACGTAAATATTACCTGTACTACGCGATCGATTATAAAAATGAGATTGAGAGTAGACGAGAACCATTTCATTTGAAAAGCAGAGTCAAGAGTTACCTGAAGAGCTTAAAGATTCAAGATAGTATATCGAGAACTGAGCTTAGGTAGTTTATTTAGTTACTTGTGTTGGCAACATTTTTCCCGGTGCAGAATTATATAGGTTTCAGTCGCTTACTTCTGACCGTTTGATTTGAAGATCCTCGCGCGAGTCACTCTCTACAAACCGTTTGATTATACTACCTACGAAACTTCGCGTACTGCATTTATAAAAGCGCAACTAAAGTTACATACCATCGTAGCATACGTCCCAAAATGGTACGACGACGTATAGTGTGCGTCTGACACCCCTTGTTGAAAACGATGTGCCACAATTTATGGGGTAAAATTGAGCAGGCGAGGCCTCGATTTCAAAAAGCGGGGCTGAAAGGCGGGAATCGGGACCCAAGACTTTTCATCGGAGAGTCAAAAATCGGTGATTTCTCGCAGAACGAGCCCCAATTAGCCATTGGGCTGGGTCCCATCGTTTTCCTTTTCGGGGAATAACATCCGGGTCCATATTCATTTCTTTTCACAAATAAGAAGATAGATTGTCCCTTTAAACAAATAAGCCCCTGATATCTGCGGAAACGACCAAATTGCACTTACTCTTTTTGAAATTTGAATGCAAAATATCAGTACGTAACTTGAAAAGTAAGGGTATTTCAGCTATTGACATAGTGGTAAAGGCTTTATTTCACATAAATGGGAAAATTGTGTGACTATCATAATAATATAAAAATTAGGGAGCTTGACGTTATTATCTGTTTTCTATGATGGCTCACCGTCACTCAGCATTATGCCCGGTTTCCATGATTACAACTCACAAGATGAATAGTGAAAACAGCACCGTGTTAAATCGTATTACCCATATTTTGATGCTTATTTACATGATTTCCGCCGCACTGCAATATTTTCACAAGGTTATTTTAGTACGTACAGACCTAAATTTGTTACAGTATCCAATGCTTCGTATTTACAGAGACACTGAAACTCTCTTCTTCTTGTCTGTGTCTCTGTTAAGGTCGTCATGGTTGTAAGTTACAGGTCACTACCATTTTCTCTTCTGATCATCGTCTTTCTCTTCTTTATTTCATCATCTTTCATTTCCTTGTCACATGGAGCTTCTCACTTTCTCGCCTGCCAAACGCCATTGGCCTCAGGTACTCAGCCTTACCGACTACTGTACTCCTCCTATTACTTGCATCTATGTTCTGTTTGGCTGCCAAGAAAATGAAGGAAAAAGCATTAAAAAATTGGCCTTTTTTTAAAGTTTGCGCAGCAATTACGTTTTTCTTTTCTGTTTAAAGTTTTCTTACTTTGCCCGAGTTAACGGACAATTTTTGTTCAATGGCCTTTCGTTCTCTTTTCTCTCGTACTTGCATGGAAAGTGAATGAAGCACAATATGTGACAGAGTTTGCATTCGGGAACAGAAGGTCGGCTTTGGAGGGATTGACACCGACTGGTGCACCTTTTGGTGAACCTTTTGTTGAGAGCTCATCGTTTGTTTTGGCTGCTAAAAGAACTTACAGACGGGACCCTCTCAATGGATTCAAAAGATATTCACAAGGATGGAATATCAAGGACCGCCATTACTGGGCTGTAAGTCTATTGTTAATAATTCTGGGTTGGATTTTACTGTTTTACGTTTTGATTATATGAAAACACTCCAATGCCTATTATATATTGTAATTTTATCTTTCGTGAAAATGGAAATGCAATTATGTCCATCTGTGTACTGTTGAGATCATTATGTCTATCTGTGTACTGTTTCTTTGCTCTCAATGTGGTTGGATTGTACTCTTATACCCTGTACCATCGGATGGCATCGAGGATGTTGAAGGTGGTCCAGATCGGTATTGGCTCAGGAGATGTGATTAAGGAAGACAATTTGACTTCGAAATTTGATTTCTAAGTATTTATTACTTTTTGTAAGTATGGAGTGGAGTTATAATGCAACCCTTGTATTTACAATTTTTTAAAAATAAATGGATTTTTTTTCATGTAGTATTTAGGGTTTTATGATTATATAGACTTATCACCTGATCATGATGCCCTGCCTCTAAAGACTTTCTCATGTTAGAGCAATATCTTTCTTCGGGACAGAAGCTTTTAAGCGCATTAAGTGTTGCTTTTGTTGATTATTTGACTGCATATGCATGGTAAACAACTCAAGGATAATCGAAATAAGGGGTGAAATTTCCTTTTCATGCTACTGTTTCTAGAGTACTGCAATTCTATCATATGTTGAATTCCGAAGAGGTCTAGGCAAATTGTTGAACCACATTAGTTCAGTATCCTTTTCCTTTTGTTCTTCACCTTTTGCTTTCACCATTAGATTTAGCTTTTGATATCAGGTTAATCATATTGTTGGATGTTCAACTCACTTTTTGAGCTTTTTTTTAGCCAAATTTTTGGTTTAATTATTTCTGTGTGATGTTTAATGTGTTTATGTTATGTGTTAGTATGAAACAGTTCTTAGCACCATTTATTGCCACTAAGTTTTTTCCTTTCAAATCTTTTTTTATTGCAGTCAGTGGCTTATACTGCAGCCCCGTTGTTTCTCATTGCTGCTGTTTGGTTCCTGGGCTTTGGATTATGCTTATTGCTCTTCTGCATCTGTCGTTTCTGTAGCAAAAGGAAAACTTACGGCTATTCTAGAGTTGCCTATTCCTTCTCTCTTATTTTGCTCATATTTTTCACCATCGCAGCAATGTAACACTCTCTCTGTCTCTATGAAGCTTATGTTCAATTGATTCTCTGTGCCAAACTGATTTCTAATTTGTGGTTATAGCATTGGATGTGTTGTCCTTTATGCTGGTCAAGGGAGGTTTCATGGTAGTACAACAAAAACATTGGAATATGTTGTGTACCAAGCAGATACCACCATCCATAAACTGCAAGATGTGTCAAATAATCTTGCCACTGCCAAGCAAATTGCTGTTAATAAGGTTTTTCTACCTTCTAATGTCCAAACTGATATTGACAACATCGAAGCAAAACTTAACTCTTCAGCTAGCACACTTTCTGATGAAACAGTCAAGAATTCGCATGAAATACGAGACCTTCTCGATTCTGTGTAAGTAAAAGATCCTTACTTTATTTATGTGTTTTTCACCACTTACAAAAGTTTCTATACTGAAGAAATATATTAATGTCCTTGTAGGAGATTATCACTAATTCTAATTGCGGCTATTATGCTGGTCTTGACATTTCTTGGATGTTGTAAGTCCCTTGGATTCCCTCAATAAGATGGCAAGCTTTTTGAATTTTCTAAATAATGATCAACAAAAGGCATATTGGTGTAATATTTTGTGATTTTTGATCCAGTATTCTCAATTTTTGGAATGCAAGTCCTTGTCTACATGTAAGTTTTATGTTATTTCCTTTTCCCATTACCCGTTATTATATACCCACTAAGGTGATTTCGTGGTCCGAAATTGCTGCAGTCTAGTCATCTTTGGATGGATCCTTGTATCTGGCACATTCATATTATGCGGCATATTCCTTCTTCTTCACAAGTAAGTTAAAAGAAGTCTTACAGAGTTCAGATAATTCAACTTCATCTTGTTTCTGCAATGTGTTATTGTAATGCTATTGGGATGACATTCATGTACGCAAAATTAGAACCTTTTCTTTTGAATGACATTTGGATATCTGTAGGACAAAATTTGATTAGATAGTATGCATTGCACGTGAAACTTGCATACCCAAAGCTAATCCTCAGTTTCTTTGATGCACTAGTGTGGCAGCAGATACTTGTGTTGCAATGAATGAATATGTACAAAACCCGACTGCTCATACAGCTCTAGATTACATAATACCCTGTGTGGACAAAGCCACTGCCCAAGAAACACTGATGCGAAACATGGAAGTCACTTCTCAGCTTGTGGAAGTAATCAACGAGGTCATCACCAACGTTACAAACATTAATTTCGCTCCAGTTTTCGTACCCTTTTACTTCAATCAATCAGGTCCATTGGTGCCAATTTTATGCAATCCATTTCACTCCGACTTGTCAGACCGCCCTTGCACTGCTGGTGAATTGAACCTGAACAATGCAACAGAGGTAACCTTAAGAAACTTGTATGCTCAAACGTGTATGCCATAAGCAAGTTTTGATTTCTTTGTTGCCTGAGATTGTAACACTTGCAGGTTTGGAGGGATTATGTTTGTCAAGTTTCAGGGAGTGGAATATGTACAACGACCGGGCGTTTGACCCCCTCTTTATACGACGAGATGACTGCAGCTGTAAACTTGTGCAATGGGTTGGGAAATTATGGTCCATTCCTGGTTCAGCTAGAAGACTGCACATTTGTGCGGGAAACTTTCGACGAAATATACAGGAACCATTGTCCTGATCTGCAGGCCTACAGTAAGTGGATCTACGTTGGGTTGGCAATGGTGTCAACTGCCGTCATGCTTTCTCTGATCTTCTGGGTAATCTATGGAAGAGAACGACATCACCGAATCAGTAACAAACAATCAGACCAAAACATCGAGGAGAACAAAGAAATTCAAGAGAACAAAGACAATCAAGAGAGCAAGGACATTCAAGAGTAACTCTTCTCTCCTTAAGCCCTGTTCGTCGCTGCACATGTTGTAAATGTTGGGTTCTTCACTGCTCTCTTTCAAGGTTTAGGCCCACGACTATTAATATTAAATAATAATTAAGACTATTATAAATACAGTGTGACAGTATCTCATTCACATAATTAACATGTACATCACTCGGCTACCACGCGGGGTATCCGCTGACTATACAGTACAAAAACTTACATCATGATTCATGGCGGCTGTGGCTGCTCCTGCTGTAGCCTCCTAAGAAAATAATTGTTTCCTTGTGGCTTCGAGCAGACAGGAGCAGAGCTGACGTAACCAAAACCGCGTCTTCTGTCTCAAAATAATTGATTTATTAATGGCCAGTACATGTACATACTGTTGTTTGGCTTGCTTGATTGTCTGATCTGGCGGCCACATCATCAAGCATGCACGTGAGTCGTGATTGGCCCCTGGCTCAGTGTCTCGAATTCTCCTGGCTCAGTGTCTCGAATTGTTGTTATTATTGTTTCGATTATGAATTATGCTTGAGGAACATTCCCGCGCGTTAGCAAACCCCTCTATTTTAAGTTCAAATTGTGATTAATACGACGTCACTTATGCATATTATAATCCAAATGTCGTGGTGAGAATCTTAAACACCTGCAAGCAGAAACTCTTTCTTGCGGACCGCCCAGGCATATATTTTATTTTTATGGTTGGGTAATAACATTTAAGTCTCTGGTTTTTTTATAGAAATAACCCTAATTATTGTCAAAAATCTTCTATGATCCGAGGACGTACTCGATATGAATGAATAAATTAAACATCATTTATGAAATCTTTAATACTCAGGGGCCTTGATGTTATTATTCCCACTTTGGCAGTCGTGGGTCATGGTTGGTAAGCCTAGCACTAGGCCATTGTGGGCAACGGCCCGAGCACAAACCAAGGCTTAGGCATTGAAATGACTGTCAGTTGCTATATGTTTATTAATTAACATGTGTGCCACCCTGTCGTTCTCATCAACTCTGAACATTTGAAACAGTTCTATCCATGTATAAACAAGAACACAAAATGGATTGATCCTTTAACCAATCCATTTGGACTTGGATATATTCTTTGGTGCTGCGACGTAGGTAGATTGATGGACTTGCAAGAAACCCCATTTTCACTCCGTCCATCTTTTTCTTTGGTTAGTTTCCACTACTAGACGGAGCTATTCCCGAACAATAATCTCATTTTTTTGACAGGCTTTCTACTCTAAAATGACCGCGAACAAAAGTAGTTGGATTTAATTATAATATATTAAATATAAAATATAATTAATTATTATATATTTTAAATTTTATATATAAAATGTATTTATTTATGTATCTTGCAAATTTTAAAATATTTTATTTATTATTATTATTATTATTATATAATGGAATCTAGCCCAAGTAACAAATTTTCTCAGCTGTCCCCCATGTGATGTGCTGCCCCCTTCTCCTTGAAGATTGTAATTCCATGATTTACGGTTCAACAGCTCACGATGTCCTAACGTTTTGAAGGTTTGAGCGTACCTGGGACCCACCCGCAATTCAATTCAAGCCATGGCTAACCACAACCGTCACACCAAAAACAGTGCAGGCTAAACCGGTGGTCCCCAATGCAAGTAACCAACCCATGCCAACTCGTGTCAAAAGATTTTAGGTAGCAAAGATTGATTAATTAGATTTTGGATGTTTGTGCAGTCCACTCCCATCATCCAAACACGCCATGTAAAGTCCCTGCGAAATAAAGATTAAAGAACCTAATCTTCAACAACCGGTAATGGCAATCCTCCAACATTTCAAGAAGAATACCCTCTTCTTTCTCATATTCAAAACAAAAGTGGCATCATCTTCCATCACATCTTGTCATTGCAGCTATTTTTTTACCCATACAATTCAATGTCTTGGCACTTAATGGCCTAATTGAAGACTAATTAATCCTAATTACAAACTTTTTTAATCTTATCACTAGACCAGATTAGATGAAGATTAGGTTGAATTTGAAGATGGGAAAATAGTTAACTGGCTTTGAGAGGAGGCAGATTGGCCAATAAATTAGACAGTCTTTCTTGGCATTATAAAATTAATTAGGTTATATTAACAATGCGGGGTAACCGGACGAGTTAGGGTCTCCAGAAATTTTCAGATCTTAGACTTGGTATGCTGTGTCGTTTTGATAACTGGTTCGACCGTGTGCATATTTGACCAAGAATTTTCAAATGAAGTGAAAGCTGAAAATACAATTCAACGAGAAAGTTAGCAAGGAAGGAGTGTAGAAAAAAAGCCTACTAATTCTCAGCATTTCTTGCCGGGATGGTTACTTGCTTCCAAAGCCGTGTTATTGCAAAGAATGGTATAATAAATTGATAAGGACATAATTGTTACAAATTTAAAAGATTAGGGGCAGTTGAGCCACACGAGAAGTCTAGGCAATGGCATGTTGTAAATAGCTGCATACTACTGGCTGATTCTCGTAATTTGATCTGTGACCGTTTCCCGAAACTGCCCTTTACACTTGCCCAGGAAAGTTGCTATCCAACTGGCACCAACTGTTGTCGCCAGCCGTTGGATCAGAATCCCATACTGGCAAACAGCGAAACCACATCCACTAGTTAATGTCAACCATGGTTAAGTTTACGCCCATTACCATCTCGAACACGTTCACCCCCAAAACTTGCCATTAATTACGATCTGGCGCTTTTCTCCAATCTATAAATTTGGCCCTCGATAGTCGCTAGGTTTGCCAAACCCGCTACCCTCAGGGCCCTACAGAAGAAAAAGCCTGCGGTACTCTCTCTCTCATTCTCTCTCAAATTTCTTTTTCTCAGAGTAAAAAAATAAAAATAAAAATATGGCAACATCATCGTCGAGGACCAGATCAAGCAGGCCGGTTTTACGATCTCTTTCCCCTTCCGGCAGATTATGCACATCACACACTGCTCCTTCTTCTTCTTCTTCAGCTTTTGCTTCTTCAACTAGTTCCAGATTTTCTTCTCCGTCTTCTACCTTCTTCAACCACCACAGTAATCAGCATAGATCTGCTTCCTCGACTCGTGTCAATCTATACACATCACCATCTCTCACTACCTCATTCCATTTCTCGATCGACAGATCTATTTCCCCGAATCGGTCCATTTCTATTACGAAGCAAAATAATCCGATTTCCGTCCAGAAGAAAACGTGCATGTGTTCGCCTACGTCGCACCCGGGCTCGTTTCGATGCAGTTTACATAAGAACAGTGGTGTCAGCAGCCACGGAAACGGAAGCTATCAGTCAAATGGTCTGAATATGAGAAGATCTGCTATGACGAATTCGCTTGTGAGGATTGGTGGCGTGGAAGGAGAGTGGATGAGGAGGTCGTTGAGAGATTTGATTCGTCCTTCTTCGCATCACCAGAGGAGACGTGCCGCGTTCCAACCCAGGCCAAGTCGCCTCTCCGTCATGGCAAAAGCCTAGGATCTTTACTTTATTTTCTCAAAGGTTGGTTATATCTTTTCCTTTATTTTCGATCCGAGTCGACTCGAGCAAGGAAGGTTTGGTTTGAAACTGGACCGAGTCAGCGAAGAAGAGTACTTGGCAACGTCGGACCCGGAGATTTTGTTTTTTGGGACATAGGTTGAGGAGATTATGTTTTGTACATACTCATTTGCTATTGAAGGAGATATTCGGACATTAATTTTAACCACTTTAAAACTTAAAAAATCCAGATTAATCCAGATCTTAAAGAGTAATTGGGATTATTTCCTCTGTCGAATTCATAAGCTGCAGAGATTGCTTTCATTTTTTCATTCCTTGGGAAGAAATTGTGACTCTCCATACGTCTGTTATGTGTCGTGAGTACCCGTTAACGTCATCCGTTTCCGTTTGCCCCCTTCAGTTGCGCGGTGCAGTGGGTATCGCCGTGACCGTTTACTGTAGTTTGGTCCGAGGTATATTCTTTTTTTATTCCCTTGCATTTGTTTGTCTTTATTTATTTTTTTTCATATTATTGATTTATTTTTTTGAGGTTGTTTCAGATTTCGCAGATACAAGCAAACGTCGAGGCGTTAAATTCGGAAGTTGTTAATTATAAAAATATCATCACGACCTTGAACGTGTAGTGGGACTCAAGAACTTTGAAACCGACTTAAAACATGAAAGAAAAATAGTGACATTTGAACCAACGGAGAGCGGATGTGAAAGGGGACCCATTGGATGATACCATTTCTAAGGGACTGATTGAAATGAGACGTACATTGAAATCAATAATTTAACTAATTTAAATATGAAAGTAAATAGGAGGTTATTTTGATTAAATAGCGACAGCTGGTTCCGACGAGATTTGGAAAGTCAAGATGAAATGAATGTGCTGTGAATTGAAGGGAGAATCATCGTCTACAAACGAATTGTGTTAATGGTAAGGAATTAGCTGGGTGGTGGGTGCGTAGAGAAAAAAACTGGGGCATCTGTCGAAAGGCCGATATCGAATAATTACGTGTCCAGTTGTCGTTGCTTGCGTAGAACGCATGTGGGGGATCATCATATGGAGCCTGCCTTTCATCATCTGTTCAAGCAAATAGAAAATTTGGGCCTTTCCTGAACAGAATTTAGGGTGGGTGGGAACAGTATGGACCACAGCAGCAGACGTAGTTGTCCGAGTGATGAATAGTGGAAAGCCGACCGAAGCCGACATTTATTAATAATAGCCTGTATGCCAAACAAATTGCAGAACACTCAATTTGGTTCGTGACTAAAAAGATCTCTTAAAACGAAGGGCTGCGACTTTTTACCTTGTGCGCTCACACACTAGTAAGGTATCGCGATTTGGAATAGGACGTGAATGATGCAGCTTTAATTTGTCCGTCCTCCTGTTTTGTGTGTTCAGACTTTGGTGATGGAGGGGAAACATAGATTCAAGAACACTTGACATGTCGTTACAAATTCAAATTTCTCTACGCGGAAAGGCTGGACCAGTTAGGGTTTGATGAAATATGAGGGGAGGCAGTGGCTCTGGAGATTAGAAATTAAAGAACGAAATGTATACATACATACGTACGCAGGGTTAGGTTTGTCGGTTGAATTATATAAAATCTATCCGGTACCAAGTGGAAGGACACGAAAGATTTACCGTTGGTCACCAGTAACACGACATCTGTGAAAAGTGTTCACGAAATTGTGAAACGATTTACCATTGGTCACTAGAAACACGACACCTGTGAAAAGGGCTCAAGGAATTTCTCCAGAGTGTGGATTTTAACAATGAAATTTTCATGAACTATAATTTACCAACCTATTAATGAATCCAAAAGTTACCCACCTGTAAATGAATCCACGCTTGCAAGATACCTAACAACTGACAAAATTTATTCACTCGACGCTCTCTGAAGATTTCGGAAACGGCGTCGGATTGAATAGGCCACTGCGCGAAATTACAGATATCTCCTGTCGCTCCTCTTCCCTTTACTTTCCGGTTTCTGTTTGTCCGTAATTGGCTTACTTTCCGTACTGGTCAGTGGGAGTGCTTGGTAACAGATTTTCTTCATGACGATTCTTAGAAGATCCTCACCGTCCATCCACCAACTGTTCCTAATCCGACGGCTTCAAGCCCGACAAATCTCCGCCTCATCGCAATCTCCCTCTTCCTCACGGCCTGTGATCAACGCCTCCAACTGTGACACCGGCCAGATCAAGGATTCCGTTTTTGGTTCCTTCGCCAGATGGTTTTCGGGGATCGCAGTTGGCTCGACCATAGGTTTACTATGCTGGTCCTCCACTTGTAATTCGAATTCCGAATCTGCTTTCTTTTCGAAGTCGCTTTCGTCTTTTGCCGACTGCTCGACGTCAACGGTGACCACTGAATCTGCGGTTGGTGATAATCGAAGCTCCTCCGGTTCAGTATTTCGCAAGTTGTCATTGCCCGATTACAGCTCTAAGTTTCTCTTCGGAGGTAATCAATTTGTTTTATTTTTTAATCATTCCAAATTTAGGTACGAAATAGCATTGGCGTTTAAACTTTCTATTTTGATAATTGCAGAAGCGTATAGAAGAAAGGTTTTCTTCAATTATGAGAAGCGACTCAGGTTGCGAAGTCCTCCAGAGAAGGTAATTTGATTTCGTTTGTGCTATTAGATGTTACTATGGTTTTTCATTGTATCTGTTTACACAGTTACAAAATATTTTTGTTGCACCTCAAATGGTGAGAGGGAGATAAATATTGTATCCATCCTTTTTTTTGCTTTCATGATAGTTGTTCAGGTGAATTGTATAATTTTCAGCTGTGAGACTGCATTTAGATTTTCCGATACAGGTGGACATACACCTAGAGTTTTGGATACGTATGTGATAGACTTGGTTGTGAACCGAACAGTGTTGGTGATGGTCATTCTATGTTTTACTTAGAAATTTATTTAACGAATGAACGAAATTGTATGATCATGGAGTTTGAAATTTGGCATGAATTCCTGAAGGTCTTTGAGTACTTTGCATCTTTACGAACACCAGAAGGAGAATTGCTTATGAAACCAGCAGATCTAATGCGGGCAGTTATTCCTGTATTCCCTCCATCTGAATCGCACCTTGTCAGGGAGGGATATTTGAGAGGGGAAAGGAGTCCAGGGGAGTTACGATGTGCTCCGTCAGAATTTTTTATGCTCTTTGATATGGATAATGATGGACTGATATCTTTTAAAGAGTGAGTAGCTACTATATTATGTTGCAGAGAAAAAATTCAGTGCCCAACATCTATATACATATATACTTGTCTGTATTTTCTCTAGATTCAAGCTTCTGTTTCTTTTTCTTGGAACAGATATATCTTTTTGGTTACTCTACTCGGGATTCCAGAATCAAGCTTTTCTGTGGCTTTCAAGATGTTTGACATTGACAACAATGGGTTTGTATCCATCAAATCTTTGCCTAATGAAATTATATTTGTTTTTTTCTAAATATGTTTTTGCTAATATTTAGGCTCTAAGAGGGCGGGTTCTGAGTTGTTATTGATTCGGATACCAGGCCTTCATTTTCTTCTGTTGAATTGGTAAGATAGAAAGTGGTTCAATTGTTGACTCTTTTCTTCCTCTTTTGGTTTGTATGTGTTCTTTGTGCGTATTTTTTTAGCAAGTTGGTACTCATTAAGTAGTTTTTATAGAGTGGAGAGCTTGAACAGTGTCAAACCAAAACAAAATGTCTGGCTCATCTGCTTTCATATTTTATTTGGGTTTATCCTGTTTTGCCATTATCTATTCTATCCATTCTTTGGCATCTGTTTTCCCTTTTAATTTTTAAAAACCCTGAAGATTAATGAATACAGGTTTTGGTCTAGATTTATTTTGAAACCAGGCCATGGATATTGTTACTACAAATTGTAGGTCCTTCGGGCCCTGTTGATAATGATACTATTGTAAACTAAATAGCATACATAATAAGTCATCTTTTTGTACAAGTAGTTGTGGTAATTGATGCATAGCCTTCCTTTGCATATGGTATAACTAGATTAACTTCAGGCATAAGTTACAGTTTGTTGTTACTCTATAATATTTGAATCCAGTTAGATAATGATTCATATGCTTTTGCTTGTGGTCTTTTTTCTCTCTCTTCAATGTGCTGCGAAGTTTACTTTTAACTTATGTTCACAGGGAGATTGACAAGGAAGAATTTAAGAAAGTGATGGCTTTGATGCGAGCTCATAATAGGCAAGGGGCTTTCCATAGGGATGGACTTCGGACTGGGCTAAAGGTTGGTGGTCCTGTGGAAAATGGGGGTTTGGTGAAGTACTTCTTCGGCGAAGATGGCAGAGAATGTCTCCAACTTGATAAATTTGTCCAATTTCTGAGAGATTTGCAGGATGAAGTAAGCCTCCTTTCACTTGCTCTTGGTTTCTCCACCTTTGAATGATATTCAATGGTAATATTTTTGTAAAATTCAGTTTCTGTTGTATTTTTGTGATTTTATTGGATATTATACTTACATTGTGGCTTGTATGCCAGACATATTACTTTTCTCTTGGTTCAAATGAATGTTATTTATGTTCAAATGCTGATTGATGTTGATGTCCTTAAAAGCACATTTCATGCTATTTTGTAGATGCTGAAATTGGAGTTTGCACATTATGACTGCAAGTTACGAGGAAGCATATCAGCTGAGGATTTTGCATTGTCCATGGTTGCTTCTGCCGATATGAGTCACTTAAACAGATTGCTTAATCGGATTGACCAATTAAAGAATGAGTCACATCTTAGGGAGATACGCATTACGTTTGAGGAGTTTAAAAATTTTGCGCAGCTACGGAGGAAGTTGCAGCCATTTGCTTTGGCCCTTTTTAGCTATGGGATAGTAAATGGCTTGTTGACAAGGAAGGACTTCCAGCGAGCTGCATATCATGTAAGACTTTGAATCATAACTTGTTACTCGTGATGAACTTCCAATTACAAACAGTTTTTATGCAGACATGTTGACTGAGCTGCCTATCCAACTGTTAGGTCTGCGGCATCTTACTCACTGAAAATGTGGTGAACATAATTTTCCATGTGTTTGACTCAAATCGTGATGGAAGTCTAAGTGCAGAGGAGTTCATTAGAGTTTTAAACAGACGGGAAAGGGACGTCGCTCAACCTGTGGAGACAGAAATGTTGGGATTCTTGTCTTGCTGCTGGAACCGTGCAAATGATTTCTCCATCGAACGGTTGCTATCTTAATCCATACCTGGTTGCATCGATCTGGAAATTAGCGTTAAGAGGTATGACATCCATGATTAGGAATTCTTCTGAGTTGAGGTGGAGCAGTTGACCAGCGGGGAAAACACTTACACCTGACGGGGGAGAACTTGAACTTGCCGCCTGAACTGTTTGTATAACTTGCTAATTTGCCGCTTCTGCTATATGTCTTGGGGACTAGTAGGTATCTACCTGTAGTAAACTCATGCTGCCTTATCTATCACGTGTCTTTTTGGCTGATCTGATATTGTATCCATCCATGAATATTTCGCTAATGAAAAATCATTGAACCTCGTCGAAAATTTTGCTTGCTTGCGTTTGTGTGCATCTAATCTTCTGTTAAAACAGCGCAGAATCTCTTAGTTATGTCATCTCTGCGGCGTCAGTGGTCATAATCTTCTTCTGTTTCTGTCGTATATTTTGTCCCCTGTATCACTCCTAGTAACCGTGCAACATAATGCTGTATAAGGAAAGCTAAATTCAGCGTCGAGGAGCATCCTATTGAAGTGGCATCACCATCACGACCACAAAATACAGGCTGCATGGCTGAAACAACTACCGCACCACTTGTAACATAATTTTTAGGCTGTAAAGCGCAGAAGAATCAATGATAGTTTCTCACATGGTAGCACTTATTGGAGTTGTGAATGCAGTCAGCTAATATGAGCCAAGGAAAGGAGTAAAAAATAAAATTTGACAGCACAGGAGATTACAAGTTCCATTATTGGTATCAACGTAAAAACGAAGAGAGAATCCACTGTTTGACAAGGTTCTGGCAAATGCAAATAATTAAGTCAGACAGAACATTCAATTCATCAATTTGTTTAGCATTGCAGCAAAACCCACATAAATATTTCTTACAGCCTCAAACATCCACCTTTGCTGCAGCAGATGCATAACTTACACTACTCTCTCTCATCGTTTTGCATTGGCTTGATTGTTCATATCGAAGGAACTTGATTTTTATCTTTGTAGAGGAGTTCCTCAACATCTGTCGAAATCAAACATTAATTAAGTTAAAAGTTAGCCAATGCAGTTGATCCATTGAGTTGTGAAAGATCACGACTGGACACCTAAAAGTTGGAAATCAAATGAACAACAAAGAAAGGCTTATTTCTGCAGATATCCTTGCCTAGTTTATAACTAAGAACGAGATAATAGCCATTAAAAGTTTTGTTAAAGGCGACAGAACAAACTTTTGGCAAAGAGGTAGACAGATATTTGCACTAGTAAAAAAGTTTCCCCATCAAGCCCTTATCACAACTTTGAGACAATTTGAACTTGAGGCACTTACGTGGAGAAATACACTAATTGGATGCCGTCCACAAATTGTGTTTTCATACTCCAATAAGTACTTTTTGAATGCTTCTGGATCCCCAGTTTCTATTATATCCATACCCATTTTGTCCAAAGCCTCAATAGATTTGTGAACGGCTCCATATTTCTTGTCATAGTGCATGTAATTGAACCTGACACCAAAGACACAACTCAGAATATGTGAAACAGTTGAGGTTGGATAAATACACAATTTTTGCATACATTCTGTAAGCAATATGCCCAAGGGCCCAAGGATCATGTGTCATGTTACAGAACCAAGGAAAGATAATTGGATTCTTCAATTTATCAGACCAGTCTTCTGTGATTTATAGAAAATACAGAGTGCATGTATGGTTAATGCACCAAGTGAGTACACTTGTGTCTAACATTTTCCAAAAGTCTCCAAGTAAATTTACAAGCAAATCAACATTCTATATAAAAGAAAAAGAGTGCACCGAACCAGTGCAGGGTGCATATCTCAGGGTGGGACATTAAAGAGAAGAATAGTTGTTATTTTCAAAGATATGGAGTATAATTCAGACATCCAGGAAAGGAAAGCAAACAAAATAAATGTCAAGTTAAAAACATAGACCAAACTATAAGCACTAGAGTCGAACATACCGAGAACCCCAGTGGCAAAAATCTGAGGACACGGAGAAGAAATTACTAGGATCGTCCACATATTTGGCTAATAACCTTCCATACATTACTTCATTTTCAGCATTAAGAGCACCAACAAGAATGGGTACAATTTTTACCGGATGCCTACATCATTATCAATTGAAGTTAGTAACAAAACAAAACAGCAGTAAGATTAAGTATAAAACACCAATTACCCCTCAAATACTTTTGCAAGATATGGCAGGTGCATTTCCATGCTATGTTCAGCCTCATCCACACGAATATCCATTAACTCAAATTTTCCTGTTGCTTTCAGCTCCTCAATGACTGACAGATACAAACATAAGTATCACTCTATCTAGTTCAAAAGACTAACTGTAAAATGTCTGACAGGTTAGCTAAAACAATGCAAAACCATTTGATATATGGCATACATTTGCGAATAAATAATATTTCACCATTCAGTCATTCACTATGCAGAAACTAGATCAAAAGGAAACAAGCACACATATATTCAAACATAATGTAGTGCTAACCTTAAGCAGACCAAGTTCACTAGACTAATCTACCCATGTACTGTCTTACTGTCTATTCTGTAAAAAGAGGATAGAAAAAAAATGTAGCATCTGATTAATAAAACATATCTAGAAGAATAAATGACAATACCTTCCAGATCGATAGGTAGATCCCCTATGGGAGTCTTGTAAACTGTGGCTGTTGAAAGAGCACACCTTGGGGTGTAATAGTGGTGAGATGGACCAAGGAGGAATACCCGAGAACTGAATATTACATCTTTGCACATATTAGCATAGAATGAGTAGCTAAACTAACTGACTGCTTTGCAAGTAATTGATGAACTGATAAAGTATTTGAGCATGACATCTCATATTATGGCTGCATTTATAACTGTCAAAACCAATCTTTGTCAAACGAAATAAAACAGTGGGCGGGATAAAAAAGACACACATGTTAGTTGGGTCTATGTTTCCAAATGCATAAGCAGCAGCACGACCTGAATATGAATAACCTGCATGCCTGCATTCCCAATTCCAGCCAAAAAGAAAAATGAGAGCACTATATTAAAATTGTTATTGATGCATACGAGAAACAGGTCCATAATAACTTACGGTGCAATCACACCCCTCACTTCTGGAGATTTAGGCAGTGCAGATGCTCTGAGCCAGCCACGAAGCTCTTCTTCTAATCTTTTAGCTGATAAAAGGGATGTAGAAAAACTATAATATGACTATTTTTAAGGACATTTTTACATATCTAGAGATTGAGTTACAATAAGAAGGAATCAACTCATTGCATTGCCTTCGAGAAACAAAGCAAATATATACAAAGAGATTGTCTTGGAGAAAACACAAAACAGAAGGAAAAAAAAGGTGTCCTACTCCAAAGTTATGTGTTTAGATTAAAATTTAATGGAATTGCAGATGCTAGCCCCTAATTTTTTCTCGAGAAGCTGACTTCAAAGTCCAACTCTCTGCTGTCAATCACAAACCCTGATTACTAATAATGTTTACAGCCAAAATTCGAAGATACAGAAGAGAACTAAAGTACCAAGCACTGGTTTCACCAATGAAACAAGCAAATTCTATATATTAGACGGCCAAAAATTCTATATATTAGACGGCCAAACTGACATTCTAATGGCACTGAACAGCTAATGGCAGTCGCAACTAGAAGTTTCATTAGAGTACACTCTTCGTTTCTTAAATTTGTCCACAATTTGGACACTTCGCAGCCAAATTGAATGCTCAAAACAGGATTTAATAATTTCATAATCATCAACTACTATTCCTTTAGAAAAAAAAAGAAAAAGAAAATCTTTACTCGTTAAAATTTATTAATTAACCTCAAGCATTAATATGTATATTAAAAATAATAGATAGAGAGAGAAAAAAAATTCTTCCTTTACTCAGTTCCCTGAGCAACCAAACAAAAAACAGTAACTTATCAAAAAATTCCAGAACCAATCCATGGACAATACTTGGATTGTTTCTCAGAAACCAAACAAAGGACTCATAATAGAAAATTTTATTGGAAATTGAAGAGTGCGTTTTAAGACTTACGATTATCGGTATACCATGAACCTGCATGTGATGCTCTCCTGATTTTCTCCATTTTCCGAGAAATTACGAGGTCGAGTGATTGAAAAAACCCTTGTGAAGATTGAGATTGAGAATTTAGCTCTTCCGCTTTTGTTCACTTTTTATATGCAAATGCAGAGTCACTTTTTGATACTGGTTCCAAGTTAAAAGAAGCACGTCAATGAGGTGACAGGGATATGCTGTACTTGAGCGTACGTTGCTCTTCGTGGGGATGATGTGTGCAAATGCCACGTTGCAATCCTCAAGAACAATATTGACCCTTTTTATTTTTAAAAAAAAATTAAATTAAAATTAACAGGCTTGAGCCCTTTACTCATGATGTTACGTGTTGAGGGAAGGATGCATTAAATATTATTAAAAAATAAATAACTTTAATTCAAAAATAATTTCCTCAATTATTTTTTAATTTGAATTTTTTAATAAAAATATTAAATTAACCATCTAATTTTTTGATAATGACGTGGCTAATTATTATTGCTCGCACGAATCTTCGTTTACACATATCAAATTATTACCGACATCCAAGCCCACGACGGAGAAGCCTAGTAGTGACTCAAGGCTAACCAATTAATGCCACGTGTACCCATCGACCTATCATGCTTCCATTTCCTTACCAGTAACTGTACTTTAGAACTGACTGTAACTGTACAAACTGAATTACATAGAATTTGTGATCATATTTTCAGATTCAAAACAATAATACATAATAAAGAATACACTGTTCTGTTCCACGTGAACATATTCCCAGAAGAATACCTTCTTCCGCAGAACTCACAAATTGTCACAACCGAGAAAGCTGACAATCTGTGATCGAATAATAATGAACAAATGAAATCACATGCTAAGTATACATCAAACTGTGAGCAACCACCATGACTCTATGAAAGAATTACACCCCCAACATAAATAATTGGGGATGAAGGAAAAATGAATGATATGAACGGCCTTGCAGGCAAATCACAAACTCACTTCATTCAAAACCTGACACTTCCCGTCTCGTTGCTCTCTGGCATTGAGCTGGAAAACATAACTGTGTATAGAGGGGGAGAAAAACCAACACCCTGTAATCACAGAAAGGACCAAGGAGAAATTGTTACACTGAAAGTCATAAAAGGTTTTAACAGAAATTGTAAATATCAGAATATAACAAGATCAGCAAGTGAATATGGATCACCAGTTTCCCTTCAAACACTACACCTTTTAAAAGTACTAATAATAATTTCATTAGTGTTGTTAAATAATATAAAGAACAGACACCAAGATTTAGAACAGTGTCCATCCACACGGTTCTCATAGAAACACTCTACTACGCCCTATCAATTAAAAGATGTGCACGTTTTCCAACAAAACATACCACAAAGAGTAACTTGAACAGCCAAGAATAGTCAATTACTAATTGTTGATCTACACAAATGTTCATACATCCTATATTATACATAATTCTTCTACGAATTTTTGACGAAACACTTCTCTGACCCCCCAGCCCAAGCCAAAATACAATGAATTAACAAGTCAAATCAAAACCATGATGCAGAAATAAAGTCACAAGCACAATATAAGTTGGAAGGATAATACACTTGCTGAAATTATTTAGCTCCGCTGAAACTATGTAGCTCCAATAATGCACTTTGAGCCATTCTATGGTTGCTTAAATCAATCACTCTAGGACAAGGAATGAGTTCTTGAAAAATTTAACATATTCTTCACACTAAGATCAGAAAGATTTGAAATCTGAAAACAGTGACAGACATGTTGTACCCTGAGGTGATAAGGAAACATATTTTTATAATCAAGCAGCCAAAAGCACTTAATGATTGAAAGCATGAGTAATTAGGAAATCATACAATTCAGAAATAGTACTAATAAAATAAGATTACCAATTTTAAAGACGAATATCATATCTCTTGAAATATGAACCACAGAAAACAGAAGTATTTGTTCAATGCCCCTAAAAGAATTCCAGAACCATCAACCAAATTTTAAAGATTCTCCAAGATGTAATGAAGCCTTGGAGCCTGCCGACGGAACAATGGTTCCAGCCGGAAAGATGGAACACCAATCTCCCACCTCTTAGCATCATACATCTCATTCCATGCCTGGACTATCTCATCAATTTTGAAGCCAAAACCTGCAAATGTTGCATATTGGTTAAATGTATCTCATCCCAAAAATTTTAGAACTTGAGGATGAATATAAGACAATTACAATGAGCAACATGAATTTATATTTTACCTTCCAGTGCAGTTGCATTTGAACAATGGTTCTTTATCATGACGGCTATATCTGTTGGAGAAGCTCCAGCAAGTTCAAACTTCTCAACTGCAACCTCCAAACATTCCTCCCAAGTAGGTAGCTCTAGCTTATATTCCACAACAGATCGCTCATATAGTAAGGTACCCCACAAGAGATATATCTGTGAACTCATATTTGCAGCCTGCTCTGCAGCTTCTTCAGGAGATATTTCTTCAAACAACCTATCCAACCCCATTTTCTGCAACTGAGCTTTGTATTGATCATATTTAGAGAGACCATTTAGACGCTGCTCCTCCATCTCCTCCCACATCTGCATGCCCCTGTCCATGCTGTCCTCAGCCTTGTTATAAAGCTCCAGGACTTCCTGGGAAGGCCCACTGTCTAAATCAACCTTGCCCCCAATTGCATAGTACCAACAAAGCTTTGCTTGTTCAAACTGTTGATGCCCAAGTGCAAGAAGACCTTCATAAAAGTCTGATTTGATTTTCAGAGCTTCTTCATACCTCATTTCTGCCTTAACGTACTCTTTCTTTGCCCACTCATATGCAGAGTTAATTTGGGCAAGGATGGATTCCCGTGAACCATCTTCTGGCAAGAAGATCTGCTTCCTTGCCCTGGACAAGTGAATATTTCCCAAATTGAACAATGCTAGAGCTGCCATCTCTTGGAACTTTTCTGCAGCAATTTCAAAAAGCTCTTGGGCTTCTTCACTTGTTACAGTTTCCTCCATTGCTTCCGAATATAACTTCATCCCAAGTTCATGAAGATCCAAATAGGCATCAGAATCAAAGCCCACTTGGTTCTTAAACAGCCGGGCAAATTGAACAATCCAATCTTCAATGCAAGTAGGCCATTTCTCAACTTCTACAACTTTCCATGCCTGCCCATTCTCAACAATGTTACACATTTCCTTTTCAACATCATGCCCCTGATCCTGAATGCACACTCCATCATAAGCTGGTTCTTGATCAAGACTAACTTCAGAAATATACAATCTAAGGGAACTCTGTGAATCACCCAACAACTCAGCAAACCTCAGCTCATCCGTTGCAGTGATTGTAACCAAATCACCCTCCTGATCCCTGTACTTCACAAGAACTCCCTTCAAGCTCGGAAACCTATCACGAACAATATCCCTCACCGATCTAATACTACAATTCATGGGCAACTGTGCCCATCTTATATCATCCCCAAATACCAACTTCACTGTCTTTGTAACTACTTTTTCTTCCCTACTGACAGCCTTTGTAATCTCCTTTTCTTCCTCAACAATATTAGTAACCACTTGTTTATCCTTAACATCACTCAACTTCTCCTCCACAACAATTTTGTCATTCATCTTTTTCTCTTCATCTTTACCACTCCTTTTCTTCTTTTTCACTTTCTCTTTCACCACCTTACGCAAACGGAAAGCTCCATGAGCATCTCCACTACTATCCAAACAAATTTCTTTCAATTTTTCATCAATATCAATACCCTTGTCAATCATGGCTTTTTTCACACTCTCTAAAACCTCTAAAGCTGATAAGTTATTGGGTTCCATACTCAAAATATTATTAACATCCCTAAATGCAAAATCCAACCTATTCAAAGCTTGATAACATCTAGCTCTCTTCAACAAAGCTTTGCTATATTTTGGAGAAACTTCTAAAGCCAAATTACACTCATTAATTGCTCGAGGGTATTCACCGAGTCCCATTTGCATAAAACAACTGGCCATATTACTTCTCAAATAAGCAGCATCTATGTGGTTTCTAGGCAACAGGATGAGGGCCTTTTCGTACTTCAACATGGCACCTTCGTGGTCACGTTTTTGAAAAAGTTTGTTACCTTCTTCTTTAAGCTCTTGCGACATGCTAATGAACATGGCCGTGTCTTCATCCAACGCTTTCGAGCTTAGTCGTTCTGTCGTCGTTTTGCTCGACTTACCCTTGGTGTCACCCGGTTTCTGTGCCGCCGTCTCTTGGCTATACTTCTTCTTCCCGGTTGGCTTTCCCATAGCTAACAAATTCAAATCTCCCGCTTAATTTCTGTACTCTAATATTGATTCTTAACGAAAATCAAAAGGGAAAAAAAATTGTTTCTTGATAAGAGGATTAGGGGAGATATCGGTAACGGAGGAGAAATGTAAAGGACAGAGGACAGACAGACAATATTTTCTCATTTCTGCATTTCTAGGGTTTCCCTCGTTTTTCTCCTCGTATCAAAGTCAACGTTTCCAGGGGAACGCAAACTACCATTTTCAATTTAGGCGCGTGTACGAACAACGCTTTTGTGATAAAACAAATCGAGTGGATGGTGTTTGGCGGGGCCTCTCTTGCGCAAACAGAGCTGGCAAATTTTCCTTTACAGTGCCAGTCAATCTGTCAATTTATAATTTTTATTATTTTAATTAATATTAAATTATTTTTTTATCTATAATTTATTTAATTTTTTCTAACTCTATATTCAATGCTTAACCCTATTTATAATTTTAGACCACTAATTTTTAATCCAAAAAATTTTTATTTTATAATTTTATTCTCAAATTTTGTTAATTCTATTTTTTATTAATTCTAATTCTCTCTATAAATTAATAATATTGCCCAATAAATTATAAATTTTATTTAAAAATTTTAATTCATTAAATATATTACTAATTTATTGAATAAAATTATAGTTATCAAGTAAAATTAGTATTTTCTCCTATAAATTCACAAAAGATTATCAATTCTATTAAAATTAATAAAAAATTTTTTGAGGTGGGTTAGATGTATAATAGGCTTAATATACTTGTGACAATACATACATACATATGTATACATACATGCATGCGCGAGAAAGAGAGAGCGCGGAATTTTATGGCAGAGTCAGATCAGCATCAGCATCTCAATAATTAAAAGTCATTTAGGGCAAATCCACCGTAATCGGGCCATAAAATTTTAAGGCATAACATATACATGCGTAATATAAAATATAAATACAAACTCTCTTGCATTTTTTATTGGGGATCACATTGATGATCATGCAAGACTCCAGTAAGTTTTTGTCTGCTTCTACATCTATGTATGGAGTTGGCCCTGAGGCAAGTTATCGTTTGGTTTATTAACCATAAGTTTTGTCACCTTTAAATGTAGAGGCAGCCTGATTGTTGACACATCCATCCGCGGCGGTCGGCGGCATGACCCATTTATCACCAGGCTCTTGAGGCTCCAAGACAAAAACTCTACCATCAGTTAGTCCCACTGCAAACTGAGTTGGGTTCAGTGGATGTGCAGCTATTGCATTCGGGTAGACATGGAGACTGCAGCAGCGGTAGAAATGAATGAGATTAGATTAGAGTCATGGCTATACACAACACATGATCAATAGTTTTCACAAAATTATCAGACTGTAGAATGGATTTGACTGCTTGAAGCGAGTACCTAGTACTAGGAGCAAGGTAAGCAGTGGATGATATCTGACAATGTAATTCAAGATTTGAAGCATCAAAAATGGACACAGTTCCATCTAAAAGGCTGGCGTACACCATTTGGCTATCGCACGAAAATATTGCTTGGGAGATAGGTACAGAACCTATTGGAAACCACTGTCAGCACAGAACAGTAAGTATTTTCAGTTACATCCTCAAAACATGTCCCGCAAACAAAAAAATGCCCACTTATATGAGAGAGAGTAGAGCAGAAACCTGCTTGAGACAATTTAGGTCCTTGGCTTCATACATTGCAAGATGACTCTCATGTACAAGAAGGAAGCGTGTCTGGTCCTGATGAAATTGGACACGTGTGTCAGATGGTGGTACTGGAATTTTCCCATCAGGCACCTGCAAGAATCGGCATTTCTGTTTTCCCCATCCGTCAACATTCCACACAAAAATCTGCACAAGGAAACAAACACGAGTAGAAAATAAATTACTTAGTGCCATTGGAAATCTAAAATATGTCAAGTTTAAGATGATTGTAGTGGTCAAAGATATGCATGTCAGGAATATAAATTCTAACCTGAGCATCCGCTCCAGAAGAAACAAATATATTCAGAGCATTGGAGAAGGCAAGGCCAGTGACTCTTTTAGAGTGACCCTCAAGCTTTCTTATAACCTGCATCAGTGAATGTGATGAGAAACATTAACAAGGATTCTCTGTAAGATAGCACGGAAGCAATATAGAGAGTAGGGGGGAAGATATACCTCAGATAAACGGACATGATATATTAGAATTGAGGAATCATCCATGCCAATGGCAACTATATTGTTATCTGGGGGGTAGAAAGCAAGACAAGTTGCTGCAGGTGATGGAGGCATAAAACTCCTTAGAGTCTGTGCTTACCTCGCCAAAGTAGGAGAACAGTCAGTTAGATTCAAGCATAATTGTGAGCAACAACACTGCACGTATTGATTTTGGAATTTTAAAATTATTTGGGGTACTAGAATATAAGATTTTCTCTCTCAGTGAAAGATAGTCAAGTCGAAAGTAAGCAAACTGCACATTTCAAGTACCTTTACAAACTTTGAAAATAGTAACTTGAGAAAAGAAAGATAGAAAATTATGTTGCATAACAGTAGTGATGTGAGTTCTCAAATAAAATAATAGAATACTCTATGATCTTATGCATGCTTAGAAAAACAATAAGAGATTACAATAATATTTTGTTTTCTGTGAGTTGCATATGATTATTCCATTGCATGCAAAGAAAATCATCCATGGTTTATAAGAAGGACATTGTTGATTAAGCACTACAAAATTTCAAACATTTGTTGCAATTCGCATATTTCTTGAGTTACCTTAAATGTCACCAGGTTGAACAGGGAAATCATCCCTCCCGATGCTGACAAGAGATATGAATCATTCTTGGACAAAGCAAAACAAGGCACAGCCTCTTCAGGATTACTGCATGTGGCATCATTCATCATAACTTGTGGGCAGTTCCATGGTTGCCATAATTGTGGAGGAACCTTTGTAGTAACCTACATTTGACATCTTATCATGATGATGATACCAACCATGGTTTAAATCAAAACTTTCAACAAATTATGAAATTCAAGTTGACAAAAGGAATATAACTTTGTTTGACTCCCTTCTACCTTGCCACTCGAATTCAGTTCATTTTTTGGCCATTTCCAGAACGTGTGAATGGCATTGGATGCTAGTGCCAAAATGGCATGTCCTGCATTGGTGTACACAAGTCTTGATATCTGCATGTGCAAGATAGGCATCTAGTGAGAAACTTTGATTCATTTATGTTGACTTGAAACCTCAATATCTATTTGTTTTAGGTGATTTTGTTACCTCAAGCCTTTCCTAGATTTTATAACTCTTCGTATTTAGAAGTTAGAAGAAAAGTTACTGAACCACAAATAAGGTTCTACTTTTGGATAGCTGATGGGAGAAAGATAGAAAAGTTAATTAGACTATAAAGAATGTCTATAATCAGTAAAATGGTGAGGGTATTGTATATTAGCAAGCGGCTGGAAACTCAAAACTACAAAAACTTCAAAGCGGCATCAACTGTTACGAAAGCAAATTTCTAATGCCATTTGTTCTTTATTATTTGCCATTTATGGCTGTATGGGCACTCTGCCAGTATATGGACACCATTCTATTGCATGGTAAGAGGCTCTGTTAAAATGCAAGCTTATGGACACCATTCTATGGGCACTCTGCCAGTATATGGACAGCATTCTATTGCATGGTAAGAGGCTCCGTTAAAATGCAAGTTTATAAAGTTTGATCCATATATCAGAGGAGAAGATCCACATACAAGTTTGTGTGTGTGTTAAAGCTGCTGGAAAATGGTAATGTCTAACCTTGTTTCCTTTTACATGAGATGGGAGTAGCAATGACTGGCACTCAGAAGGTTTTGTAATTAAGGACTTCCCAACCTTTGATTTGTTGTCAACTTCCATGGAAATTTCTGATTTCACATCCTTGAAGTTCTTCTGGTCCTCATTCTACAGAAGAACAATATATTATGCATTGCACTTAAGAAGTAGTATCTCTAAGACATTATTTCGAATTAAGGTGCAAATGATCAAACAAGTGAGTTCCAAACTCTAGTTTGTGCCAGTGAGATAAAAAACAAGTCCCAGAAAATTTGTTCCATGATTAACTGACTCACCACTAAAACACCTCCATCAGCAACTCCAGCACCAGTCACAGTTGAAGTAGGATTAATTGGAAGCTGTATTAAACAAAATTCATCAGACAGGATGAACATTCCATGGAAAACAATAAGAACAGTTTTAGAATGCTAACCTTACTCAAATTATGAGAGAGAACACTGGAGGCATCAACAGAATTATTTTCAGGTGTTGCCAATATCTTTATTTTGTTTTCATTTGCGATAACGGCCAGCAGAGTACCCTCCTTGTTGAAGCAAATGTGTGGGCTTGCCTTTAAAACAGAAAAGAATTGATGAGTACAATTTAGCCACTTATTTATTCATTTACATGGTCTATATTAGGAGGAGATTTGATTTAATCTTGAAATATTAATCTATAGGAGTACTGAGATACATATCCATTGTTAAATCATTTTCGATTGCAAATGTGATTATGCGGACTTGCCCATGGTACTTGGCAATTCCGCACAGAATTGATAAACAAGCATTTACAATTCCACATTTGGTAAAATACAGACATCCACTCTGCATCTTGTAATATAAGGATGTGTGCACCAAATGAAATATAGATACACATGTATTTTATGCTGCAGTACCAAACAATCACTGAACAACTTACAGGCAAGCCTCCACCTGCATCAATGGTTGTCAAGAGTTCCACCTTGTCCATATCCCAAATTTTGATCACATGATCATCTCCAGCA
The DNA here is from genome assembly GCA_019650275.1 of Xylocarpus granatum. Classification (NCBI taxonomy): domain Eukaryota; kingdom Viridiplantae; phylum Streptophyta; class Magnoliopsida; order Sapindales; family Meliaceae; genus Xylocarpus; species Xylocarpus granatum. The sequence continues at coordinate 170,699 of BNST01000438.1, read as the reverse complement.
GCCAAAATCCGGTTCTTGGTTGTATCAAACTGCACTACAGCCACAGAATTATTCCGCAACCCTTGGTAGGTTCTTTTAATAGTGCCTTCAGTTTCATCCCATTCAACGAGTAATGAGTCTCCATCTTTAGTAGTCCCACATGAAAAGAGCCTGACAAAGTGTTTTATTATAGCAGTAACAGTTTAATTTACCCATCAAAATTTGAAGTGAAATATGGAAGTTAAGGCCCAGTAATGTAAACCTCTGGTCAGCACTATAAGCCATCCTTGTGCAGCCAAGACCAGGAGCATCATAATCAATTCTTGATCCTAAATTATCATACAACCATGCTTTTATCTTGCCATCCACTGATGTTGAGAAGATAAACTGAGACACAAAAGAACACATGGCAAACTTGAAACATGAAAATGCCCCAAATCATAAATATCAACACAATCAGTAATGAGCGCATGCAATCAAGAGGTGTCATTACATGAATCAGTTCCTTGGAATGAGGGCAGATAGAATAAACAGGAGCATCATGACCTTCAAAGTTATACAGTTGATCACCGCTAAACACATCCCAAACCTTCAATGTAATCATGAGTAAACACAATGTTACTTTCTTTACGACAAAAAAATAATTTATCGAATGTCAAAAAAGGAAAAAAAAACCTTAATTGTCTTGTCATCACCACAAGTTATAACCAAAAGTTGCTCATCAAGGATAGAGAATGCAAGATCATTTACTCCACCAGCGTGAGCATCGATCTAAATATAAGGAGCAAAAAAATTCAATATTGCCGTCAGTCTAGCAAACTCAAGCATTAGAATACTGATAGTTTATGCATTAAAGCCACCTCCAGCTGCTGCCGAGCGTCAATTCCACCATGGTAAGAATATAAATGGACAATATGTTTTGAATATGCCACCCCTGTTCAAAAGAAGAGCAAAAATTGATGAATTGCTGATCATTTTTTTCCACTGCAGTGATTTCATTGTTTTTGTACTTGCCTAAAAAAGAACCATCAGGACTCCAAGTAACACGATTAACAGAAACAGCTGGATCTCTAACCAGAGCTGTCTGCATATTTTTGAAATTGATTCAGATTATTATGAAATTCAACTATGTTCTTGGTAAGGTGTTACATGGTTTGGGATAGGAAGCGGACAAACCTGGAACAACATCGAGCATGCTCCAATATCCCAAATCTTAAAGTTTCTGGAAAGCAACTTTTGCCCAGAATTAACATCCCAAAGTCCTATGTCTCCAATTTGGGTCCCAACTGAAGAATTACTCCAGCAACATTCATAAGTGAATGTGGTACTAAGATACAAATCTTAAATACACCATAAATTGAGAAGTACAAAACAACATTTGTATGTGCAGACCTAGAAGACAAGTCTTCTTAACAGGATGAAAGTCCAGGCTCACTGGAGATGACCCCTCGAACAATGTCTGCACAACTGTCTTGGGAAAATCAGTGAGGCTGGTTTGTCCAAAACGTTGAAACATATCATTCTTCAAAGATTCAATGGTCAAGTAATCAGGAATGTTGCTGTGACTTGCATCAGGATAAATGACAGCTGATGTTGCCTGAGTATATAATAAAAGACCATAACTAACAAAAAATAAATCTTTTAATTGTGGGATGTTGCTGTAAAATTTTATCCAGCTTTACCTCATCGCATGTCCCAGTAGACGTTTTCTCAGACATAGTATCAGAATCCCCCAGGCCCTCAATAGTTGCTGCTTCCAACAGGTAGTAGAATTGAACAGAAAAATAATTGCAAAAAATGAGCTTAAGCCATGAACCAAGAAAAAAATTGTAAAAAGTTAGAACCATTACCTTCATTTGTTGGATCACTGAGAGCTATAGCTACATTAGAAACTCCAGAATCAGTTAGCATAGATAGACTAGAATTCCAACTGGCTGAGGAAGTTGGAACTGGCTCTGTAGTGGCTTGAGAAGGCTAAAGATGGAAAATTTATACTTAAAAGAAGACGTAAATAATACAAACAGAAAATTAACATGCTTTGTCAATACCTGCAAATGGAACCAAATATTGAGCTTACTGGTTTATTGGTCTCAGTTGACTGGGAAGTCAAATCAGAGTCTTGCGGTTGACAAATGTGATCCACAAAAAGGGTATTTATATCAGGATTTGGCTGAGGATTTGTACAAAGTACGTGCTGCCAATTCAGGCTGTCAATCAAGCTTAGTTCAGTTCTCTCTTAATGCCCCATATGTTTAGAATTAAAGAAAACCATACAACACACCAAGCTACAGCAAAGAAATTAACAGAATCATTTCAGTCTAATGAAACAATTAGCCAAATTCAATTTCTTCTCAGGGAAAAGATATAATGTGAAATATGAAAGTCTGGAAATGAAGTATACAAAGTTGTTACCTTTGGTTAATGAGACGCCGTAGCCTATGACTTTTAATGCTTGGAAATTTCAATTTGCCTTGGAAAAGGGGATTCGCCTCAATTATTTTTTTGAGTTCAATCACCAAAATTTCCCTTGCAGACCTTGTATCTCCATAAACTGAGAGCAAGTTGTGTTCTCTACAAAACATACAAATAAGAGCTTGTCTTATTATGCTGCTGTCACAAAAATAAGAAAATTAAGGAACTAATTTAGATTTTATACCTTATATCATCTAGTGTCAAAAGCTGAGTCAGCTCTTTGAACAGCTCTTCATTTCTAGAGGCAAAAGCTTTTAAATCCTTCCTAAGGATATTTACGGCCTTCGCATGATCATGGCTGTAAAATAACCAACCATTCATTAGGAAACTGGACTAGTAACAAAATGTCTGCAAGAAAATGATGATTTGAAATTTATCATAAAAAATAATTGACCTGTCCAATGCCTCAAGGAAATTCTGCTTCCTGATCTCGAAATAGATCTTGGTCGAGTACCTATTGTCATCAGCTTTTGTGAAATTCAAAAGGTACCTCTCAATCTCTTCCCAATTACCGTCAAGTACCATGTCCTCAAAAAACTTCATGTCAAAGAAAAACCCGCTTTCCCGCTCCAGCCTGCATGTCAGATGGCAATGATCAGATTACATATAATCAGAGTTAGAAAGAGAAATAGAGCTTCTAGCTTAACAGAGAACCCTACATGTGAGCACTTTCTTTGAAACCTTCTTCATTGAAGAACTGCAAGATTAAGAGAACAAGCTCTTTATTGAGAGTAGTCGACATCTCCACTGCAGCACTTTCTGGTTTTCCCAAACCTATGAACGAAACCAAATTGGAGAATTGGAAACAAAGCTAGACTCTGTTTGAATGCGAAACCAAATATTACTCTGAATCTCAGTTGGTTATCCAAGTCAGAGTTTTCATTGTATGCATTTGATCAAGGAGACAGAGAACAGAAGAACATAATATCATCTTTTTTTTTCCTTCATTTTCTCAGCAACCAAACTGGATGGGTAAGGATCAAGCACACTGTAACTAACAAACAGAAATAGCATACTTGAAAAATAGGTTAGATATTGATCAATTAAAAAGAGAACTAAATAACCACAATGAAAAGGAAGAAGGCACAAAAAAAAGCACTAAACAATCGTGCAACTCTGTTAATATCTTCTATAATTTAAATAATAATCCTCATATAATATTACCCTGAATTTGCTAAACCACAAAATTCACGTTCATGATTCCTCTAGTTTCTCAGCAACCAAACAAAGAGTTGGGCTTTGATCAATCAAAGCGACTCCATAGTAAACGCAAAAAACACCAAAATTAGACAACTGTCTTCAACAACACAATCAAACCAGTTACCATCAAGATAATCATAACGATCAAGGAAGAAACACGAGAGAGCTGCTACGCCAGAAGGTTTATAATTTGACAAATAAATTTATTAGTTTAATCAATCAACCGATTCAGTGTTCGATCGGCAGATTACGAAAACTAAACCAAAACTAAAATTAAAAAAGAAATTAAAATATGAATAAATCTAGAGTCCTCGATTATTACAGCAAGAGAAAAAAAAGTACTTGCAGCTTAAGTTAACATCGATGAAACCAGAAATTAGATAAGAAAACAATGAAACACAGAAATGATCGTAGAAAGTGAAGGCAGGGACAAAAAGCTCACCTAGAAAAAGAACAAGGAGAGTTGTAAGCCGTAGATTTCCGAGAAATAAAGTTATGTCGTCTTTACTTTCGCGCAGTGTAGACTTATGAGACACGGAGTGAAGGAGGGGGAAGACTCAATATTACGACAATATAGGGACCCTACTTATCTGATAAGTCCATGGTTTTCGGTAGGTGATAAGATCACGAACTTATATGAGAATTTATACGTCGGGCCCACTGATGTAAAGTGGAGCCCACTTCAGGACAAATGTTGTTCAAGAAAGAAGTTGACGTTTCAGACTGGCATGCCAATATTGATCGACGATGAGGTGAAACTGGAATAATATGTATTATCCGTAATTAATTAACACACACATAACCGAGCTTATTTGGATCAATATAGGCCATTGGATTCCATCATAATCTACGATATGTTCATAAAACAAGACTGATCGCAACAGATTAAATATCTTCAGGGCGACGAGCAAATAACAATATGATTTAGAAAACTCTAGTTCTTGTTTCTAAGAGAAGGCTACACCCTTAGCCTTAGCATTAGCATTAGCATTGGCATTGGCGTTGGCGTTGATAGCACTAGCAGCAACAGAAGGCGAGCCAACTTCTCCGTACATAATGAGGCGCTGCAAGCTTGAACTACTGGTGATGGGAAACTGCAGTTTGCCTCTGAGCTTTGGATTTTCCTGGATGCATTGCTTCAGTCCTCTCAGTATGTTTCTTCTTTCAATCTTTGAGTCACCGTATTTGGCAAGGGATTCATGTTGCCTAATAATGTAAACCCCATATGAGTTGTAATGAACTTGATTATATAGTCATTAACCATATTTGGAAAACGAATAATTATTATAGGAAATCAGACCTGAAATTCTCCAATGGCAGCAGAACAGAGGCATCCTTGAAAACTTCTTTGTTGTATGGCGCGAAAACTTTGAATTCTTTCATCAGGATTTCCAAAGCCTTGCCTCGTTCATTGCTGTATCAACCCAAAGACGTAATAAATGCAAAGTTTGAGAGTAAAAGGTTTTGAAATCAGAGAAATAATTACTTGTCCAAGGCTTCAAGGAATTTCTGTCTTCTAAGTTCAAAAAAGGTCTTGGTTGACAGCATGTTGTCATGGAGTTGAGTAAAACCTGAGATATATTTCTCAGCTTCCTCGAGCTTTCCATCAAGAACCAACTCTTCAAAGTATTTCATGTCGAAGAAAACACCCGATTCTCGCTCGAGGCTACACCAAAAACAAGAATAATATGACAAGGCAATAAACTTTGAGATCAAGAACTCAAGTATATTATATGAAATGAAATCAGAGAAAAACTCACGTGTGAGCCGATTCAATCAGGTTTCCTTCTTTAAGAAATTGTAAGATCATGAATACGAGCTCTTTGTTGAGAGAAGACATAGCTGCCTGCATCAAAACATCTATTAAATTTTGACAACAAGATCTAATTACAAATGGGAAACAAAAATAACTAGATCCAAAAGTGATATATATCCAAAAACACTGAGATCGTATTCTCTTCTAACTAAGAACACCACGAAAGCTTACCACTACACTGAATTCTGTAAGCTACTAAGAATTTCTTCGGCTTGAGAATTGCTGGTTGGTGGAGGAGAGCATTAGCCTATGGTAGTGGGGTTTAGCCTTTTCGGTTGGCGAAGAGTACAACCCGATTGGCTTATATATAGTGTTAGACATAAGCTAACAGGTCATTCCAATTTTGACAGTTAGATTATTGAACAAATCAGCTGGCTGACAGACAAGGATTTGCCTCAAAGAATTAAATAAATTTAATTACTGGGGCGTCTTAGAAATAGTAATTTTTGTTAGAGTTTAACCCACAGGGATTACGCTTCTCTACATCCCTTTCTATGATAGCATCTGTAGTATTTCATTTTTCAGTGTTGATATCTTACACGATTTTGTTAAATTTAAGATGCTATTATGATATTATTTCCTTTTCGCCGGCAAGAAGTTTCCCGGGACATTGTTTTTGAAAGCAGCGTTAGTCTTTTGTCTGTCTGTTACTCTTTTACATGTATGTGTGTATATATATGATCACGACATATATTTATTAATGTTGTTGAAGACAGTTTATAATTTGGAGGTTGCGGAGAAGAACGTGGAGCTACCACGACATCGCTCAGTAAAGAACTTGTCTTCTTGATTCTGCAGTTTTGAGAGGTTGAAAGAAACTGTTCACGAGTATAATTTTAAACAACCTCACACTCCTATCATGGAATCCTGTTTCACGGACGTATCGCGTATGCATTTTATTGACTTATGATTTTGTTGATTCCTGGACTTGAACAGGCTCGAGCAAGAATCAGATCCGTTTCTTGAATAGTAAGTTCTTTGAGGAGTTGGTGATTAGTGGGAAATGGGAGGAGGTTGAGAAGTATCTGTCTGGGTTCATCAGATTGGATGATAACAGAGATTCAATGAAGATATATTTTGAAATTCGGAAACAAAAATACTTGAAAGCATTGGACAGGTAACGTGGTGAATTTGTTGATTCCTGATCAAAAATTGATCAGGAATGAGCAGAAAATATATAATGCTCGTATAGATGAGGATTGCTGCTGTTCCCCACTAAAAATATGCAATGTTCGTACGTACACGGATGATGTATGGTTATTCTGGGAGCAATGATTCCACCGATACCTATGGGAAGACGTCTATCTAGCTTATCATTTTCATTGGCTGTTGTGGGTCAAGGTTGAGCTTAAAGGTCGCACTAATAGAATCAATGGCCTGGCCCTCTCTCGTGTGCTAATATTCAGTTGTGTATTGCATATTCCAACTTTCCACAGCATGCATCACGGGAAGGTGCAATTCTGTGCTTGTTTCAACTGTTGTCTGATACGCTGCTAACCTTTCTTATCTAGATTTGCATTTGTGGGGCTGCTGAAAGTAGCCTCGTTGAGAATGGGTAAAATTTTAACAGTGCTCCTTGCTTGTTACATACTAATTCCGTGCTTTGTAGATGGAACCATGCGAATATTTCGGGGAATAAATCTCCTGTCAAATTACATTGTACATTCCTTTTTCCTCCTGCCGGATTGCGACTCTCATAACCAGTGATGAACAGCTGTTGCCATTAACTGATGGATCGTCCCACTTGTTTCCGAATTTAGTGCCTGAAATACTTCTTATTGGACTTCTGCAGTCAAATTTGGTTCAATTTATCACTGTATTAAGTCATAAAATCTCTACCTTTGCTTCCTACATCTTCAGGTAGATTATGTCAACTCTTGTTCATTATCATTCTTTCATTGCAGTTCTGCCACAATATACACGCCGACAATTGCGACACATCCCAGGACTAGCTAGCGGCAGGTTTCTGATCTTTGAGCCACTTCAGTCTGAGGAAGGACCGGGTTCTCATTGATTAATTTGAACTATTACAAATTCATTTCAAATCAAAGACATATATTTTTTTTTATTATTTGTAATAAGAGAAAGTCTTATTTAAAGCTTAAGTCTGATTTAATGCAGACCTTCATAATGTTGGATTATGTTACTTGGGACTGGAGTATTTCAGTCAGTGCATTTGGGTAAGTATTATAAAAAACGAAAAATTATGTCATTACTTATGAATACATAAACTGTAGGGACTAACATATAAATATCCAATAAACGATTAGATTGGTCACACGCTCTCTTCATTAAGGTCCTGATATTGTCCGTCACACTAATCTAAAACACCGGCCGGTCACCTTATATCCAACTTCGCACTCTTTCTAGAACCAGTGGTCCCAAGCACTCCGTCTTCAAAACCCTAATTAAACCCCCCAATTTCAAACACCCTGATTTTCTCTCATTATTTCTGTTAATCTTTTTCTGCGTTTTGTTCTCTAACCTAGGGTTTTCTTTCTGTAGGTTTATTGTTTGTATTCCTCTCTAGGTAACTTTCAGGTATGGAAATGCGGAGCCTCTACTCAAACGCCGTCGTTCTGGGGACTGTTCTTCGCGCTGCGATGGAAGCTGTGGTAGCTGAGACAGCCATTGTTGCCGCAAAGTCTGTTGCCTGGTCTCTCTTGATGGTAATATAATTTCTCTCATTTTATCCACTCTATTACTCCTTTATCTTGCCTATTATTTGGACTTCTTTTTGAAATATGGCTATGGCTTTTATGCTTATGCCTTGCTGCGTGTTTCTTTACATTGATTCGGTTTTATTTGTGTAGAGATCTCTTCGTGTATTTGCTTGTGTTGTAGGTGTTTTGAGTAGCAGCTCAAGAAAATATCTGAATTTATTGGGAATTCGATCTTTTCTACGATGTGGGTTGTGGGTTACAATTTGGTCATGTTTATAGAGGCTTTTTGGAATTAGACAACTTTATAATGGATAGCGGTACTATTTTCACATTTCTAGCAAGGTTTTTGATGATATTTGTTTTATGTGTGCCTGCGTATGCGTGGTTATAGGGCTTTGGTTTCTCATTTCTGTTCCACTGATTAGATTGTTAAAATGTATTAGCTCCTTAATATTACTTCTTCATGAATAAAGAGATCACCCTGCCCTTTGTAGTATGTGCGAGTCTTATGTTGAAGATGTCATTTTCTGTTCCTTTTCTTATTTCTTCTTAGATCTCATGCCTTTGGACGTTTTGGTGATACTTGGAGAAAGTTCATTGAAGGAAAAAGGTTGTCTTTTTCTCATCATTCTGCGCCTGACTCATGAACCAAACAGTGAACAGGCTTAAAGAGTTTGAAAGAAATGAATGACAATGCGGCAAAAGAGGAGGAACATGAGATGCAAATTTAATGTTAGGATGATTATTATTTATCAAATAATGCCTCTCCTAGACATTGTGAAATCTGAAGTAGAAAAGATTGATTACAACTTAATTTGAGGATTGAAATGTACGAATTTTTGTTGTTTAATTGTAACTATCATGCACAAATCTATTCTTGTTTTTGCTCAATTTATTTCGTTTCACTTTTATTTTTGTGCTTACTATTACCTTTTCCCTTAAGAACTTATGCATCCTCATTTTAAAGATTTGAAAACCATATTCAATCTCCTCAATTCCTATATTGCTAACTGTCTTTCTAGATTCCTATGGGCTAATGCTGATGCTAATGTTTTTCATGTATCCTTTTTACTCCTATGCAAAGGTTTATGTAAGTCTGGGGGGAGAGTTGAGTTAGTATAGATCTTACTTTGAAGTCTTTCAAGGAAAGGTAAAAAAAAGAGGGAAGCTCTCCTCCGGGTATGAGCTTTGGTTACATTGTGTGGTCGTACTCTAGTTTAATTGGTATCGAGATCTATGTTTGAAGCCAATTATGTGAGATAGTAGAAGGGGCCTTGGGTTCAGTTTCGAAGTTTCCATTGTAGCAGAAAGAGTTGAGGCTAAGAGGCCTAACATTGTGTGGGGAAAATTATGTGGGATTGTTTTTAATGCTGCTTAAATTTGGAGAACCTTTATGGTCTGCTGCAGGTACTCGTCTTCGTTGGCCATCAGTGGCCATTTGTGGAAATTTTCAACCTTAATTTTAGCCCTAAATGGACCTCTGGGATATATTGGATGAGCCAATTTAGTGTCAATTAGAAGCCACTCTTCATTCAAGTTGCTTGACCTTTTTATCAATCTCTTTTCCTGGATTTTCAAAAATGAGTCAAGTGATCTAAATAGGAATTTACGTGGAGTCTTGTTATAATTTTCGGTCTTTATTTTTTTTCCCAAATATATTCATTCTATGTTATTTGGCTCTGCCTTGCACCCTTGCCACAAATTATGCACTTACGAAAACACAATTTTGCCTTACAGTGATTTTTTTTTGTTTTTCAGATAGGAACTATGCCTAATGGAAGAGATCTGCTATGCAAAGTGTCCAACACACGTGGAAGGTTTGTGGCAGGGTTCTTTTGCCTTGTTTTCAATTTATTTCCCGTTGCTCCAAAGGGTAGAAAGCAAACAAATGTTGTCATGCAGATTTCCATTTGCTGAGTTTCATGCAGCGAAAAAGCCTGGTCCTGAGAACAAAGATGGTAGTGACACTGAGGACGATGGAGAAGATGATGAGGATGAAGAAGCAGAGGATCAGGATGATGATAGAGGCGAGGAGGATGGTTTTGGTGAAGAGGGTGGTGAGGATGATGGGGATCCTGAGGATGAGCCGGAGGCCAATGGTGATGGTGCAAGCGGAGATGAAGATGATGAGGAAGATGACGACGACGACGACGACGATGATGGGGAAGAAGAGGAAGATGATGAAGAGGAAGAGGAGGATGAGGAAGACGAGGAAGAGATTCCACAACCACCAGCTAAGAAGAGGAAATGAGAGCAGATTAGTTCTGATCTTGTGTTTTTAACTTTTTGCCCGGGGTTAGAGTTTGGATAGGTGCCTAGGATGGATGGGTTGACGGTGCCTGTCTGTATGGTTTAGAGTAGAAAAGATTGTGATACTTTTTGTGGATTAAACTGTGTTTTATATTTCTATTGTTACATCTCTATTATTATCATGTATTTGCCATCTTCTCTTCCCTGATATTTTCTGTTGCTTCCCTTTTCTGTTATCATTATGTTTACTCATTGCATTTATTTTCTACTTTTCATTTTTGCTTATTAATATTTCCTTTGAGGACAAACAGTGTGGCCAGAATTTACTTTAGAACAAGATGACATTGCATTGCTGATCCTTGCATCGTCTGCATTGTTGCTGCAAACCATTTAATTTGTCATGCGAGTCTTCAAGGACATCGTGTAATGGAGGACAGAACCTTGAAGGGAAACTCTGTATCCCAAGCATAGATAAAATTAATTTCTCCAAAAGCATCCATTGCTTTGCCTTCGATCAAAAGTCAAGATCTTATAATGCAGTAGCGATCAGCATAGTCCACGGTCTGATTACGGAAAACCTTTAATCCAGAATGGGTAAATACATTCTGTTATAGAAGGTGACAGTATCATGGAAAGAGACATGATTAGCCAACTCAAGTATGCAGGACTTCGTCGATCTCTATATTCTTATAACGTAAACAATGAAGATGGGTAACATAACTTTCATTGAATGGCCTCGTAAAAATGCTCTTACACGAGACAACTTTCTCGGACATCACATATTATCTCCTTCTTAACACAGAGGCAATCAAAGAGGTTTAAATGGAGATTAAGGGAGAATCACAAGCATGTTTAAACCGTATCTTGGCAAGTAAATGGTAAGTGATTATTATTTTATTCATTAATTACCAGATTTTACATATGAAATTCAAATAAGGATGCAATAGCTTGGAGGGTTTGACAGACAGCTTTCTATGGCGTGCCTACTACGGTGGTCATACAGATACATACAAGCCATATGGCGAGGACCTATACTACTACGATGTGAACTCTCTGTATCCCTTTGCAATGAAGGAATTTCCAATGCCTGGTGGTGTGCCAGTCTGGCATGGAAATCTGGAAGGCTTGGACTTAGATAGCATCTTTGGCTTTATTGAGGCATATGTGGCACGTCCGAAGACTATCAAGGGGCCCTTTCTACCCTATCGAGACAATAATAACACACTCATCTTTCCAACCGGGGAATTTGTTGGAGTCTACTATGGCGAGGAGTTAAAGTATGCAACGTTTGAGATCCTCTTGAATGGACAAACTGATCCTTCTGTTACTGTAAACAGCATATCACACATGCCGACAAGGAAGCACAGAGACATCGTTGGAATATAGTTAAACATATGATGACATAATGAATCCAGAATGCCCAATAAAATGAAAGAAGGTAGAATGGATACTCTTCATCCCAAGCATGGGCAAAATCAATTTCGGTAGATGGTACAATTCTTTTGCCATGCAGCGAAACATAACTAGCTTTGGACTTCGGCACGATAGAGGGATCTAGTGGTAGAGAGGATTGGAATTGAAATGAACAAGCGTGCAAGAGACCCATGCATGTCGGCAGACGGCCTTATAAGTAGCTTACGTAAATTGATCTGTTAAGGCTTCACGTCCTTCGTATGCACGTAAAATGTTAGGTCTGGCGAAGACCTTGCCTATTATTGATACCTAATGTCATTGACCATGTTCATCTTCAAAGCAGGCATTGACATGAACTTGTAATAAAATATAGAAAAAGAAATTTAAACGCATCGATCATTACCCATATGTTTATTCAACAAAATTCAAGTTTTAAGCTTAACATTTCTCCATTGAAGAAGGAGATCGTACAAGCTCTTATTAGGACTGAAGTATAAAAAAGCCATGCAGCTTTTTGACAGAATGAATTAAGAGCAGGCGATTTGAGAGGAAAGAGGCTTGAATGGAAACGAAGTATCCCAAGCATAGTTGAAGCTGATTGAAGAAGATCCGGCGATGGGATTTCCATTCTTAACAAGACATTCGCCGCCAGATTTCGACAGGATCGAAGAGTCGACTGGTTCTACAGTCTGGAAACCATTGCAGGATAATTTCAGATCCGACTGAGTGCATACACAACTGTTAAAGATTACCGCCTTCCATTCCTGCTTGTTTTGCACCAACTTTCCAGTCTGAGACTGGCTGATTTTAATCTGATCCAGCTGGCATTGGCAATAGCCTGCGTCAATCCACACAAAAAGTTGATTAAGCATTGCAAAATTGAGAAAAGGTTTAAGGAATTTTCAAATATATCATAAGAGTGTTTGACTTGCCTTTGCTAATGACAGCGAAGAAGATAACTGCTGCAGAGAAAATGTTGAGGACTTTAGCCATTGCAGATAGATAGATGTCACAGCTGTTTTGGTGTACAAGGATTACCAGCGGTGGAGTTGATTATATAGATGTTTTTACGAGCATGCGAACTTCGGTGAATGAATTGCCTGGCTAAAAATCTTTTCATCTGTGGCAACAAAATCGCCTAAAATTATATTGCCATATATGCATGCTGCAGTATATTTTGCTGCAGTTCTTCTTTTATATATATTAAATACGGTTTTCCAAATAATCTTCTGCCGGGATTTTCATTTAATAGCAGATATTTTGCTTCCAAACTACACAAATTCGAAGGCATCGCCTTGGGATTCTTGTCTTTATTGTGACTGTCATAATTTGTATTATTTCAATGAGCCCGTTTTTTCTGCCCAGTGGATGTTGTTGGGCTTGACCAGGTTAAACTTTCATAGCAGCATTAGGAGTGAAAATATAAACCTAGTGAGGCAAATAACCAATCAAATAGGCTTTGCCCTCTTTTCTTCATCTCCATTTGTGTTTAGATCTGTGAATTCGAACTCAGCTTCCTTTCCAATCATGTTGTATGTGTCTACACGAGCAAAGATGGAAGGAATGAAGTGGCTATCCATCATAAACAAATCAATGAATATTTAGTGATTTTAATTTTTCAGAACTGGGGTGGGGAGGATGGAATCAGGTTAGGATAAACATGCATAAAGAAATCAAGAGACCTATGTTAGTTTGACTAATCAATGATTATACAATTGGTTTGTTAAAATGTTTCATCTTTGTTTATTAGATTTGGTGAAGATCGTGCTTATCGATACATTAATAAAGTTAAGCTTTCTTCATTCAGGACATCTTCAAACCCTTTATATTATTTTATGCAGCGTTGTTGAATCAATTAAAATGAAGTCGAAAGACTGTATCCTTTGTAATATAAGCTCAACTGAGGAAGTAGCAACCAAATGGAAATTTTGACCAGGAACAGAACACATATCCCAACATGTAAAAGTTCCAATCTAAGTTCTAAACTGACAAATATTATCTACGCCCGCCTGGCTCACTGGTTTATTTATATGCTAATTAAATCATTATTTAGCAGATTCATCCCCTGTAGGACTTAATAGAGCTTGAATTTTATTGTAAATTAGTAGTGTTCAGTGTACCTGACTATCAATATATTCTCCCAGTTCTTTCATTTGCCTGGCTCCATGAAAATTGACAGAGAGAAACACACACTTTTGTATGAAATGGGTTCTCTTTTCAATCTTTTATTTGTGTGTTTCGGGCTGTTCTGGATGAACCATAGCTCATTTTTAGCTGATTCACAGAGCACAAAACCGTCTGTAAATTTTATTGAAGGCACAGTTTTCGTTGATGGAACGATTTCAATTGCAAGAACAGATGATAATTTCATTTGTGCTACTCTGGATTGGTGGCCTTCTGATAAATGTGACTACGGAACGTGTAGCTGGGGCAGAGCTTCTCTACTTAATCTAGTAAGCACCCGATAGTTGCATCAAGCTATCAGCAAAATATACGATTTCATATATTATTTTCTTTTGAAATTATTTACTCCCTCTTCTCCAGGATCTTGGCAACCCGATATTGTTTAAAGCCATCAAAGGTAAGGAGCTATCTGCGTAAACTTCAAAAGAGAGTAAAAAATATGTTCAGAATTTTTATTGTATTTGTTGCAGCTTTCTCTCCTTTAAAAATCAGAATGGGTGGCACTTTACAAGATAAGGTTGTATACGAAAGCAGAGGTGGTCACCAGTCTTGTATCCCATTTGTTAAGAACACTTCAGAAATGTTTGGTTTCTCCCAGGGTTGCTTGCCCATGTCTCGATGGGATGAACTCAACAATTTCTTTAGACAAACTCGGTAAATATTTTCTCAGAATTTTTCTTGAAATAGACTGACAAAATCTACTCAATATGATATCATTGTATTTCATCTTGAATACAGGGCTGTTGTTACCTTTGGACTGAATGCTCTAAGTGGTAGGACGATAAAATCGGATGGTTCCGCATTGGGAGCTTGGGATTCCAGCAATGCCGAATCCCTCATGCGATACACTGTCAACAAGGGCTATAAAATTTTTGGTTGGGAGCTGGGTAAGCATTAGGAACAGAATTAGAAAATTCCAAATGCAAAGCCTTGGAAATGACAAAATTTCTTACTAACCAGGAAATGAGTTGAGTGGAAACGGGGTTGGAACTAGAGTTGGAGCAGATCAATATGTTTCCGACATGAATTCTCTTCACAACATTGTGCAAAATATATACACAGGTTTTGAAACTAAGCCGCTGGTCATAGCACCAGGAGGGTTCTTTGATGCGAATTGGTTCACAGAATTCATCGATAAAACACCCAATAAATCTCTTCAAGTTGTAACCCATCACATTTACAATCTTGGTCCAGGTACGCTGACGCAGTATTATTCATTCTCTTAACTTCTGGCAATTGGGTTCACAAACTATTATCCAAATTCAGCATCTTTTTTTCTTGTAAATAGGAGTTGATGGTCACCTTATGGACAAGATCCTAAATCCATCCTATCTCGACGGTGGATCACAACCTTTTAGCAGTCTTCAGAATATTCTCAAGAGCTCTGCAACTTCAGCAGTTGCATGGGTTGGTGAAGCAGGGGGAGCATACAACAGCGGCCGCAATCATGTCACAAATGCATTTGTTTTTAGTTTCTGGTCAGCTGATTCCTACCGGTTCCGGATTCTGTTTTGCTTGCTTGAATGTAATTTTTATGTGAATCTGTCAAATTTAACAGGTACTTGGACTAGCTGGGAATGGCATCGACTTATGATACCAAAACATACTGCAGACAGACCCTGATTGGAGGAAATTACGGCTTACTCAACACAAGCACTTTTGTCCCAAATCCTGATTACTACAGCGCCCTTCTTTGGCACCGGTTGATGGGGAGTAATGTTCTCTCCACGAGTTTCTCCGGGACGTCCAAAATACGTGTTTATGCTCAATGTTCAAAAAAATCTGTAAGCTTAATCTGAAACCTAAATTTACAGACAAATTATGGGATTCCAGGCTAATGTATTTGCCTTTTTGGTTTTGCAGCAAGGGTTCACACTGCTCTTGATCAATCTAGACGGAAAAACTACAGTTCGAGTTCGAGTTTCAACTGAAAATACGACAAGCAATAGAGCAATGAGTATACAAGAAGAACAGAGAACAAAATTTGCAAGGATGTCTCGAGATTCTAAAATTGATGTAAAAACGAGAGAAGAATACCATTTAACTGCCAAAGAAGGAGATTTGCAGAGCCAAATAATGCTTTTAAATGGGAAAATACTTGCAGTAAATTCGTCTGGTGATATTCCTCCTTTGGAACCGACGTATGTTAGCGTGATGGATCCGATTACGGTGGCTCCTTTCTCTATTGTGTTTGCTGAGATTCCTGGTACCGTTCTTCCTGCCTGTGGCCAGGAGAAGAGCTGAAAATATTGGTGTAATCTGTACACTACTCGTTACTACTTCAGTTGTAGGCGCCCGTCTCCAAAGAGGTAACCGGGAGAATCTCTCTCAATAATAATGAAATGGGGTGGTTCGACTTTAGAAGCAATCCATCGTAGATAACATATAGCATGTTTGAGATTGCTACGATTCTATTTACAGTACTTTGTAGACAAAACAGTTAAATTTGACACCTATATTTCTTGTCCACAGTCTCACTCATACTCTCTTCTACAATATTTATGGATCAAAAATTACAGCATTTTGATTTTTAATTGGTGAAATACTTACAATTAGTACAGCAAGAGCTTTTGACTTAACATTATATAATGATAATGGGTCATAATCTTGAAATTTGGCAGTGCATCGTCAAACCATCGGGCTAGACAGAAAAGAATGACAAAGTTGGATCACGAGTTTTAAGTTACAAGTTAGAACACTTCAATTCTAGAACGGAACGTTGATTGTATGTCTCGCAGCTTTCTCACCCCTAAAAATCTGATTGGAAAGGTATGCAAAGACAGGAAAGAAGGAACTCAACATCTGCACAAAGAACATGACTGACCTACTAAAGAAGTTCGTTGTAAGATCCTCTCGTTTCATCCTCAGCTGCACGGCCACGTAAAGAACACATAATTACAGTTGTCGCCAAGATTCTCCGAATGATCGGTGAAAGTTATCATCATAGTCTTTTTCTACCTTCAATTGAACATGAAGTCCAGAGCATTATACCGTGTTCAAACCTCAAAACCTATGTCCTAAATCTGTTTAGGAAAATAAATGGGCTCACCAAATCTTAAAAAGTGGAGATAAGGAAAAAAGATACAGCATATGTAGTCCCAGAAGCCATTCAATTAGTAGCTTCTTGCTGCTCTTGAAGTGCAAGAGGAACAGCTGGTCTCCAGGTTGTGCCCTCTGGACTATCCATAAGAGCAATTCCCACAGCAGCTAAACCTTTCCTAATCTCGTCAGATTTTTCATAATCTTTGTTCTTTCTTGCTGCAGTCCTTTCTTCAATCTTTTGCAAAACTTGATCGTCAGTTAACTTGGCACGCTTCAATGCCTTTTCTCTCAGCTGCTGCAAAACCTGAAGCATGAAACAATTACTAGTATAAGCTTGGCAGTTTAATGATACAAAGACTCTTTTAACTTCCACTAAGGTCAAAAATTTGCAATTGACTAGGCAAATACAATGAACATGCAGCAAATAGGACAAGCAAATGCATACAGCCGTAGGGGCTAGCTGCTTTTCTACCATACTTCGAAGCAAATTGGCAAGTTTGGGTCTCTTCCATGATGTTTAAAAGGAAGAAGCAAGTTAGAAAAATCTATCCCCTAAATCAAGTTATTTACTACTACTAATAAAATATTTGGATACTAAAGATTTGAAACTAAAAATCTTGCTACATTAAAAATTGAAATTCACAGCATCATACATCATGTTTTACCTCTGAGTAACTTGTTGGCATCAATCCCAAGACAGTTAAAACATTCCTGATTATCTTTTCTAGAGCTGCAAGTGATTCTAGTCGCAAAGCTTGCTTCTTCCCCTGCACAGATCATTCAGTCATTAACAACAACACAAGAGAGAAAAAAAGGAAAAATGAAAATTATAATGTCTGTCTTTGGTGAGAAATGGGATATAACTAGAACTGAAGGGTGAATCACCAAAGAGTAAGAATTCCCAAATTCGTGTTCAATTGAAGGCAAAGGCTAGCAATTTGGGTGATTCTGGGGAAGACCCTCAGCTCTTATTTAATATCAAAATAAACCCAATCACGAGATCACACCACACTCATAGCCATTAGAGTTTTACAACCCATCTGCCAAAATCCACCAAAACTAATTGCAATGCAGTTATGATTTGTAGTAATAAAACATATAGTATCTTGAATCCAATACCTTGCGTGTATGTAGCAGATCATTGATGGTTTTCAATGGGTCAGATAATGCAGCCAAAACAACAGGAGTATGAACATCATCCGACATTGAGGCCATGAAATCATTATGGAACTTGTTGATACTATTGATAGTGTCAGGAGGGATTGAATCCTTCAGTGTTGCTGCATCATGCTGCTTCAGAATATTTTCACAATCATGTAGTGCCTGCAACCAATGGAATCGCATGAAGTTAAAACATTTCTTCAATTGAATAAAAGAAAGGCATATGATACATGAATTTTATATTGAAAAAATATGGATGGGAAAATTTTTTCATTAAACATTCTTCAACTGAATAAAAGACAGCACATGATACATGAATTTTATATTCAAAAAAAGATGACTAGGAAAATTTTTTCTCCATTTAAGCTATCTAGAAAAACTGTTGGCAAATTTAAAAAAAAATTTAAAAAGTCTTTATTGAAATGCCACCATGGATCAAAAGAATTCAAAAATAATGCATCCCTAAAACGTAATATTTCCTGTAACAACGCCAGAGCCAGCAGATTTCTCAGATCAACAATATCAGGAGACCAATCTGGACAACAAGACAGAATACTGGAAGATAAAAAAGTAATTCACAATGATTTGGCGGTTGAGAAAGAGAGAGAGTCCATGTTCTGATACCTGATATATGTAGAAAATACGTTCAGAAGCACTTTCAAGTTGTACAACCAAGTAGTTAATTGGAGATCGGTAGTGAGTCCCGATCAAGAACAATCTCAAAGCCAGTGGATGGTAAAGTTCTAGTACCTTGAAAAAGATCAAAAGTTTACAACGTAAGCTACATGTTAAATTTGCCATGGACTCAAAAGTGATACTCAAAGTAGGACTTCTTTTCTCTTTTTCTGTAAGAGAAACAAAAAGTACTCAGTAATCTCTAGTCCGGTAAACTGAAAGGACAAAGAACCACAACTGAGTACAAGGTAGAGTACTTACCTGCCTAATTGTGAAGAAGTTTCCAAGGGATTTAGACATTTTCTCTGAGTCAATAGTGACAAATCCATTGTGTACCCAATAACTTACATGGCTGTGGTTACACGCAGCGGAACTCTGAGCAATTTCATTTTCATGGTGGGGAAACACAAGGTCTATCCCTCCACCATGTATGTCAAAAGAATGACCTAGATAAGCAGCACTCATGGCGCTGCACTCAATATGCCATCCGGGTCTTCCAGGCCCCCATGGACTCTCCCAAAATGGCTCCCCCTCCTTTGCAGACTGCAAAAATAACAAGGTAAAAGGAACCGTAATATGTATAAAATCAACTTGGTCATGACAGTGAAAAAGCAAAAGAATCTTTACTACATTCCAACCAATAAACAACTGGATCCCCTTACCAGCAAAGACAGTCAACTTAAATTCACTTCCCAATACTGTCCTCATGACAGAATGAATGGATGAATATCATACAAATTTGAAGACCCTCACCTCATCAATAGGTCATATCTTGTTTATGTTATATACACACTATCCACTAGTGTTGTCAACTTTTCTTATGGACTTACCTTCCATAAAGCAAAATCAGCAGGATTTTTCTTTCTCAAATCCACAGCAACCCGCTCACCAGCCCGATTATCTTCCAACTTTCTCCCAGATAATTGTCCATATTCTGGGAATTTGTCTACAGAGAAATAAACATCCCCATCAACCCTGTAGGCAATTCCATTATCAAGAATCTGCCAAGACGATCCACCACCAAATTAATATTCAAAGTATGACGTGCATCAATGAATGCATCCGAAATTTCATGAAATTGGCACAGTACATGCAATAGAAAGAAGAGGAGATATGTTCTGGTATTTTAATACATAAATAACATATTCAAGTAGATCTGAAAAGGAAAAATAGGGATATTTTTGCAGAACAAAGACATTGCAGGAAAAAGATACACTAAAGCTTTAAAGTTCGGCCAGCCATCTAAATCAACTAACCACAGCATTGCGATTCATTTTAACAGATCAAACACATTGCAGGACAAGTCTTGAGGCCTTACAAGAGCCAGATCTAATACATTTTAATATCAAAACTCACAGTTGATGTTGTTTAGTTTTTCAAGGATGCCTGTTACCAATCAACTTCTGGGAAGCATTAAATTAGACCAATGTGAACAATACAAGAGAAAATGATTCTCAATAAATTTGAACAGCTAAAATTCAACCATTGGTGATAGGAGTACCTGCTGGATCATATTGATGATATGGGGCATGTGGTCTGACACACGTGGTTCTACAGAAGGAGGCAAGCAATGAAGATCAATCATATCTTGATGGAACTCTTCACAGTATCGTCTACTTAAACTGATTGGATCTTCCCCCAATTCATTTGCTCGAGCAATTATCTACAGAATTTGAAAAGTGCAGACTAAGGTATCCTGTAATACCAATATGAAAAGCAGTTGGCAATCCAGCACCTGTACCAGAATAACACCAAAACATACCGGCCTATGTAACAGCTACAAAAAGGGGTTAAAATATGTTCTAAAATATCTTTTATTCCTCAATTTAACACTTGTATGATTCTAATTACGAATAATTAAAATACATATATTTTTTGTGCACACTGTCTGACAAAGAAGACTGAAGGAAGATGTCTCAGGGAGCAACTAACCTTCCAGGAAGATGAAAACAAAAATATGACATCATTGAGTAAGAATTCAAGGATAAATGAGCCAATTACAAGAAGATATCTTCAGTGTTTATGCTTATTTACGTCAAGAACCAAATAAATGGTTAATTAAAGAATTCGGAGCATACCCACCTTGTAAGTACAAAAGCCTAAAGAAAACCACTTGAATCCTGAAAACACACAATTTTCCATTAAAAAAAAACCAACGCAAAAAGCAACTAACCTTGTCATCGACATCGGTGAAATTTCGAACATAACAAACTTCATATCCCAAATGCCTAAGATATCTGCCTAGTTCCCAAACACAACACAATCCCATCGGTATAAAAATCTTATATATATATATATATATATATATATATATATATATATATATTTCATAATCATTATACACACAAAAGAGAAAGAGAAGCGCAGAGACCTGTAGAGAACATCGAAGGTAACATAAACGCGAGCGTGGCCAATATGACTGAGATCATAAGCGGTGACGCCACAGACGTACATGCCGACCTTACCCTCAACTTTGGGCTTAAACAGTTCCCTCTTTCTACTCATGGTGTTGTAGAGCCACAGCTGGGTTGATGAATTGGCGAGGTTACCACCGTCGATTTTGCTGAAACTTTTTTCATCGATTACAGGATGGGAGGATGAACTGACAGAGCTGAAACAACGAAACAAGCTTCTCTTGTTGTAAAGTTTAAAGGAGTGGTAGGGTGTGAGTTGGATTATCTGAAATGAGTTTAGAAGCGGAGCGAATCGGATTGAGGTTAGTGGTTTATAGCAGTTGAGATTGAAAAGGAGACTACCCATTTACTGCTTCGGGCTTTCGGGATCCTCCGCAGGCTTTCAGCTTCCCGTTCAAAACACAGTTGTGTTATCTATAACGAGCGAACAGAGCATCTGAACGAGAGTTGTTGCGAGTTCAAGCGAGTCAACTCGGCATAGTATAATTAAAACAAGGGATAATTGCGTGCACCTCCTAAATGTTAGCTTATTTATAAATTAATCAAGATACCTTCTGAATTCTTCATATATACCCAAACGAATAAGCCGAACGTCAGAAATGCAGGTTATACTTAAATGGGAAGATTTCATTCTTATGGATTTACAGAGGTGTGAGTATGGTAACCTGTTTTATAATAACACTACTAGACATGTTAAATTCTATTTTGAATTTAACTTTAAATAATAATGTGAATTTTTCTAAATCATAACAAGAATTATTCAATTCTATTATGAAACTCGTATCATTATCATAATTAAGTAGTCAAATTATAGGATATAATTTTCGTGTGATGGCCCTAACAGATTCATTCTGATTTAGTTGCATCCCACAGTTTCAAGTAACCCTTCCCGGCTTATTCAAATCACTGTCTAGATTTCAAGAGAATATCTGGAACATGTGATAAGGCCGGATCAAGCAATCCAGCCCAACCATTCTTTCATATTACATGTACGATTGGATGCACAGTATTTAACTATAAGGGCACCGCATAATTGGCAAGGAGAAAACATATAGACAACTGAAATTATTATTGACAAATATCCTGCCACAACCTTTTTTTTTCATAAGTCAGGAAAGATGAATGTTCACAGTTAGATTAGCCTGAGTTTGTCCTAAAAGATAATTTGCTACCAATCTGTATATAGGAAAAGAATCATAGTGTGCCTCTAGAAAACTCGCACCACCAATAAGCAATAGGTATGCATGATTAGCTGCAAAACTAATGTCTTTCGGCATCACAGAGCTGGACAGGAAGCTGAAATCGTTTGTCTTGATAGAAAAAGTTGCTCCTTCGCTCAAAATGCGGAACACACTTTGTCTGAAAACAAAGAGTCAAATCAGCTTGTTAACAATTCAAGCTCTGTTCAAAATATTCAATCAATAGTATATAGTTAGAATCAATCAAACCCAAATGCAGCAGAAGGAAAAAGAAACCAACTGCTAGACAAGTGTGAACTATTGTTTTCATGAGGCACAAACTAAAGGGGATCATTTTAATCATTTGTCAGACAAGCATCTATTTATCTACTGGGTAATACATATGTATCGTATCTTCCATTTATTAATAAACAACTGAAAGAAAGAAATCAAAGGGTGGTGCCATCAAGGAGCAAATTCACCTTGATTAATGCTGCTGCAGCAAAGACGATTATCATCTTTATAGGTTGCTTGGACACCCATCATCCAAGACCCAACCGATATATCATCATGAGCATAAGTCTTCAGAGATTCACTGCAATAAGCGAGTCAACAAGATTACATGCACTTACACTATGCCAAAGCACAAAAGCCACTAATGCAAAAATAGTGGGTCCTTTTTGTCATTTTTAGTTTTTAAAATAATTACAAGTAAACGAGCTAAAATTATTCGTGTTCTACTCAGGGCGAGAACAAACTGCATACCATAACAAATGAACATGTCATAACTAATTGCTACAATATCAGTAATTGGGCCTTCGTTTGCGACGTGGTCTATCAATTCTACTTGCCCACTAACAATCATTATGCACGAACAGGTCATAACTAATTGCTATAATATCGGTAATTGGGTCTTCATTTGCGACGTGGTCTATCAAAAAACCATTATATGTTTTCACATAAACCATAATTTCATATCTGAAAGGATATTGTTTCCCAGCTATACCATTGACAACTAACCTGTTTATATGGATGTACTGTGCCAAATTTTTGGAGAGTACAAAAATTGAACCAGCTGCATGCCGGAAGTACCTGAATGAAGAGTACAGTCAAGTTTCAAGTTGCAGCAAAGGACTATCAATAGAGGAAAATTTTCATTTCAGGGGAAAATTCACTCACTGCAGCTAATTATACCATCAATAGAAGAAAGAATAAGTATACATAACAGCCAAGCAATCAAAAATATCAGAGGGTGGAGTGATCCCACACAAGTTTCTGCAGAGGGCAATAGAGATACTACTCTTGATTGATTGAGAATGGCACAAAAGGATTCATGAAGACAAAATCTTGTAGTTGGAATCCACAATACATTACACCTTTCCCCAACATATTCCCAAATTCATTATTATTCCCTAGGGATACTAGTTTTTATATCCAAGCCAGAGAGTCATGTTCAAACAAAACAAATAGCTTATAACATCTTGAGCCAGATAATAATTGCCACTGAGTGTACATCTGGTTGTCAAAGTGAGCAACAAAATGGCATAGAGAATCCACACTAGTTCTAAGTGAAAAAAAAACATATACTTTTTCCTATATCTCAGTTAAATTAGGATATCCACACTGAGAAGATCCCGTAACAGGTCATACTAGCTTATTACTGCAGGGAAAAGACATTTTAATAAAAACAGTTCCTCTTTCCTGCTTCCTTAGCAACCAAACGGAGCAAAATCAAATTTTGTTGTTGCAATATTGATGATAAAAAAAATAATTGTTAGAAGATATTAACAATGAAACACTTGTAAGATGTTAGTGGCAAAATTGCATTTAAGACCAATACAACACTACATCCTCTCATTCACAAGCAGCACCACTTACGATTTTCCATCCCCAAATTTCCACCATTCAGGTTCATACCATTGCCTTCCCCTGAAATTCAACAAAAAGATGCATAAGAATTCAAGCTCGGTATACTTCATCCTAGTATTTGAACATCCTAATATTTGAAAATTAGGAATGACGTGTAACTTCAACATGATTTAAAAGTAAATGCCTTGACTGTGAATGTCAATATATATAATAGAAAAACAAGAAAAGTAATCACAATTAAGTCAAATAAGATAAGATAATATACTCTTCAGTTACAACATCTCCTGACTTCATGCATCCAATATAAGCACTATCTTGACCACGACTACGGTCGAGAAGTCCAATCAGTCCCTCTGTCAAGTTGGTAAACAATCAAATTAATTTACCAAAAAGTTAAGATGAAGAATTAAAATATAAATTATGATATTCTAGACAAAATGAACACAAGAGAAGCTCAACCCAAATCAAGGTCGACATTGTCCTCAACTTTCACATAAAATTCTGCGTCCCAAATTTGGACTGCTGTACTAAAGAAGAACTTTACTTTCTTAGGCATTTCTTCTTGAGCCTCCTCATGACCTTCCTGGTAGATATAATACAGCATGCTCAGATTCTATATTTGCATGTTAATTTTATTCCAGAAAATTAATTACGTAGAAACCTACACAAGGACATAACATAAATAATTCTAACCTGAAAAGTCAAGGAAAAAATAAACAGTAGTCGTCAGTGTTAACAGTTTTCTCTAAACAAGAGCACAACTGTCAGGTGCAGACAAGATATTGAGCATTCACTAAGAATACAAGTTTAATTCTTTTTCTTATCTAATAAGAAGACGTGAAAAGCTCAAAATTTATCCTTGATAATGTATTATTAACTAAACTACTTGTGCATCATATATTCACAATCCGGTCCCACACATTTATGTCAAGCACGGCTTAATTTTGAACCAAAAAAATTATAGCAACATTGAATTTCTTTGCTTACAAGAATCAGGAAATCCTTTGTCTCAAGATTTTCCGCATCAATATTGCGATCTAAGCTATCACCACGATTGGCACTGCCAGTTCCAAAGCCACAAAATTGGCATTAAAGTCTGTCCACTAAAACCATCATCATTGTGACAATGACAACAGCTAAAGACCCAAACCAACTAATAACTAGCAAGAAAAAGAAAAGAGTATACAGATATCGAAACAAGGATTTAAGTGTGAGGAAAAACCTCCGACCAATCACAAAACGTATGACCACTCCTCTTCCCTCAAGTTTTCTTAAGGCATCACCTGTGAAGGGCACAAGAATGCTTAAGGTATGTTTTCTATAAATTGCATATATTTCTAATAACTGCTACTCACAATATAGAAAAGAAATGTGAGATGACAGTAATAAAAATGCAGTAATCATGGATTCAATTTACAATAAGTATACGACAAGAAAATAACTGAAAAGGTATAAATAAGTAACAACAGAATATCTGAATTTCCAAAATGAGATAGAAATCTACAGACCAACAAAAGAAAATGTAATTTTCAGCCTTCAGCCATTATTGTAATGGTCAGTTATCACTATGCTGCAGTCATCTAAAATAAAATTAACCACTTGAAGCTGACCTTTGGGCATCCACGATCCTCTATACACATTTCTATTCAAGTGACTACCAAACCCAGTATAAACTCCAATAACAGCAAGAAGCTTTTTGCTTGAAGAAGAACCACGTTGCTGCAACTGGTTCTTCAGGAACCCTTGACTCTTGGCTAATGTCAAGTCCATCTCAGCTTCCACAATCCTCCTCTCCAGATCTCTGAAAGTCAAAAGTGCAAAATATAATATGTAGAACCTTCTGACCTATGAAAACTATTTACCAGAAATCTAAAAAGAAAAATCAAATAACATACTTGCATCCTAGGACCATCAGCTTATCTTCAACCGTAAGAACCTTGGGTCTCTAACAAGAAAAAGGAAACATCATAAGATCATTTTCACTGCTGTATAACCATCTAAACAGGTATCATTAGATGGATTTGGTGGTGAAGATTACACAAGAAACTAAAAAATAGAAAAGAAATTTGAATATTCACTTTATCTCTCCGAAAAAATCCAAAAAAATCAAAGTAGGGTAGACTGAGCAGATAGCTTTCAAATTTTAAAATGGAGCTCATTAATTACAGCATTTTCTAGCAACCGAACTAATAAGAAAGGAAATGATAGTGAAACGGGGATAGAACAAACCTGCTTCGCGTTTTTTTTAAGAAGATTAGTAAGTAATGTTCTGTTCTCAGCATCTTGCCACAGCCTGATTGACAAAAAAATATTTATATAAATGAAACAATACTTATCTAAATCATTTTTCCAATGAGAATAAAATTAAAAAAGTAATTAGATACTGATCAGTTAATGACATGAAGCAATATAAGACAAACTCTTGAATAAAGCTAATGCAATCGCATCGAGCATATGGAATAAAAATCCAAGGATCTGAATCCAATTCCTAATTTGAACAATCAGCTAGCTGGAATCTTGGAATTAGAAACAAGAAAAAGCATTAAATTTAGCTCCAATTCAATCAAACAATCAGTGTATGAATTACGTTATTAGAAGCTATATATAACACGAATAGCTACTTCTCTAAGTCCGACACATGGTATCGGTTAAAATTTACTAAAAATAACACAGATATTTCGTTTCCACAAAACCAGAGTTATTTTCAAATAGTTTCTCGGGAAACAAACAGGAAAAAGAAAAACGGAGATCGACGAACAAACCGGCCAGCAACGTAGAGCCAAGCGACGCAAGAGAAAAAAGCCAAGACAACTGAGGGTTTCGACGTCTGAGGAGACTTCGATCTCCCCCTCCTCTCCGATTTCGACGTCGTCGGTAATCCCTCCATTTCAGTTTCTCAGCTCTAAATCTATAAAACTTAAAAAGTATTTAAATAAAAAGAATGTATTTATCACTGATGTATTAACTGATTGGAAAGAATGGTGTGAAGAATGATAGATTTGAAGGTTAATGTACGTTCGTTCGGTTTAAACTGATAAATGAATGAATGTACGTAGAGTTGCTGCAACAGACGAAATTTCTACGGCTACAACGAGGCCTATGTATCAGTTTGGCGAACTTCTCGAGCTCAGATTCTAGGGCCTATGAACTTCGCTTGAGCCAGACTGTTTGGATAAATCTCATAGGCCCCAATATTTTAATTTAATTATACTAATGCCCAAAATGTTTTGGATTCATCGAGCATATCCCAAACATGAAGGCGTAATAATTACATTCCTATTGGCAGGAAAAATATCTCAGCAATTAGGCAAAAACTAAAGTTTCAACTTTTGCATTACAATTTTCAGTTATATATATATATATATATATATATATATATATATATATCCAAATCTCAATAAATAATTTAATTCTGTAGACAACTAAGCAATGCCAGCAAAATTGTAGGTACATACAATTGCAAGCTGGCCAACCGCCAAGTTAGAAAAACGGCCAACGTCTATTCTTCAAGCAAATGAAAACATCATGACAAACATAAAATTGTTAGGCTGTCAATGTCGCAGCACAATGATAAACAAGTTTTCCATTTCTGACGAATTCCCTTCGTTTTAGTCATTTTGCGAGCAAGAAAATGGATGATCGTGTATTGACAGAGATAATTCCCCCAACTGCATTGCCGCATGATCTCTGTAGTTCTGGAAAAGACAGCAGAAGAGCTCGCATGGAAGGGAAGGGTCGCAGTTTCAAGTTCTCCCAGCTCCCGGTAATAAGTTTGCTATTGAGGGAACCCCTTGGTTCCTCATTTCCTCTTGGGCACGCCTCATCTCTTCAGGATCTGTCAATAACACAATAGATTGATATGATAAGTGGAAGGAAATCGTATTCATAATTCATAAAATAAATTTGTAAACTCAATCACCCGAGTGCAAATCCAACCATATAAACCTATTGGCAAGTCAGCATTTCAAGGCCTCCACTGAAATGCGAAATATGAATAAACTCGTGAAACAAATAGCATGCATACCCATATTCTCCATTAATTTGGGCATGAGGAACACAACCACAAGCATAAATCCAACCATCAGACCCATTGGGCTCTTGACGATAGACATTACAGAGAAGGGTTCCCTAATCTGTAAAATACAAGAAAATATGAGCCAGAGTAAAAATAATAACTCAGAACTTGATGAACCATTAAGATAAATAGGAAATGAAGGATCAACCTCATAATACTGCTCATCTCTCAATGGCTCTAAAACCAACTCATTCAGACCCCTTCTGGTCTCTGTCAATGCTGCCTGAATCTTGCCTGGGTTTCTGGCACTAGCATCTACTCGAACCTAAACAAATTCAAAAAAATTCAATCACCTGAAATCCACTTCATGATGATTAAATGATCACAGTTGACAGAATTTGACAGAGAAAAAACCCACCGGAGAAAGGAAATAACCTATCGCAGCCACTTCAATTAAATGAGTCCCTGCTGACATGTTATGGCTTCAAGCAAAAAATTAATTAAAAGAACTGTTCACCATCAGTCCATCTACATGTAGGAATGTGCCAAAAACAAAAAGGAAAAGGTAAAATAAATAGGATAATCAATTTGAATTTACGAAAAACAAAATGATCAGAAGATAGTAGAATAAGTGAGATACAATGAAAAATATCCATCAGGCCTCAAAAACGTCACTCTTTGGCCACCATTAAGTATAACTCGAACATTTGATATTTTTCCTAAAGGAGAACCAAATGCTTTTGTGCCCATACCTGCCAAATGAATTCTCCAATTATAAGTTTGAACTAAGAAATTAACACTGACCATAATAATAGAAGACATAATCAGGGAATATATACCCAGGGAAAAACAAAAGAGAACCATAATAACTATTTATATCTACAACTTAGGCACAGTCCAAAAATTCATAGCAATTACCAAAATAACTATAAGGTTTCATTATCTATGTTTCGACCATCTGCTGAGAAACCTAACACCAGAGGTAGTTTCTAACCATTCTAGTCTCTCAGAAGCCAAAACTTTTGTTTGTCTTTGTGACTGGGCATACCAAAAAACTAGCTTCTTAACTAAACTTATTTATCACTATATCTCTCTCTTTGAGTTTCCAATTTCTAAGCCACTACTAGTCTTGGTTGGAGTGTGGTCTGCTCTATGAAAGGTATTGGAAGTATTTCAACATTTCAAGGAGGAAAATATTCTGGAAGCATATCAAAAGAAGATGCATTATTTTAGTAAATTTACCAAAATCTGAATGACTTCAACATGCTTGTTATACTCATTGATACTTGTAACCATGCTCAAAACAAGAAACAGACTTTAATATTCCTAGACCACCTCAATCTTCCTCTGGGCCCAAATATTACCGTCCCTCCAACCACATTGAAAGGAAAATAAAATGCATGCAAGCGACTGCAGAATATTCAAGTCCAAGAATTTAAAAAGCATAGAACTGAAACTTTCTGTGAAACATGTCATAAGACTGAACTACTAAAAACTGGATTGATTGATTAAGTTCATGAATGTATAGCAATTATAACTAAAACGGAGGAAACCAAACGTAATTCTTCGACAGCTAACAATTGATAAAAACTGAACTGCAAAGCAATTGACATAAATTCCCACAACAGAACACGGGACTTCTATTTTCCTTGATCCTCCGTTTCAACAATCAAACATGAGTCGAGACAACAGGTTCAAACAGTAGAATTCAACTCAAACCAAATAGATTTTGATTTAAACTGAATTAAAACTTAATTACGCGAAAAAACAGGCTGATGCATACCAGGAATCTTCACCCGACCGCTGATGGAGTAGCCATCGCCAGACCTGCAAGAAAAACAATAATAATTAATTAGATATAATTCTTCCGCTGTAAAACTACCGAGAAAATTGAGAGAGAAAATAATAAGCTAATCATAGAAAACTGGAGAGCTTGAAGCGTACCCGGACAAACTCGCGACGGTCGAAGAGACATGAGAAAGACATAAAGCAATGAAAAGTATTTCAAGAACCAGCTTAGATCTGAATATCGATTCCATATTGGCGGAGGATTTGCAGAGAATCAACGCCGGCACCTAATGATGAAAACTACAAAGAACAATTGGTTATCCGTTTGGAAGATTGTGTAATTCTGAGTCTAGACCGGTTACTTCAATAACAAAACCAGGAACGGAGGTAGCTGGGCCATTACATGATACGTGGGCCCACCCTTTACTGCATGAAACGAAGCCGTTTTACTGCAATTAGCTAGCTCCGCGTTCTACACCCCAGACCCTCGTTAAAGTACAATTTTGGCCCTTAAATAAATGTTCGGTCTTGTTAAAATTCTTCGTCAACTCAGCATGCAGCAGTAGACCACCTGGAAATTCATTTGGAAATTTGAGGTCGAGGGATAATTTACGTTAGCTGGCAAATATTTCTTAAAAAAAAATCACATTATTAACATGAATTCGAAGATTTTAAACATACCGACTGATTAAGGTAATTGTAATATCAACGTTGCAAAATCATTTTGCTACCGACTTCCTATGTCAGGATTTCTTCTGCCAACTCTAGGCATTTTCAATTTTGCTACCTACTACGACTTCCTTCGTCAGTATTTCTTTTGCCTCTTATAGGCATTTTCGAACTACGCAGTTATTGCCGATGGATTTCTTCATTTTAATTTTTGGGTTATCACTCGGCTACTTAGCTGAGAAGTCGGGCAACACGGACAAATTGGTTCCAGGGTAAATTTTTATCCACAGTCTCTGTATCTCTGCAGGTCTCCGAAAGAAAGAGTACATAAATCAAATTGTACAATGGAAGAAACCCCGTCATAAAAGACCCTTGCACTTTTTGCTAGTTCAAACATTAGATTTGGACATCTTTCACCTTTTGTTTACACTGTTATCCTCGAAAAGACTGAATCTGTTCAACAACTCCCCCAACTCATGCAATGCGACCTTATGAGGATCTTGAGATTGTGCCCCTTGTTCCAAAACTGGAATGGCACGTTTATACAGATAATGTTACCAGTAAATTGAGTTATACATATCAGTATTGAAGCCTTGATCAAGAAGATACCTGCACTCAAAATCCTTACTCCAATGCGGCTTGATGTATCGGGATATACCATCATAATTAAGAACATTTAATGCATGCCTGCACAAATAACCTTCGTCATTGAACAAACTGCAAATGCATAGGCTATCAACCTGACTTGTCTCGTACAAGACCTCTTAATTTCTCACCTCCTCGTTTCCCTCAACCTCAACTCGTTCTTTCGCTATGTATGTTATTTTGGCCCGCTTGCAGTCACCTGTCTTGTGTTGAAGCAAGAACAGACACCCTCAACTTCAGATTGGAAACCCATAAAAATTTCTTTTGTATACACTTTAGAAAGCTTCAGTTCTAAACTACATCTCATTTTCAATTCAAAGCAAGAATTTCTCAACTCCTAATCAGCCATGGTTTCTTTCATGTGTTTCCTATGTAGAGCTAGATCATGCTTATCAACAAATTCCTTAAAAAGATGTATTTTTATGTACAAAGCCAACAAAAAATGCACTGAAGCTCTCATTTTCTTGGACAAGGATCATTCCTGCAAAAAATGTGTCTTTCAAGTAAACTGGAACCACATTTGCCTATCTTCATACAGTGTTTGAAGCCGTTTATTGTCCCCAAGTATCTCCCCGTGCAGTTTCAAACTCAGCTATCTTCAGAGAACAATAGACAGCTTTGGTCAGTTGCCTTTTAATTGCTTCATATCCCTTCAATCCTCCCAACTTTTCTGGAACTCTCTGCATTATATACCACATACAATAGCAATGACAACCTTGTAGAGGTCGCCCTAAAATGCAATTAAGCCATGCCCTGAAGATCCAAACATAATATTCGACTGACTCATGTCCATCGAGTAAAGAAGTTTGGATTTGTCAACTTCATTTGACAGAATTAGTTATAAACTGCATGCGCATCTCCTTCTTTAAGCTCCAAATGTTTAGAGTGATCAACAGCAGTCAGAGCCTCTCTTTCATCAATATTTGTAAATCCATTACATCCAGCATCCACAACAGTTGTTCAATACAACTTAATGGTGTGCACTTCAGTAACAGGCTATGGTGGCACCTGTGCTCTTCTTGCTGCAAGAATCATTTTTTTCGTGGGACTTATAAAACTGTTTAATTTGTGGACTTAAATGATGGTTGTGTTCAAGCTCAACTTCAACTATTCTCCACCTTTTGGAATCCACGAGTCTAATGGCTATCATTGCAGGACAACCAGTTCTTGTCTCTGGTCTAGGATTGTTTGCTTCACTCTTTTTCTTGAAACCTGCACTGCTGCAGCTAAGTTTAGCTCTCTAGCGCTCTTTTCTCTTTGATCTAAACCATGAATTGCATACTATGATTCCAAAACCCCCTTTCATTTGCATAAACAATATAAAAATCAAAAGCTTGATCAAAAGAATCAAATTCCAACCCACTGTAGGTTGAAGAGGTTGTCTCCTTGAAGAAGTTTCACCTGCTCTATCATCTTGTTCTGCTCTAAAGTCTCCATCAGCCTCATAGTCATTGTCATCATCAAACACTGGCTCACTATTGAGACAAACTTCTTCCATCTGAAACTCAAATTGGAAGGAAAATTAAATTGCGAAGTGATAAGACAATTTCGCTCCAAACTCTAACTCTTGTGAAAATACAAGGAAACTGGTGGCAAGACCAAGATAAGTTCTTACATCATGTTTCATGTGGACGACGACCAGGCTATACCAGCTGCAAAAATAAGCCCAACTCAATAATGATTTTTATAACAGACAGCAGATGCAAATATTTCTCTGAGCCATAAGACTCTCTAAAGCTCTGATATCAAACTGTAGCAGACAAAGTAAATCAATGCTGTACAGGTATGTCTATCAGTTTTACAGAAAATTTTGAACAATGGCACCTGACCAAAAATCTGAAAGTTGACAACTGAATCTAAAGAAAGTGAACATCTTAGATGCAATTAAATTCAGCAAGTGCATCTAAGTGCCCCTACATTATTATTAGCATCTTCCACGCACTTATTTGCTTCATATTTTGGTCTCATATGGAATCAATGAATGACAACTGTTCAAATTGCAAAACTTCAATGGTTATTATTCAAATAGGATTAGACATTCTCCAATGGATGGTCTCAAAATGTTGAAAATCTGGATCCTATACAGATATAACAAGGTACTTATTCAATAACTTATGCAATTTTGCTTTTGTAGATAAAGTGACATTAACTATGAAGGAAAAGAATCATGACACATTTAAGCTCTCGATCTTTCACTCGATGGAGATCTATTTTGATGTTTCTGGCATTTCGCTCGTCAAAACTCACAACTCAGCAACTAATCATGAGTCTCATTGGATATTCCGCAAATCAAGGTTAAACTAGAAGAGCCAAAAAAAAATGGTACTATGAAACTGGTAATAGTACCTCACATCAAACCCGATCACTATTGATCATATATTGAATAATCCACCTTCTTGGCTTCTTCATCAAGTTAAACACTTGGCACAGACCCATACGTTAAGCACTTGGAACAAACTTAAAACATTCGACTAGTCTTCTAAAATTTTATCTCCAACTCGTTTCCAAACACATCAACATAACCAGGTCCAGCAAAGCTAAGTCATAAATGCATTCATTTAATTCATAACCAAAACAAGAAGCCAAATTACAATTTATTTCCATAACTGACTAACCTAATAACATTTCAAATTGAGTGTTAACAAAGGAATATCGAAAGGCTTTTACTTTTTATTTCTTCTATCCAGCATTCCTCAACGACCAAAATGGAAACCGTAAAAATTGAAATCCATAATTGGAGTTAAATCTAGGATTAACGGTCTGAAATAATGGAAACCCTAAAAATTGAACTCCATAATTGGAGTTAAATCAAGAATTGACAGTCTGAAATAGGTCAACTTTAAACGATCTTACATCGATTTACTGAGGCAAGGTAGGAATCGAAGATGAGATGAAAATCAAAGGAACCGAGTCACTGCTTCGAGTTGCCGTACGAAAGTGCGAGTCACACTCACTGGGGCTCACGAAGGTTTCCCTGATCTTTCGACTTGGGACGCGTGTGGTTTGTGTTTGATTTTCACGGTCCCAACTGTATTTTCTACTCGTACCGCCATGCGTTTGCTGCCCCAATGGTATAAAATATATTAAAAATATTTTATACGCGTTGGTATTAGCTAATTATTATAACCGCCTGATTTTCATCAAATAATTCAACGGTTGAAAACAGACAAGAAAAGGAAAATCCGGAGGCTACATTAAACCAACTTCTTATATACGATCAAGAGATGTCGCATTGTGGGCCCAATAGGATTTTAGGGAAATGCTGACGTGGTACTTTGAAAATTTGAGGAGAACGATGAAGATACAGGGTATACTCCTCGTATGTGTATCATAACTTGTTACCATCAATTGTGGGCCCAACGCACGTGCAAACTATCGATCCATCAAACCAACGGCATACACATGCCTTCATTGGGTAACAAAATCATACCTAATCAGTACTGCATCAAAACCTTCGACCCTCCAACGCATAAAAACGCAACTTTAAAAAACAGACGGAAAGAGCAGCGCAGGTTAACTATCATGCGCTCCTCGTTGTCCAAAAGCTTCTTCTCTTGCCCTCTCACCACATATTATAACCCTCTGATTCTCTCAATACAGGATGTAAATAAAACCAGAGAGAGGGAAGAAAACAAAATCCCTAGTGGAGCAATGAAGAGTTCATCTGAGGCAGTTTCATCATCGTCATCTTTATCCGACCAATCACAGGACGCTACATCATCTGAAAAACCTCAATCATTCTCAGCTGCGGCGGGAGGAGTGGAGGACTTAACTCTGGGGCCGAGGGATGGTTGCGGCGGGGCTCAGGAAACCGTGACTGTCGATCGGCGTGGAGGGTATTCCGCTGTGTGCCGATGGACGGTTCACAATTTTCCACGAATCAGAGCTAGGGCACTATGGAGCAAGTACTTCGAGGTAGGCGGTTACGATTGCCGTTTATTAGTGTATCCAAAAGGAGACTCGCAAGCTTTGCCTGGCTACATCTCCGTTTATCTCCAAATCATGGACCCTCGCGGAACGTCATCTTCGAAATGGGACTGTTTCGCGAGTTATCGGTTATCCGTCGTCAACTTATCGGACGGCTCAAAAACAGTACATCGTGATTCATGGCACCGATTTTCAAGCAAAAAGAAATCCCACGGTTGGTGCGATTTCACTCCTTCATCCACCGTTTTCGATCCTAAATTAGGTTATTTATCGAACAACGACTCCGTTTTAATCACTGCCGATATTTTAATTCTTAACGAATCTGTTAGTTTTACGCGTGATAATAATGAGTTACAATCAACGTCGATGATAACATCCGCGGTGGTAACGGCCCAAGTATCGGATGTATTGAGCGGGAAATTCTCGTGGAAAGTGCATAATTTTAGTCTGTTTAAGGAAATGATAAAGACACAGAAGATAATGAGTCCGGTTTTTCCCGCTGGAGAGTGTAATCTGAGAATTAGCGTGTATCAAAGCTCGGTTAATGGGCAGGAGTACTTGTCTATGTGTTTGGAGAGTAAGGACATGGAGAAGACGTCGGTGTCCGATAGGAGTTGCTGGTGCTTGTTTAGAATGTCAGTGTTGAATCAAAAGCCGGGGTCTAATCACATGCACAGAGACTCATACGGGAGGTTTGCAGCAGATAACAAGAGTGGGGACAATACGAGTTTGGGGTGGAATGATTATATGAAAATGGCAGATTTTGTTGGGACTGACTCAGGTTTCTTGGTGGATGATACTGCTGTGTTTAGTACGTCATTTCATGTGATCAAAGAGATGAGTAGCTTCTCAAAAAATGGAGGGTTAATTGGATGGAGGAATGGGAGTGGAGCAAGGAAGTCTGATGGGCATATGGGGAAGTTTACTTGGAGGATTGAGAATTTCACAAGGTTGAAGGATCTGTTGAAGAAGAGGAAGATCACAGGGCTTTGCATCAAAAGCAGGAGGTTTCAGATTGGTAACCGGGATTGTCGTCTCATTGTTTATCCCAGAGGTATGCAGGACTATCTACATAGTTGATTGGTTGTTTTGTTGATATCTTTACATTATGTCATCTAATTGTTGTTAATTGTCCGGTATGATTGATGTATTCGAGAATATATTACATACTTTTAGTATGTGGATAAAATGATTGTTGTATGTTCCTCAATCATTTCTATTGAGGAATGACTAGGGATGACTCGTTCTCTCTTGACTAGGGATGACTCGTTCTCTCTAACTTGTCTGAGCCAGGTTCATAGCTGCTTAGGATAGTGGTTGGATGAAATTTTTTCTTATGATTGACAGTGTTGGAGCAGTGTAATATGCATTTGGTTCATCATTTCTACTCTGATTTTTGCTGTTTGAAATTATTTGAGCTTGGATAACACTTGCTTACATTGTGCCTACTAAAGTGGTGATGGCTATTGGTCATATGCTAAAATGGTATCTAACCATTTGGGTCTTCTCAATATTGAATCTTCATGGATTTTAATTCAGTTAAACTTGTTGCTTAGGTTGTCCTAAGGAAGTGACTTTGCGACCATGAATTGTGGCTTTCATTAACACTTGGATCCTTGGACTGGATATTGTATGAACTTTCTTAATTTGAGCATGCAAGACTGAGCTGATATAAGTTTCCCTTATAATTGATGGTATCAGGGCAGTCTCAGCCACCATGCCACCTTTCAGTGTTTCTTGAAGTTATGGATTCACGGAATACTTCTAGTGATTGGAGCTGTTTTGTGAGTCACCGGTTGTCAGTTGTGAATCAAAAGGCAGAAGATAAATCTGTCACAAAGGAATCTCAGAATCGCTATTCCAAAGCTGCAAAGGATTGGGGTTGGCGTGAGTTTGTGACTCTTACCAGCCTATTTGATCAGGATTCTGGGTTTCTTGTCCAAGACACTGTTGTATTCTCGGCAGAAGTTCTCATTTTGAAAGAGACTTCGATAATGCAGGATTTTACTGATCAGGATACTGAGTCAAGCAATACTGGTTTGTCATTTTCTTGGAAAGTGGAGAACTTCTTGTCATTCAAAGAAATAATGGAAACACGAAAAATTTTTAGCAAATTCTTTCAGGCTGGTGAATGTGAGCTTCGAATTGGTGGGTGCTTGCCTCATGATTTCTCTTCCACTTCAAATGCTGTCGTAGTTGTTTTCCTTTATTTGACTGACAGAACTGCTTAATTATGCAGGTGTGTATGAGTCCTTTGACACCATCTGTATATATTTAGAGAGTGATCAATCAGCTGGTAGTGATCCAGATAAAAACTTTTGGGTCAGATACAGAATGGCTGTGGTGAATCAAAAGAACCCAGCCAAAACTGTGTGGAAGGAGTCTTCTATATGTACAAAGACATGGAATAATTCTGTTTTACAATTCATGAAGGTGTCTGATATGTTGGAAACAGATGCAGGGTTTCTCATGCGCGACACTGTTGTTTTTGTTTGTGAAATATTAGATTGCTGTCCTTGGTTTGAGTTTTCGGACCTAGAGGTTAGTATTTCTGCACCTGCACAATCTAATTGTTATATGCCAATCATAGTGTACAAGTGTTATCTGTTCACTTGTTGGTGCGTGTGCACCCATTAGTGTAAATTAGTTACTTGTGGAAGTTTTCAAAATGTTTCTGTTACTACTTACTAGAAGCTGGAGAAATATTGGCAGAAGATGGGGCTAATGATTATTACAGCCCTCCTTTAACCCTTCCAGATGTTGTTCCTCATGCAATATGCACATCGATGTGTGCTAAAAGGAATTCAAAGTGGTCTAAATTATGATGCTGTTATCAACAAGTTCTATTCCTAATGTAAGTAGGGAACATCTCTACTGGAGCATTTCCAGATCTACCCTATATCTTCCAGAGCAGGTTTCACTAACATTAAACTATTAGCACATCTGTTTTTTGTTCTTGTACTGGGTTAAGATATTTCACTGGCCTACTTCCTATTTGCCATTGTGAATCAAACTTTTTATGAAATGCATCTGCTTCATGGCCAGGGGATAACCCATATCCGTTATCCAGTTACCTTGTTTATCTCAAACCTGGCTGTTGGAAGTTCAATTAATTGTTTGTTTCTCCAACCTGGCTGTTAGAAGCTCAGTTTAACTGAAAACTTTTATTAATGGGCTTTACATGCTTTAGATGTTCTAGCATAAATTTATATCAGGTGAAACTGAAGATATAGTTTTTCTGTATAATTGTTTTCATACTGGTTTGTGCTCTTCGTTATATCTCTGCGCCAACTGATTGCAGCATTGTGATTTTGCCTTGGCTTTTTTAATCAAGGTTACACATCACACCATCCATCTGTGGTTTTCCTTCTGTCAGGTTTTGGCTTCTGAGGATGATCAGGATGCTTTGACAACTGATCCTGATGAACTCATTGATTCTGAAGACAGTGAAGGTACAAGTGGAGATGATGAAGATATTGTCAGAAGCCTTCTTTCGAGAGCTGGTTTTCATCTCACATATGGAGATAATCCTTCACAGCTGCAAGTCACTCTGAGGGAAAAGCTTCTGATGGATGCTGGTGCAATTGCTGGTTTTCTGACTGGACTTCGTGTCTACCTTGATGACCCAGCTAAAGCAAAGCGCTTGCTTCTACCAACAAAGCTCTCTGGTGGCAATGATGGAAAGAAGGTGGCAAAGATAGATGAATCTTCCCCCAGTGTGATGAATTTGTTAATGGGAGTTAAAGTTTTGCAGCAGGCAATCATTGATCTACTCTTGGATATAATGGTTGAATGCTGCCAACCTTTAGAAGCAGGGTTTCCTGGTGATTCTTCTGATGCAAATTCAAAACCTCCTCTTGATGCCAGTGAGGGTGCCAGACCACCAGAATCTGATAGGGAAAATGGAGCGATAGAGTCTGCTCATTTTCCTGTATACGAGAGACTGGATGCTGGTCCAGATGATAGCAGCAGTACATCTGCCGTACAAAGTTCTGATGTGAATGGGAAGGATATACCTGAAAAAGCAATTCCAGGACTTCCTATTAGTCCACCAGAAACATCTGCTGGGGGTGCTTTGGAAAGTTCTTTTCGCTCTAAGGTAGGAATTTGGATTTTCCCAACTGATGAGCTTCCTAGCTTTCTTCTTTTTGTTTTAACTTCTTGACCAAAATGATTATCAGACTAAGTGGCTTGAGCAATCTGAGGAGCTGTTAGGATTGATTGTAAACTCACTGAGAGCCCTAGATGGAGTTGTTTCCCAAGGTTGTCCTGAGCCAAGACGACACCCGCAATCTGCACAGAAGATTTCTCTTGTATTGGATAAAGCTCCCAAGCATCTACAATCAGACCTAGTTGCCTTGGTACCCAAATTGGTGGAACATGCAGAGCACCCACTGGCTGCGGATGTGCTTATTGAGCGGCTTCAATTGCCAGATGCTGACCCTGCATTAA
Source organism: Xylocarpus granatum (assembly GCA_019650275.1). Taxonomy (NCBI): domain Eukaryota; kingdom Viridiplantae; phylum Streptophyta; class Magnoliopsida; order Sapindales; family Meliaceae; genus Xylocarpus; species Xylocarpus granatum. Next base: position 130,887 of record BNST01000438.1, on the reverse strand, counting down.
GGATACCTGTAAGATAGCTTAAGATCTTCATTTCTCTTACTTTAATGGGTCTTGTTGGGGTTTGTTTTAGGTGTACAATAACAGAATCGAAGAGATGCAAAACAGTTCTCTCTGTCTTTTGGATGCAATGTAACTTAATGGGCTTTATTTGTTACTATATATGCGTGCATGTGTGTGTGTGTGTGTGGGGGGGGGTGTACATATAAGGTTATTCTGTTGCTACATCATCCATTGCTTAATTATGATGCTTTTGTGTCATAGGTTTTTGGTGCTCTTAGTCAACTGAACTGTGGCAGTAAAATATGGGAACGTATTTTATTAAAATCGTTGCAGCTTTTGACGGACTTGAATGATGAAATATTGACAGCAACCATAGATTTTATATTCAAAGCTGGATTGCAGTGTCAACATCTTCCTGAAGCAGTATGCATCTCTTATATCAGTGTTAAACTCTTGTTTCCGGGTATAGTTTCCCTTAAGCATATTAAACCTCATTTCTTATCATCTGCAGGTGAGATCAGTTCGTGTTAGGCTTAAAAATTTGGGTGCAGAGGTGTCTCCTTGTGTTCTTGATTTTTTAAGTAGAACTGTAAATAGTTGGGGAGATGTTGCTGAAACCATACTTAGAGATATTGATTGTGATGATGATTTTGGTCACAATTGCTCCACTGTAGGTGGTGGGCTCTTCATGTTTGGTGAGAATGGGCCTAATTCTGATAGGTTAAATCTAGTAGATAAGCAGACTTTCCATGCTAGTTGTCATTTTTCTGATATTTACATCCTGGTTGAGATGTTATCAATACCTTGCCTCGCTGTTGAAGCTGCTCAAACCTTTGAGAGAGCTGTTGCTCGAGGAACCATTGTAGCTCAATCTGTAGCTATGGTCTTGGAAAGGCGGCTAGCTCAAAGGCTGAACTTTGATGCCAGATTTGTTGCGGAGAATTTTCATCATGCAAATGTGGTGGTAGATGGGGAAGCCACTGAACAGCTAACAGTCCAACGTGATGACTTTACTTGTGTTCTTGGTCTTGCCGAGACATTGGCCCTGTCAAGAGACCTTCATGTGAGGACATTTGTGAAAATACTGTACACAATATTGTTAAAATGGTTTCCTGATGAGTCCTATCGAGGTAGGATGCTGAAGAGACTGGTTGACCGTGCTACCAGCACTACAGAAAGTGGTCACGAAGGAGATTTAGACTTGGAAATTTTGGTTATTCTGGCATGTGAAGAGCAAGAAATTCTTAGACCTGTTTTGAGCATGATGCGGGAAGTTGCTGAACTTGCCAATGTAGATCGGGCAGCTCTTTGGCAGCAGTTATGCTCTACTGAAGATGAAATTCTCCGTATGCGCGAGGAAAGGAAGGCTGAAATTTCAAATATGATTAGAGAAAAAGCTACCATCTCACAGAAACTGAGTGAATCTGAGGCCACAAATGGTCATCTGAAGGTGCATCATACTATTGACTGATGACACCATCCAAAGAATAATTTTACATCTTAATTATTTGAGTTTTATTTGAACTGACTTCAAGTATGATTTGACAGTCTGAAATGAGGGCTGAGATGGATCGCTTTTCTCGGGAAAAAAAGGATCTTTCTGAACAAATACAAGAAGTTGAAAGTCAGTTGGAGTGGCTTCGTTCAGAGCGAGATGATGAAATCACAAAACTCACTGCTGAGAAAAAAGCTCTTCAGGATCGTCTTCATGATGCAGAGACACAACTCTCCCAGTTGAAGTCCCGGAAACGTGATGAACTGAAGGTAGTAATTACTTTCTAGTCTTTAAATTCCTTTTTCAACTTGCTCCATTTTTTAAGCTGCCATCATACTTGCTTTTAGTTAGCTGATGCTGCCCAGCTGACCTTGAAGACAATTACTCTTCTATTTTCCAATTTATTAAACAGTGATGGTTGTATTGTCGCATTTGTATATTACTCCTATGATGTGGTACTATTAAATAGCATGGGTAGCATTCATCTGCTGATACATCAACTTTTATTTGTTATATCTAATGTATGGATGCCTGTTTTGATGCTTTTTCTGACAATAATTTATGAATGAAACAGAGAGTAGTGAAGGAGAAAAATGCCCTTGCTGAAAGATTAAAGGGTGCTGAAGCTGCGAGGAAACGATTTGATGAAGAACTGAAACGGTATGCAACGGAGAATGTGACTCGGGAGGAAATATGTCAGTCACTTCAGGTTGAAGTTCGAAGATTGACGCAAACAGTTGGACAAACTGAAGGAGAAAAGAGGGAAAAGGAAGAGCAGGTTGCTCGATGTGAAGCATATATTGATGGCATGGAATCAAAGATGCAAGCCTGCCAGGTTTCTGCTGCAGCAAAGCTTATTCGTTTTTTTTTCATACTTATCATCCTCATCTCAATCACCCCTTCTTTCTTCGGCTTGTCATAGTTTTGATGCATCAACTAAACTTCAAGTGCATTATGTTTTTGTCTAGTAATGCAGTCAGAGCCTAGCAGTTGTAATATGCTTTTGACATTCCTCCAACTGATGTTAACTTTTTAAGTCAATCTGTGGGTTTAATGTTTGCGGGATATGACCAGATGGGTAACCTTGAATCAGCTCATTTTTGCAATGGCTTTACATGTAATGTCCAGAAAGAGAGCTATGTCACTGAATTTATTATCTGGCTGCATACACTTTTCCAGTTTGGTCTATCTGAAGGTCCCATTGGTTTAGATAGTTGAATTTGAATATAATTGAGGTTTTAGTCAGCCTACTAATTGTTTATTGAAATGCATTTCTAAATTTATTCTTGAAAGTTATTGATCATGTGTGCCTGGTCTTTCTCTGTTGTTCACACTGATATTTACTACTTCTGTTTCACTTTTTTGTCTTCTGCAGCAATATATTCACACCCTTGAGGCTCAACTTCAAGAAGAAATGTCAAGACATGCCCCACTATACGGTGCTGGTTTGGAAGCTCTATCAATGAAGGAGTTGGGGACACTGGCACGCATTCACGAGGAAGGTCTCAGGCAAATCCACAATCTCCAACAATGTAAAGGTAGTCCTGTTGCCAGTCCTCTTGTGAGCCCTCACTCTCTTCCACATAATCATGGGCTATACCCAACTGCACCTCCTGCGTTGGCTGTTGGGTTGCCTCCATCACTCATCCCAAATGGTGTTGGGATTCACAGTAATGGACACGTGAATGGTGCTGTTGGACCGTGGTTCAACCATACATAAGCCATACTTAAGTTGCGGATCAGTGGTTCCTATTTAGCAACGTATTTGTTCATTGAATTGAGCTGCGTGACATCTCAATACAAAGGGGATGCACTTTTTGAATTACTTCTTGGCATTTTTGACTGGGGGAACTGTCGTCGCACGATGCTGGGAAAAAGGAACGGGTGGGTAGCATGTTATTAGTCGTATTGCGGGAATGTGCCCAATAGAACTGACAGTTGTCATAATTTCTTCAATTTTATTTTTTTTCATAAGGCTAATTATAGGTCTTTGAGAAAGTTTTGTTGTGTTTTATTCTTCTTCCATTATCTGTTGTTTTCTGCCCTTTAAATTTCTGGCCATACCTTTTTTCGTCACAGCACCTTCTCGGAGGTGGAGCTGTATCGTTTTTGTCTGGGCCTTTCCCTGGCAGCATCATGTCCGTGGGTAATCCTTGGTTGGAGCTTGGGGCTTAGGAATATCTGAGAACTTAGGGATTGCAAAATGTGTGGGCGGCATAATCGTCGGACAGGCTCCTCTCCTCTCCTCTCCAAGATAAAAATGCCCGAATGATTCGGGCCGCTTACAAATAAAATGGTGATGAAGAACCTCAAATATTCTTCTTTGGGCCAACAATGGCAGAACAAACGTGCGTCGGTTTGACGAAGTGAATCAAGATACCCGACAAACACACAAATCAGTTGATGGGATGTGTGTCAAATAGTCAACACGTTTTCCTCCATAAAGATAACAACAACCTGTAGGACAAAAACTTAACCATGATACATGGTAATCGGGGAAATTGATTTGGCCAATTGACATTTCTGATTCTATACCCGTACGCAAATGGCAAGACAGTTGTCAAATCCCGATTGATCACGAAATCATTTTCTTTTGCATATCACACATAATTAATTGACTGCGTGGGTGATATCGTTTTCCCGCAAGTTCAATCATTTTCCTGGAAAAACTAGTGAAGACTCGTCTTGAATGATTAAGTATTGCAATCTCATCGTGTTAGCAAATTACGTGGGCAACAAAAATTGTGATAATTAATGATATATATATTTTTATTTATTATTAAAAAGTATTGATGAAAAAACATTAAAATATAGTAATGCATAAAAAAAATAATTAATATTATCCATATAATATTTAAATATTATTTTAATTAATACATAATTATATATTAATTTAAAAATCATATTTAATATTAATTAAATTCAATAAATACTTGTATAAAATTAAAATAGTTATGGACATAAAATAAGTTTATTTATTTTTAATTTAAAATTTATTTATTAAATAGGATTAAAAATATATTTATGTTTCTTTCCTTTTAAAAATTAATTTAATTTAATATAAGCTGATTTTAAAATCGTAGAAAAAGCTTTAGGCATGAGTTTTAGGGTCCATTAAATAAAGAAAGAAGCCAAAAACTGGGGAGGAAAATATGGCTAGGATTCATGCATGTAATCCTAATAAAAAGATCAAATCAATTACAAACGTGGCCGATAAATATGCGTTGACTAATTTTGCACTAAGACAATCTTCTCTTCCAATTAATTCACTCCACACGTTTCGTCACATCTATTTAAGAATCAAACGAATCACGCTCTCCATCACAATTCCCAATCCTGAAAATAGTAATAAACCTTGTGCTGCTTCTAGCTTCTGGTAATTACATTCGGAGAAAACAGCTGTTATTTGTTTTTGATCATCTTCTTCAGGAGAGAGGGGGATAGAGATAGATTCAGTCTCTCTCTTCAGCTCAAATTTGAGCAGTTTCTGGTTTGGCTCTCAGCTGGCCTTCTCCTTTACGTTGCCCATCACTTTTTCCTCTATATCTGAGTTAGGTGGTGTATTTTCCTCTTCCCTATCTGTTCTTGTTTTGTTTCTTATGTTCAGTCTAAAATGAAGAAACGGATACCTGCAGACGACTGTACGCATTTGCATGCATAATGCATATAACGGAGAAGAACATTCATGACTCCTGATGTGTGTATCGACACTGCATATGCAACGGCACATTGAATAATGAATATGAATGCATTTTCGTACCATTAATTCGCTCCATCGTAAAAGTTTATTGGCATGCTTATGCTTGGTCTTGACTATCCTCGTGTTTCTTTTCACTTGGTAATCGGTCTCTCTGTTTATATTGCAATGCAGCATGAAGAAGGTTTGTTGGCCTTACTTTGATCCCGAATTTCATAAGCTCCCGGAGAGGATATATGGCCCCACGTAAGTAAAAATTGACTATCATGATGAGTAAATGGAAAATTGTTCTGAGCCGTTTGATGGAGCCAACGTTGTGGTTTTGCATTGCTCTGCAGGTGTAGGGTTTGCATTGACAATGAAAGCATGGAAGACTGTACTTTGGTTAAGGTAGATAGTGTAAACAAACAAGGCCTCGTCCTGGAACTAGTGCAGGTTTTGACAGACATGAATCTCTCCATCTCCAAGGGCTACATTGCCTCCGATGCCGACTGGTTTATGGATGGTAAGATAATTATGAAAACGTAATTTATAATTGATAGTGCCCGGAGAAATCTTAGGCACGGACATCTGCATCTGCATCTACACCGACCCAATCTGCCTCAACTTCTTTAATTTTGCAGTTTTTCATGTTAAAGATGAGCGCGGCCACAAACTTACAGACCAAAAGGTCATCAACTATATCCAGCAGGTACAGTAATTACTTTCAGATAAATATAAATTAAACTCGTCTAATTTTCGTATAATTACAAACAATTACGTGAGAATATGGACTCATGCATGCAGGCTATAGGTACAACCGGTGAGATTCCAAGCTCCGCCGTCGTAAAGACCTACGCCAACAAAGCTGTATTCGGATCCGAACATCCAAGCGAGCATACGGCCATCGAAATTACTGGAACCGACAGGCCCGGTCTATTTTCCGAGATATCAGCCGCTCTAGCTGACCTTCATTGCAACATCGTGGAAGCACACGCATGGAGCCACAACGATCGCCTGGCTTGCGTGGCCTACGTTTCTGATCAATCCACAGACAATCCAATCGACGATCCTCTCCGCCTCGCTGTCATAGAGGGCCACCTCACCACGGTGCTACGCACCACCGCAGATCAGAGCCCTAGTGGGACTCGCATCAATCCTCTGGAAGTGAAGAAAACTGGCGGATTTCCTGTGGGAGATGTGATCGAAACTAATGTGGAGAGAAGATTGCATCAGCTGATGCTCTCCTTAAGGGATTTTGATGGGCCGTATGGCCCCATGACCCCGACGGCGGCGTTAGTCCCAAACGGTGGTAACAAAGGGAGGAGGCCGGTGGTGAGAATTGAAAGCTGCGATCAAAAGGGGTATTCAATAGTCAGCGTTGAGTGTAAGGATAGGCCGAGGCTTATGTTTGATACAGTATGCACGCTTACCGATATGCAGTACGTGATATTTCATGCTTCCGTTGGCTGCCATGGAGATTATGCATTTCAGGTACGTATTATTTACCAGACAATAATCGAAATATTGTATTTTTTACGATGAAATACTGCCCGATTCAGTATTATAATATCCTTTTGACCGAAATTCAACTTTCAATTAACATTATTTATGAATTACACAGGAGTACTTCATACGACATATAGACGGCCGCGCCTTGAATACTGAAGGTGAAAAAGAACGAGTAATAAAATGCTTAGAAGCTGCCATTGAACGTCGGGTCTGTGAGGTGAGAAATGAATTAACCAATTCATTAAGTATCAAACATTTAATCATCTCCTCACAATTGATTTGAGTCTTGATAACTTTCGGTTTTATATTTAACCACAGGGGGTCAGACTGGAGTTATGTGCAGCCAACAGAGTAGGATTGCTCTCTGACATAACCAGAGTTCTCAGAGAAAATGGTCTAGCCGTTGTCCGAGCAGATGTAGCAACGCAGGGAGAAAAGTCAGTGAACGCATTTTATTTGAGAGATATATCGGGCAATGAAGTGGATATGGATTTCGTGGAGTCGATGAAGAAAGAGATGGGTCCAGTAGATGTCGCAGTGAAGAACGATAGCAAAACCACAAGTACTCCACCGAGCTCATCAGTCAGGTCCCTTCCTTTCTCGTTCGGAAACTTGCTTCGATCGAAAATTGAACGTTTCTCTCATAATTTTATTCCCATCTAGTGATGGGTAGTAAATTTATTTCTATGAGTTCATGGTTGGTTTCCATGCATGCATGTAAATAGAATTGTACAGAAATAAATAAATAACCCATGTACAGGTAGTGTTTAGTTACTCTAGGGTCGTGATTTGTAAATAAGAAGAATTGATCAAGACAGTCTAATTATTGCTTAGAGAGTCGCTTCTGGCATCATGCATGTAATGACTTTGCATAAAAGCAGAAGAAACTCTCTGGGTTTGAATGCTTTGATTGTAAATCAAATTATTCTTCTTATAGTATTTTAATCTTAATTAAGTATTGTCAATCTCTTTCTTCGTGTAATAATCTAAGCTACCCAAGTCTCAAATTTATCCTCCTAAGCCATATGGAATGCAATATCATATGAAACATATCAAATCTTTTTGCCGGCTGGTTCAACTCAAAATGTCTCCTCGGGAGCAGCCATTAACATATCCTTCAGTCTTGGAATGTTGGATATCTCAACTTGTATCGAGAAGGCCTCCCATCGCAACACATCGCTAAAAGCCAACAATAATTCTCCGACAAAATTACAGGAACGCATTCAGTATATATGGACTCCACGATTCTGGGGCTAGTCACTTCATACCCACTTGGGCATAGACAAAACTTGGATTGGAGCATAAACGAGAAGTAGTCTAGGTCTTTGGGGAGGTATTCAAAAACCTTAAGATCGTTGTGACGTCCTTCCAGTGTTGGAGAAGGATGCCGCGGATGTGGCCGTGGTTTCCACCAGCAAAGAATCCAAGATAAGGTCGTGGCGTGCACGATGGTGCTGGGGAGACGAGTTTGGGGGAAACAACGCCGCCGTTTAGGCATATTTCTGGAAGTGTTACATTTTTTGTGGGTTGAAGCCTTCGGAACTGTTAGCATTGCAGAGAACTCGGATTGATTTGTTGTAGAGCTGAGAGTTGCCCTGCGATGCATGAGGACCCTGCAATGCAAAAATAGAAAAATCAAGCTCATGGTGGGATGTTAATAAACCGTGGAACCGAGTTAACATAATTAATAATTTAAATTATATTTAAAAATTAATTTTATATTATATAATATAAATTAAAATATTTATCCGAAAAATACTGTTTAATTCAATGGGTAGTAATCAACGATGAAACTGGTCAAAGAAGAACGAGGAGTGAGTGATTGGTAACTTGGAAGAAAAGCAGTTTAAATTCCTCCCTTTAAGCTTTAATTATAAATAAATAAATGATTTAATATATTGTATTATATAGCAATCAGAGTAAAAGGAAAACGAGCCAGAGTTTTGGTGGATGACAGCGTTAGGAACAAAATCGTCACCGTTTTCCAGACGAAGCTGCCTTGCGTATTGAAGCCGTGCTCGAGCCAGTCCTTGGTTCAGCTGTTGTTGTTTACTCGCTGTAACATGATAATACAAAATTAATTACACAGAAAAAAGATATTGTTGATGGTTTGAGAACACAGATATTAAGAGTGATCATCGAAAACTCGGTTCTTGAAGGAACGTACTGGTTGTTGACGAAACAGTGTAACAGCGGTTGAGTTTCTGAAACTTGTCACCTCTGAACCGCCGCTAGATCCGGTGAAATAAACGGCTTGGACTTAATGATCAGAGATTGAAGCGGTTCTGTGCAGTTGAGAACGTCTGGATGAAGTGCTGAAATGGCCAGCTAATGACGGCATCAAAAAGAAGATAGATAATCGAAATAGCACAGATCAAGGAGACCGCTGGAACGAAACAACCGTGACAATTCTCCATTCTGAAGGAATTGGAGTGGTCTTTGGTTGGAGAGAATTTGCTTTCCTGGGAAAATATTAGAGAGGGAAAACGACTGCCTGTAGAGAAATTGACAAGGAGGGAATTGAGGAAGACTTGGAAGTCAAAGAGGAGTGAGAGAATGACTTATTTAACCCGGCATTTGAAAAAACTGACTGGGACAATTTTGTAACTTCGGTTTGATACTGGGAAATTCGTACCCAAAACTCGCGACAATGGTCTGGTCAATTCCCTTCCCCCCAAATTCACGTAAACAGTCTGTCGCCTTTGAATGGAAGAACGTTTGACACCTCTGCCAGTTAACTTAGCTGAGTGGTCTGTCAATGTCAATTGACAGAAGCCATGTCTTTCTCTGTATTTAATCTTAATAGGAAACTTCTTGATAGGACAAATCAACTTAAATTACACAAAAGTACTCCATATACTCGCCAGTTGAACACAAACGCTATAATTACTAATTGTTTCTCAAATTTTCATTCAAAATTACTGATTAAGATTCTACAATTATGATGATGGTGATATATGTAAATGATATATGCATCCCATTGTATCCAATGTGAGGCCAAGAAAAACCCACTTCTTTACGAGACAGGTGATATTAATTACAGACGTCGGAGCCTGAGATTAAGCCGTCTCAGCCACACGGAGTGTATCACCATATGCATTAAATCATATGGTTTAGCCGGCCGATTGATCACAAAATGCTTTTGCACCTCAATTACTCGCTTCTGCTTCTCTATGTATTCTTCCTGGGAAATTCCTTGTAAGATTGTCTTGATTTCGGGTATCTTTGCAACCGGAATGTAAACCGAGAATTGACTCCAATCGAGAACATCGCTGAACGGAAGAACATAATGATCAGAGACTATCACCGGAACGCAACCTGCATATATAGACTCGACCACTCTAGGACTTGCAACTTCATATCCACTAGGGCACAGACAAAACTTGCTTTGACCCATTAATTGAGTGTAGTTTAGGGTCTTGGGGAGGTATTCGTGAACTTGAATATCGTCGTCTTTATCTTTCCAATGACTAAATAGTAGCTTTCTAACGTCGCCATGAGGACCACCGGAAAAAAATGCAAGGATGGATCGGTTAGAAGAGGCTTGGCTGAGATGCGACGGTACCAATGATCCACGCTTGAGGTAAATTTCCGGCAAGGAGACATCTCTCACTGGTTGGAACCCTTCTGATGAGTTTGCATTGCAGAGAACTCTGATGAAATACTTGTAAAGCTCAGGGTGAGCAGCCGAAACATCCGGCGCCTGTACGTGAAGGAGGGATCAATACATGAACATATTTCGATTTGCATTAGAGAAGAAAAGGATCATACCCAATCATGGCAGGAAATTAGAAAATGGTCAGCTCCACTGCTTCTGTTCCAATACGGATATCTACTAGATATGGTGTGTATATAATCCTTGACAATGTTTTGCAAGCGATCACGAGAGTAATTAGTGTAAGGTCTGTAGACGAATCGTATGATATTGACGACGCTAAGAGGGAGGAAATACGCAAGGGCATCGCCGGGGCGGTGGGCTGAAAATGGACTTTTGCCGCTTTCCAATTCATCGATCAATTGTCCCTCGATGGAATAGATGTCGTTCATAGGACCTTTATGAAAGAGTGGTTGCTCTCCTTCTTTGTATGCCCACACTCTAAATCGCTTCTCCATCTCAATATGACTCCTGTCAATGCATCAGAATCAGGAAACAGACAACAATATCATATACATGGGTTTTTTCTTTTAAGCAGGATTTTTCTCTTGGAAGTTCATGGGGACCATCCCAATGAAGATGAAATTTTTTGAAGGAAGTCGGTGATTTTCAAACTAGGTACAAAAATTTATGAGCTAACATGGAACCGTTACGCAGTATATGAGTGGCAGAGCTAGGTTAAGATACACAGCAAAGGAAATTTTAAAAAAAAATGAATCGGACCCAGTCTATCACCATACTGTGCTGCTGTATAACCCATCCTGGCCCTTAATTAATTAATCAGACAGTCTAATCAATGGTAGACTCTAGTGATTTTGACTTTCCAATAGCATACAATAGAAAAAGAAACTATGGTTTCCACTACCTAAAAGAATAACGGCATTTACTGTGATTATTCGTAAAATTGACTGACTATTATCTCCTAGAAAGTACATATCTCGTTGGGGATTTGAACTTGATTTTAGCTCGGGAAAAGTGGACCCTTTTCCGAACTTAGAGAAGTCAAATTCGATGAGGAAATTTTGAAATCGGAATTATACTAAACATAACTACATACAGTTCTGGGTTTTCTTGTTTTCCGATGATACTCCGTCAATGACTCAAGGTTTATCCCGGTTTTCCGATGATACTCCATCAATGACGGAAGGTTTACCCCTAAAATATAGTGCTGTGATTTCTGATAAGAATTTCCTGTAATTCAAAACCTGGCGGAGTTGGCTTGAAAAAATTAAAGCTAGACCGAGTCAACATCAACAACAAAAGAAGAGAATAAAGAGAAGAAGAAATACTGAACTGATGAAAAGCACGAGGGTTTATGTAAACGGAACCCCTGGGAACAAAACCCTCAGCATTGTTTGATACTTTTCTATGAGATCGAGAAGCCTGCCATATTGCCGCTCTCGCTCTTGCCAACCCGTGTTCCTTTCTCCCAAACGGGCACTTGTTCTGCACCTAATAAGAAACAGATGAATATAAAGGAAAATGATCCAAATTTATTCCAATTATCATGCGGATTGAATGCTTACTCTGTCACAGTTCTTGCTTCCATTGTAAACAAGTTTAGCTGGACCCCGAAAAGAAAAGACGCCAAAGACTTTGGGGGTTTCTTTGTGATGGGAAAGAGAGCGATCAGAACAAGGGCAAAAGTGAAAGAGATGATTGATGGAAGAGTAAAGGAGAATGAGAATGATCAAAGGGTAGAGAACGATAGGGGTCAAATCAGCCATTGTTTACAGTGTTTAGGGGTTCTCTCCTGGTTAATAATCCTTCGGTGTTTTCGCAGAGAAGAAGTGGAAATTTAGTCTATGATTGAGAAGACTCCTTGTCTGTGTAGGAAGATACGATTTAATTCTGCTGCGTACTTGCTTGTATTTAGTGGGACGCTTTTTTCCCTCCCGATTTTGGATTTCCCCTGTGTACTTCTTTGTAGTTTTTGCCATGCATCCTCGTTTTGATTTTGGCACACCGTCATCTTTACCATGAACCCATTAAAATCTACGGGTTAAGATTTGAGCCTATTTGGTATATTAGACAAATCGAACGGCCAGGAGAGTTTTTCTAAACAGAAAAGGCTAGATATTTGTTCAGCCAGCCATCTATCGTACATTGAATTTAGTAATCTTAATCTGATAACTGAGTTAATCTGATGTACTCATTGGATAGTTGACGCTTCAATAGATGAATTTACCGCAGCCAAGCGGAGCTTCCATGGGCACGAGCTGCTTCTATGCTTGGTTCAATGCCTTGTTGCATTGCACCAACGGTTGAAGAAATTCTGATGGCATAATAGTTATGCTAGTGTAGCTCTCCACAACAGGACTGTCTGATGGGAGGAGTTAAGAGTTCGGCTGACAATGACTATTTTGCCCAAACAAGTTCCAGTTTTCTATCTTGATTCTGTCATCAATTTAGCAAAAGAGAAAAAATAATAAACATCAAACGGCCTGTAGCCCCAAACAAAGAGCTTTGGTCGACATGGGTAGGTCTGCTGTCTGCAGCATCTGAACATATGGTGATTTATACAGTTAATTCAAAGATGCGTCGTCATAGACAGTAGAATTTATCTTGAACTTTGGACATCCGCGTCATGTGGCTCAGTGCATCGTCAACAAATAAAGGAATACGAGGCGTTTTTCTGGGCCAAATGGCATACGGATGATTAACCTCCCCAAGCTCCTGCGTCGCATTGTCAGTGTTTCATGGATTCGGCATTTCTGTTGGTTCAGCATACATCCAGACCCGATACTTGTCTTGTCAGCAGATCAACTCGATGAACTCATGGCATTGAACCCAAGGCCCACACGCCAAGTATTCTTAAAGAAATGGCCTTTTGAATTTGTATTTTACTTCATTCTTACCAATTCAGATGGGCACCGTGTGCAGATATCATCAAAGCTCTTTTACTAATATTATTTTACTGTCCCAAATTTTTAATTTTCGGATTTTAGACCCCTGTCGTGTAAAACGTTTTGCTTTTGTGTCCCCTAGCATTCTGGATTTTCGAATTGTCCATTGTCATTTCTCACCATTTAAACTCCATTTTACACTGGCATCAAAGTACCCAACTGCCAATTTAATCAGAGTATCCAACCACCAATTTACATCATTCGTTCCAAAGAGCTATCAAATTGAACCACTAACTACGGAATAGCTATGTAAGATTGTTCATATACCATAATATAAACTTGTAAAACTTGAGATAAAGACGAAAGACTTCTAACAAAGATGTAATTCTCTAGCTCCCATCCAATGATCGTGCATGCATGCGTTAATTGTGTTCAAGAATGACTCCAAATATGCACTTGCTTATGTGTATATATAGGAGATATTTAAGGGTATTTTCCGAAAAAAAAATGAAGAAATAAAGGGATTTAACGGAAAAAAAAATTTTAAATTTTATCGTTAAATAATTTATTATTTTTAATAACTAAGAGTACATGCTATCCAGGCAAAGTCTGTTCTTTTCATTAAATCAACCCAGGCCATTATCTTTAACTCCAAGGAAATGCTTTCTACCAACCTGCAAAGCCAACTGACAGCAGCCTCACACCATAAAACTGCAGGCCATTACACAAGAGCACATCCAATACAAAAGACCTCTGTAAAAATCAAGTTTTACGAATTACAGACCATCTATCTTAGCCTCTCTAAAGTTTTCGAAGTTGACCCATGGTACTGTGGCTCCACAATTCACAGGTTAGTTTAATATTTACAACTTTGACAAATGTAAGAAAACAGAGCAGGTGTATAATAATTTTGTTTATTGAATGATGGATGTCTTGTTTAGGAATTGGCATTGTTGAAAGTGAAAGTGGAGATGGAGGAATTGCAATGGAGATGGAGATGCAATGGGATGGTAACCCTAATATTGTACTTGATATTCGAACTAGAGTCGGTGTAGGACTACCTGTACAGGTAACTTTTGCTCTGTGCATTTCAGAGCAAGCAATTTGATCATTATTTTCATTTTCCTTCCATTGCTATCATTGTTGGGTTATTGGGTTTTTAAATTTCAATTGGCTTTCATTATCTTGGTTTTAACTTTCTTCTTTCAGGTTAAGAATATTGGATTTACTGGGGTTTTCAGGTTAATCTTCAAGCCACTAGTGGATGAATTCCCCTGTTTTGGAGCTGTTGCTTATTCCTTGAGATAAAAGGTCAGCTACGATTCCTTAATCTTCATAACATTTTTGCAAGACATGAAGAAAATTTTCTGTGGGTCATGATGATTGATCATACATATGCGGCTAATTCTTCATTTGCTCGTACATGCAGAAAGATCTGGATTTCACACTTAAAGTTGTTGGTGACGATATATCATCAACTCCTGGGATCTCTGATGCTATTGAGGTTTGAGCAAGCTCTCTTTTTGTTCTTCCGTTACTCACCTAATATGCCAGTTTCTTCGATTTTTTTTCTTACAACTTTGTACAGGAAACAATACGCGATGCGATTGACGATTCAATAACATGGCCTGTTCGGCAAATTGTACCTATATTACCTGCAGATTATAGGTATTCTATCTTAAAGGAAGTTCTTTAGCTCACGAATCATAGCCTTGGTGATTCAACCTACTGTCACTGATGATTGTCGTATGTTTTAGTGACTCGGAGTTGAAGCCTGTTGGCTCGTTAGATGTGAAACTTGTGCAAGCCAAGGAGTTAACAAATAAAGACCTCATTGGGTAATCTGATCCTTTTGCTGTGTTGTTTGTGCGTCCACTGCGTGACCGAATGAAAACCAGCAAAATAATTGTATGGAAACTTACCCCTTGAGCCTACATTTACAATTTTTTTAAAATCTCAGATTGAATAATACGCTTTACTGTATATACAGAATAACGAACTAAATCCAATCTGGAATGAGTACTTTGAGTTCACGGTTGAAGACTCGTCGACTCAACACTTGACCGTTAGAATCTTTGATGATGAAGAGCCTGTTGGCGCCCCGGAAATTATCGGTGTTGCCCACATGCCACCAAAAGACCTTGAGCCTGGTAAGGTGAAGGATATATGGTTGAAACTGGTTAGAGATGTAGAGGTCCAAAGAGATAATAAAAACAGGGGTCGGGTGAGAGTATTAGACAATTGATTGTGCATTCATACATGCTGTCATCAAATGCAAATGGCTATTTTTGGTCATCAAATTGTCACTGACTTGTATAGTTTTTCTTGGCATTAGGTGCATTTGAAGCTGTTGTACTGTCCTTACGGCATAGAGAGCAGCCTTAAGAAACTTTTAACTCTGACTTTGCATTGACCACACTGGAGAAGAGCCTTAAGAGTGGATCACAGGGAATGGAAACTCCTGGAGCTTGGAAGGAAGGAAACTCAAAATAAAAAGGATGTCCTTGTGAGAGGAGTATTATCCATTACAGTAATAGCAGCCGAAAACTTGCCAAAAGTAGATTTGATGGTAAAGGCTCATCTCTTTGTTGTCCTTTCACTAAAGAAAGCTGGAAACAAATCAAAAACTAGGGTGAGTTTCAGATTTCCAGCTACGGCAGCTAACTCATTATATTCTGTTTGAGGATAGTTATTTATTCCATTGTGTTCATTTCTTGCCTACTAAACTTCAGCATAGTTCACCAAACTTAGAAGGCTGAATTTGAACACATCCTTATGAGCCGTCTGTGCTTTATATTCATCTTTAGCAAAGATAATATCTGGTGCGAAAAATGGTTTACGTCAGGAAGGTTTTGGAGGCTTATAAAAAATAAATTTCTGAGGTTGCTCATGACACCCTGAATCCGGTTTGGAATCAGACATTTGACTTCGTCGAGGATGAGCAACACGAAATGCTAATTGTGGAAGTTACGACGGTGACCCTTTCGGGAAGGTAACATTTTCATACTATTTTCAGCCTGAAATAACTTTTCATATCTTAACATTGCTGCATACGATTCTCTTTCATTTTTTTAGATCGGACAATTTGATTCAAATGAACAGTATTGCCTGGTTAAGTCTTTGCCTTCTTTTTTTATTTCACTGTATGAATCACACTCAGGATGAAATGGGGAAATGCATCACGACGCTCGCCAGGGTCATGATGGAAGGTGAGATTCAGGACTGTCTTCCTATTGATGGCATCAAAACAGGAAAGCTATTTTTGAATCTCAAGTGGACTCCCCAGCTAGCATTCCGCGAATCTTGATCATCAGAGATGATAGCAAGTACTTATCCGATGCCAATATATTCTGTATGTCCTTCATCTGCCTCTAAAGTTTACCAGAATGCCAACATGTAAAGGAATAGCAGAAAAAAGCAGTTTATAGAATGCCGATGTCCTCTTACCAGGATTTAAATAAAATCAGAAACTTGAATACACAATAATATCTCTTGCCAGTTCTTGTCCATTCTGATTCTTAGAGCAAATTTTCGGGGAAACAAATGTAGAGTTGGGATTGTTCTACACGGCACTGCATCAAGCAGGCTTGATCATATATATATTCGTTTGTTTATTTTTGTAAATGCAGAATAGAAAACAAGTGAACATTCAACAAAAATTGAAATTATTGCATTCATTATTATCAAGTATATATCGTCATCACAAAGTGGTACAACTTATATGTTACTTGATGAAACGAAAACCAACAAATAAACCATGGTGGGAAAACATACCTTCACTGTCTAGACATTCTTGGAAGACAAGATGGCCAGTTCCTTGGACATCTACATGCTTAAATTTCTACTTAAGCTAAACCGTATATCATTCTCCATTCCCCTACAATATTCCCACAAGTGAAAAAATTTCAATAGCCCCAGCATCCCCAATGAGATCTGTGGATATAAGCGAAAGGGTTGCGAGAATGCAAAAGATAATTCCAACAATCTTCAACTTTCAGCGCATAGGTTGTACTTCTTGAGTCTCCTCCTCCGCAGATTGCTTGCCCTGTATGACATCCCAAAAGCAATTCGAAAATTTCATGATTGGGCAATGAACAACAGATAGATCAAAAAAAGTATTACCACACAACTCTGGCTCATTTCTGGTTGATTACATGCCTTGTGTAATATCCCCTTTAAACTGACAACTAAAATATGTATGCTAAGCAAGGAATAATGAGTAGCAGTTTTTTTCAAAATATATAACAGTTTAACTCTAGGATTGAATCCACTACACATGCAACACGCCAGTCAAAGCACATACAGTGAGCTCAGGTACTCGACATAAATCTCACAAAGTTTTCACCAGTTACAAAACTCCTGTTGCAGAATTGTTGAACACAATCAACATTAAGTGGATGACGCATGTCAATTCACTTATCCAGATTTTGTACTCTTTCAGACTGGGTTTGAGGCTGAGACACAATGCCGAGGGGGAGTAAATGAAAAGAGACCACACTTACCAGTACTGGTTGCGGAATACTACAGAATCAATTGGCACTTTCTTCCCTTCATCGTTTCGGTTCCAGTGGTAGAAAGCATGGGTTCTGTTCTTAATCTCCAATGTCGAATGACCATAACTAGCTTCACGGAATGCGGAATACTCTGGTTGTGGGTCTAAAAACCTAATGATGAATTGAATATGAAGATGGCCATTAATTTTCTAGCAAAGACTGTAGATATGACAAGAATGGGAAATTTTGGTATTTCATAAACCTATTCCACATCAGCTGAAATTTAATTGCAGAAGATTCATATGGTAAGATTTTCCTTACCTTCCAGCAAGACCTTCCTGATTTCCTCCATCTCCCACTGTTATATAAACTGGAGCTGATTTGTCAGGTACAGGATAACGGTCACCACTTGTTACATTGTAGTGAATATTTGATATGCGGTACTGCAAATCAACAAAAATTTACTCTTTACAGTTGTCAAGCTATACTTGATGGGAAAAAATTATTTTAAACAGAAAAAATAATTTTATTACCACTCTCATTCAGAGAATATCAAAAGTACAAAGAGTTTTAGCATTCAACAATGACCTATGACCAAATAGGTATGGACAGAGTAACATGCATATTGCTAATCTCTGTTTATATTAAACTGACTTGTACTCTTCATTTATAATAATCTTATACATCAAAGAAAATAAAAGGAAATCTTCATTTATAATATGTCAAAGAAAATAAAAGGAAAAGATATCCATACTGATCTTTCATAGGCATGAACGTGACCAGCAAAGATGAAGTCGACCCTGGAATGGACAAACCAGCTCTCGAAAACAGCTCGCATACTTTCACCTTCCATGTAGTGGGCCATGTTACTATTGTAGATTGGGGCATGCATGAGAACAATAAGCCAAGGTGTCTTCTCTCTGTCCACTCTTTTCAACTCTTCCCGCAGCCACTGCCATTGAGGTGTATACTTCACTGATCCAAAGACACAATTTCTTTCTTTTGTCGGATTGATAATACAAATAATTCAATATTTGCTAAGTGTGAAGGACGATTTGAATGATGGTCTACATTTCAGTTTAGGTGTATGTTCAAGGCCGACATTTACTTCCACAACTATTTAAGTGCAAGATAACAATGTGACAGCAAATGTGGCAAATAGTGAATATTAACTTTGTGTGAACAGGGCATGATTTGATGCAGATAAAACAAAAAAGAGAGAGAGAGAGTTACCGTGAGGAGAATAGCTGGATAGGACTATGATATGAGCAGATGCCCGTCTAACAGCATACCATAGCGGATTACTGCTTTTGGAGGTCATATAAGGTGTAGATATTCTATTTAGATATGATTTAAATGGAAGAACCTCACCCTGGAAAAATAAGCTCTGGCATGTGAATTCAATAATCATGAACAAACCATGTTTGACACAGCATATATGGCAACAGTTACCTTATCCTTTTGCCTAAAAGATGAAATTTACATTAATATTAGAATAGTAAACCATAAGTTTAAAATTCACATAGCTAATAGAAAATAAACACTGTACCAAGTATGGCATGTACTCTATCTCATGGTTTCCAGCTGACCAAATCCATGGCTGATATGCAGCACTTTGCTCAATAAAACGGCCCCATGAATCCCATCTAATACCAACATCATTGTACTTATATCTATCAGCATATGAGAGATCGCCCACAAATAAGACAGCCTGTCCCCCACTCTGCATGTAATGCTCGAGAGTGGAAAGAGAATTATATGTTTGACCCAAATCACCTAAAAATAGAAAACCAGTAAAGAATGAGAAAATTTTGGATATGCATGATTTGCAATAACTTGTTATTCCAGCGAACCTTCTTATACTCAGAGTCTGGAATGATCTATTTGGAAAACGCATACCATACATTATATCTTTTGACAGCAATCACATAATTATTTCGGCATTCATGAAACTCAATGCTACATTTGTTAACGAATGAAAATCAAACTAATAAGGATTTTCAAGAGGTAACAGGAGTGGAGACATCTTACCAATAATACCAAAAGTATAAGGAGCATCTGGATCAATCTTTGGGGGTGTTTGAAACCAAAATTCTCGAGAAGTGTCATCATCACCAATCTTATAATAGTACTTGGTGTCATACTAAGAGACCAAAAATTAATAAATTTTAGCATGAGAGGATATGAAATGAGAAGATAAAAGCATGGAATTTCACATACAATATGACTCGAAATTAATCTTCAAGAAAAATGCATTAAAATTTTTAGTATTACAAAAAATAACTAAAACTCGTGAATTTCAGAAACATATGGATCTAATACCATTCCTTATGATCGCCAATAATGAAAGGGAAAACATTAATGGCATACCTCAAGGTTATCAACAAGACAGTGATGAATGTGACCAGACTTATATTTATAAAAAGTGTAGCTCGTCACCGTGCCCACAGCACTAAAATCTAATTTCTTGTTTGACTTGCCATATTGTAATTTACTTGACCCTGGCTCGTCAGGGGTAATCCATGAGATTATTACAGCTTTTCCATCATAGTCCCCTTGAGTTATTCGCACCTACACCAACACATCAAAAAAGGTAAATACAAATGCCCAGATTTAATAGATAATAGACGATTTGCTAAACATCCCGGAAACAAGAAGACAAATCTGTCTTTAATTCGAGCTGTCCTATCACCTGAATTGGAAACCAAAACTTTAGCTAGGTAGCCCAGTTCATAGAACTATAATTGGTGAAAATGAAGGCTTACTTGCTGCGGCGCATTGTAACCTTTTGGAGTGGCAAAAACTTCATTGTCTAGAGGAATATCAACAGACGGCCATTCGGAGCGAACAAAAGTACTTGTGATCCTCGCACTTCTGTGTTCAAATCTTGAGATTGTAATTACAGAAAGGATGATTTGGAACAATAAAATCCGTTCCCTAGACGACACAGGCATTGCTGTTCCGTCCGAAACAACGAAAAAATTACGATCGACCCTCAATTCGTTGACGCATTCGATATTCAAATAAGCAGAGTTTTACCAATGCTATCGACAGAGAGAACATGGGGTTGGTGGGAAGTCGAGATCGATAGCAAAGAATGACACTGGCGAGCGTAACATAGCGGGGAAGAGTTCGCTGTGCTGTTATTGTCATGGGCAACAGAACTGAAGCTTCAGAGCCGGTTATGCCCCTAGGTTCTGACTTTACAGCTTGATTTCTTCCCATTTCGAAGCCCATTTTGCTCCAATACCCGGCCCAAACGAAAACCTGATCGGCCTACAACATTTGGTCTTAGTTTTTCTAGTTTCGGCCTCTCAGGCTTGCAGCCCCTGACTTCTCTGATAAATCCTATCATCAAAATGGCAGGCATTCTAGCTGGGAATTTTGAGTTAAGGATTCTTGAATCATCAGATGGATTGACATTTCTGTTTCTTCTTTGTTTGTTGGGACTGGTAGTTATGTCTCTAATCTTTATCTCTTTCTCTTCTCACAAGTTAAAAGCACGCCCTCATTGTTGGGTAGTTATTGATTTGAAGCAGACATGGACGTGGACCGTGAACATGTGTTGAAGGTGCCGGAGACTCTCAGAAAAGGTTTGAAAGATCCAAGAAACAGTACTATTTTCTCAATCAATAATTCATATTCGAACATCAAATCTCTCTTAGAACTTGAGACGAAAGCAGACGACTCAGTTTTCTCTAAAAGCCCAAGTCTTTTCAAGTTTTCTCAGCTTATTGGCAACCTCAAAACCCAACTGGAAAAGCTCGAAATGTTTCGAGATTATGGCCTAAAATCCCTCCTCTTCCGTCAAATCACCAGCTACAAGATTTCCCGACTTGCATATGCCATCGAGGATGAGACCCAAGCCTGTATCCAACGAAAGAATATCAGGTATCTTGTAAA
Organism: Xylocarpus granatum; assembly: GCA_019650275.1. NCBI lineage: Eukaryota > Viridiplantae > Streptophyta > Magnoliopsida > Sapindales > Meliaceae > Xylocarpus > Xylocarpus granatum. The sequence goes on along the minus strand of BNST01000438.1, from coordinate 109,307 downwards.
GACACTTGAAGAAGAACCAGAAAGTGAAGAGGAGAGAGTGAAAGTCTTGATTGAATTTATAAAGCGTTTATCCAAGGGGCTTGATTTTGATTTTCAAGATTTGATTTTGAAGGCGAAGGCATTCCCAATTCTTGAAAGGTTGTTCTACGATCAAAATTGTTCTAATAGAGTCGGAGAACATGCAGCACTTGCTGTTTCTGCTTTGCCTAGTTTTAAGAGAAATGTATTTGTGGCACTTGTGCTAATGGGTCCGACACTTCAAACCCTAACATCAATGGATTCGAGTATTTCGATTCAGGTTCTTAGCTCACTCATCAATTTGATCAGAAGTCCTCTGACCGTTGAAATTCACTCAAGAGGAGAAATCCCAAAAATGATCAGCCTCTTGAGCTCAGAAGACTTTTCCATTCGACTTACAGCAATGGATTGCATTTGTAGAATTGCATATTTTGGGAGAAGAGAAGTGATGGAAGCTATGCTAAAAGAAGGATTGATCAGTGAACAATCTGATCAAAACAGATCAATCAACAGACAGACCTGATACATACTATAGTAATTTGTGAAGAAGAGGATAAAACTATGAACGATCATCACCCATCTGCAAACTGTATTGCCAGATTTGCAGTGCAAGTAGAAGTGGGAGAAGGATTGAGTTCAGACGCGAAAACACAAGTAAAATTGGAAACACTGAGCAGAGTGAGAGAATCCTTTGTTTCTTAAGCAGAGTCTGCTGCCATTGTTTCAGATGTATTATGGGGTTCTTCCCTTTGAATTAACCATATTCGCCGGAGAAATTAGAATGACAACAAGTGCCAATGCAGCTTTGCCATTGCCAGGCTACAAGAATCATAATAACTACATTCACTTTGCTTCAACTCTTTCTCTTCACACTGGCAGTGCCAAGAGAGTTAAGCTACAGTCTTAGCATACAATTAAAATTATGTCATATTCCATTATTCAGTTTTTAATTTGAAGATTCATTCCTTATCAATAGAATATGCTGTTTAATCCACTTGAGAAAAGACTCCCACAACTACCACATTATTACTATTATTATTAAACAAAATTCTTCTTCTAGTGTTAACTAAGTTTATTTACTAAAAAATTTAAAAAATAAATTTAATAAAAATAAAATCCAAACCCTCGAACTATTATTATTATTATTTATACTTACACGTGTTAATAGAATTTTTTTTTAAAAAAAATCGATCATGATTAGACCTTTGGACTCTAAGATGGGCTTATATATATTTTTTCCTGTAATATTTCAATCTTTTCTGCCTAATTTTAATTATGTATGTTGCTTGTGTTTAAACAATTTGTTTGTTTTTCAGAGTTTAAAAGCAATCCTTCCATCACATTCTCTGCCTCATTTCAAGGATTGATTTAGAAAATTTTAGTCACAAGCAAACAAGTTTGTTTTTTTTCCTAATTAAGGTACCGTTAATTATACATAATAAATAAAATATTAAAAATTATATTTTAAAATAATATTATTCTCAATTCAGCTGTAATATATTAACGATATATTTAATTTTTAATTAATAATTAAATTTTATTATTACGATAGAATGAATAGACATGGTCTAAAATGTCCCAATCCAAACAAATTGATGTTGTGTAATAATTTTTTTTTAAATAATAATAATAATTGGAAAAATGTGGGTTAAAATTTGTCTTCAAAGATTGAATACAAATAAGAAATATAAAGGTGACGGCTGACCGACCAATGTGGAATTAAATTAACGAACAAGACTTAAAATATGACACCATGACCAATCACATAACGTCTGCTTCTATTTGTAATTGTTCCCTCTCATCTCAGAATGTTCTCTTGTTTCTCTCTCTTTTCATTTTTTATGGAAGGCTGCTGAGCATTGATGCACACGCTAACGGAGATCCCAAAACTAAGGGACGTCCGGGGTAGCTGGTGAAAAGTAAACGGACGAGTTTAAAGATCTGAAACAGGAAAACAGAACAGATCTCTGTAGCCTCTGCTTGCTTTGATTTATTTATTTATTATGGGTTGGAAATATAAAGCTGGTTTGTTCTTGATAGCTGCTGTTGTTGTTATCTGGGTTACCTCTGCAGAAGTTACCCAGGTTTGTCTTTCTTTTCTGTGAAATCTTCAACTATGTTATTTTTGGTAATATTTATATTTGAATTATGTGTCTACTTTTCTGGTTGGTATCTAATTTACAGGACCCAGTTCTTAAATTTTCCTTTTTTTTGGTCTTGGGTTCTCAAGTTGCGGAGAGATGTTAATTTATTCTAAAAATAAATATCTATCAGGCTCTGGGCTGAATCAGTATACCGAGAAATGGATAATTCTTTTTGGATTGCCGGAGAAGATGAGGTTGTGTTGCCAAAAGCAATACATTGACTTAGGAGAAAGCTATGTCATCAGGGGAAATTAGTTTCTAATCAAATTTGACCTGTTACCTATGTCGACTAGCTTCATTAACTGATATGCTTCTTCCCTGAAAGAGAATAAAGTGCCTGCCCAAGTAGATTAATTCTCGTTTTAAGTAAAATTGCGGATTGCCTAGTTGGTGGCATACAGTCACAAGAATCCGGTCTTCACATATGCCATCAGATAAGCTATGTGATTGGAAAGTGTTTTACTAGAGGTCGCTGTAAGGAGCTTCGCTTCAACTTGGAGCCTTAAACTAGAGAATTTCTGTCAAGTGATTTTAAATTTCTTATTGTGATTCTGATGATGGGTCTCTTGTAAGACGTGTTCCTTGTGCTATCCATTTACCCGTATGGAGAATTGGAGATACTGGCATATTTTTGTGGGTTTTGAAAAGAAAAACTTTTGTTTATTTATTTATTCTTGCTCAAATTCCAGAGTTTCTTGCCTGTTTCATGATTATGTAGTGCATAACTGTAGGCATGAGCTTGGTTTAAACTGACTGATGCACTTGACAGGGTATTTTTACAGACTACAAGCAGCCTTTTGCGGTGACATATCTGGGGGCTTCTCTCATGGTAGTTTACCTCCCAGTAGCCCTCCTTAAAGATTGGTTATGTAATTTACTAAAACGTCGCTCACCTAAAAGTGGTAAAGATGCAGAAAGCCTAAAAGAGTCTTCTACTGCGCTTAATTCTCCTATGAGGCACAAAATCTTTGAAATGGAGCTTCAAGGAACTTTCACTAGAAAAGACGGTGAATTGGATATATCATCTCATGAAGAGGGAAGGCCATTTGTCGCTAAACTTAAAGACGATGTCCACAAGGAGCTTACAACCAGGGAAATTGCTACTTTTGGATTTTATATTGCCCCAGTCTGGTTCGTAACTGAGGTAATTCTCTACCGGCCAAATTTTCTCTCTGGATTAAGTTCCTTTATTTTTTGTGGAAGTTTACGTGTCAATTTTGGGCAATTTTAGAATTGTCAGTTATAACAATGCCTTTGCCATTGACAAGTATATTTTTGCGTAAACTTTTAAGCTATTTGCTGATGATATTCAGGTTATGAATTAGTACAATGAGTTCTAATGATTTTTTTATTTTTATGTTGCAGTATTTATCAAATGCTGCACTTGCACGTACAAGTGTTGCAAGTACAACAGTGTTATCCTCAACTTCAGGACTTTTTACACTTTTCATTGGCGCTTTTCTGGGCCAAGATTCATTAAATATAGCAAAGGTAGTTGCAGTCTTGGTCAGCATAGCTGGTGTTGCCATGACCACTCTTGGAAAAACGTGGGCTGCTGATGAGTCACGTGCTTCTGCGTAAGTTTTGCTTCTCTATTGATTGGGCAAGATCTATGTTGAATTCTAGTTTGTTCAGGACCATATTTGTTTCAATGGAATTTAATGAAATAGCATTTGTTCTTTTTAATTTGTATATATAATGAGAATTTTGACAAAAATGGTATCATACTAGAAAATCTTTTAATGCAAGATAATGATATTTTTGTTTTTGACAATGAATAGTCGATTACTACTCTCATGTTCAAAATGTAGTTTTATATTACCTATCATCTTAATGTATAATTGTAATGTTGACCTGTGATATCTTTTGGATTCTGCAAAGTTGAAGCTTCTGGATGCGAAAGCTTTTCTTTTAACATTCAACTTTTCTCTGCTTATGTTACATAATAAAGTTGTCTGGTGATGTATCAGAAATTATGCCTAGAAGTAATCTTTGTTTCTGCTGAAAGATGCAAACGCCCTATAATATAGTTACAGATTATGCCTGTTCATATTTCTCTACTAGCTTGCTCTTTGTAATGTATGCCTTGGGCATTGACAGTAAATATTTTTGTTTAGCAATGGGGAGCGTTCTCTTGCTGGAGATCTCTTCGGCCTCCTTTCAGCTGTGTCATATGGACTATTCACAGGTTAGGAGTATGTTCTCTTGTTTAGTTCTTTGCATTCATTGTTCTGCTGTTATTTTGACAAAGTATAGCGACATATCTTAAACTTCACAACCCAATGCTGCAGTTCTTCTTAAAAAGTTTTGTGGAGATGAAGGAGAAAGAGTTGATGTGCAAAAGTTGTTTGGATATATAGGATTGTTCACACTTGTAGCTCTGTGGTGGCTGGGTAAGAGTTGTTTGATTATTAATGCATTTATATGTCAGCTATTGAATCTGATAATGAAAATACTCACTCAAATGGTCTCATTTATTTGGTCTAATCTCATTTTCCACTTATTTTCTTCTACTATTAAGTACCCATTGTTTTTATTTTTGTTTCAGTTTGGCCATTGACAGCCTTGGGAATTGAGCCCAAGTTTACAATTCCTCATTCCGCAAAAATGGAAGAAGTCGTTATTGCCAATGGCTTTGTTGGAAGTGTCCTTTCAGACTACTTTTGGTATACGAAGCAACCATTCTTGATAAGTGCTTTAGGCATTCGCAATTTCATGCTCATCATAGTTTTGGTATCTTTTCTTCTCTCTCCAGGGCATTGTGTGTTGTATGGACCACTCCACTGGTGGCCACATTGGGGTTGTCACTCACCATCCCAGTAGCTATGGTGGCGGACATGGTGATTCATGGCCGTCACTACTCAGCAATATACATTCTCGGCTCTGCCCAGGTGATGATTTTGGCATATATAGAGCCATCTAACTTCAAAATTTCTGACACAGTAGAAAAGCAATTAGCCATAAAATCTTGATAAATCCTTGGTGTTGCTTTGCAGGTTTTTGCAGGATTTGTAATAGCTAATCTTTCAGATTGGTTGTCAAGGAAGTTGGGACTATAGCATTTGGTAAAATTGGCAAATCCAAATTCTTTCTCGGGGCGATTCTCCCTTGGGTTTTGTTTCAATGTCAAATTTCTGATTTACAATACAAACTTTGATCCTCGGATATGGGTTGTTGGCTTTAAAGAGAGGATGAAAAGATGAATGTCTGTTGTTGTGTTGTACTGTAATTGATTGTGTAAATGAATTTTGGAGGCTTTGTTTTCTTCATACAAACGCCATTCATTACAAGGGATTCAACCACAAATGTGATAAATCTGTTTTGGGAAAGGAAAAGAAATAAAGTGTTGTGCCATTTTTCTTTCTTCGTAACATAAATTAGGGGTTTGGTTGCAATAAAGTGGTGAGACTTTTTAATTTTTATATTAATTGTTTAAATTTTTCATTTACATTTTAAGTTTTCAATTTTTACAATATATGTTAAGGAATATAAAGCACACGAAATGTAAGTTAACCAAGTTTGTAGAAAATGGTCGGTATGATGTCAAAGAACTGAATAAACTATAAAATCTGAATTGAACTGTGCTAATCTTAAACTAATTACGAATCTTAAAAGTATGAAGTTGGATTGTTTGAACTTATTTGGCACTGAAGATAAATTAGTAAGTATGAATAATCAAAATAAATATTGGAAGAAGATGCTAATTGGAAATGACAACGAGAAAGATTTTCAACATAAGTTTAATCCTTAATAAACACAAACTCATCAGGCCATATGAACCAATTTGTTCGTTCAATTTGACAGTAACACAAGCATGCACACTCCAGCGATTTCAAAATCCCATGTCTCAAACAGAGGGTGGGAGTGGTGGGATCCGGGGAAGGGAAGTGGTCACAAATGAACAAAGAAACCAACAATTCAAATCTCACTTGACATTACCCTCACTTCAGGCAGGAAGGTAGAGTAACCCCATGGCAGACAAAGGCCAGGACAACGTAGATAATCACCAAGATAAGGATAATCAGCACAACCCTGCAAGAGGCAAAGCAAGTTAGTGGACAATAAAAGTCATCAATCTTCTCATCTGTCTTCTGTTCAAAATAATGTGACAGCTTAAGGAAGCAGTACTTCCTAATCTGGTTAAGTGCTCCTATTATTATTCATCTTATGCAAACAGTCATGAATATAATAAAGTATTAGTTTGAAACATACGTGAGCTTGACATTTTTCCACCATACTGTGCTTCTGAAACGTCGAGCTTGCTTTCTGAAGCGGAATGTATTTCCTTGCATATTAGCAGTTTTATCGACCAAAAATTCCAAGCGATCACCTCTTTCTAAAACTTTGTCAATGTTCTCTATCATGACATTTCGTACCTATTAAAATACATGATTAAATATTTGCACCATCACCACAGTGTTAAAAATGAGAGATTCAACCAGAATGCACTCGGTTCTGATTTCGCATCATTACATTCATGTGGAAGGCAACAAATGAAGGCAATTAAATGATGCACTACAAGATGTTACGAGAAGGTCATGACTGAAATCATCACTCAATATCAAGCAGAGAATTCCTTCAAAATAAATAACATATTTCAATAACCACAACCAGCCGTGGAAGATTATAAAGGACTGAAACTTCAGGAAACTTACTTGACTGGAGCTGTCAAACCTACCTGACTCATTTCACCTTTTATTCGATTAATCCTATCAGCATTTGGGTCATTTGAGTAATATTCCATTTGCTGACTCAAGACCCTTGAAAATTCATCATTCATGCCATAAGCTTGGGCTGAAAGAACTGCACGGCCATAAGTCCTCACAAATCTCTGATGAATGTCTTCAAGAAATGCAAAAGGAATTCTCCCTAGACATAACAGAAGAAAAAGTGTGAGAAGCAGTTGGAGAAAGAATCAAGCCAGAAATATCAAATATCAGTAGACAACTCAAGTGAATCCCATTCACAAATGTCAAGAAAAATTCCACTTCGACTTGTCTAATTAACTCCCAACATGAAACGAAAAAGGAAATTAACTCAATAATTTGGAAATTTTGAATTCAGGATCATAATACTGCTCAAGTTAAATGATCTGCTCTTTCTGCAATTCTCCACCAACCTTTTTCTCCATCCCAGAGATGAAAGAAGGAAAGACACAGTGTCTTATATGTAAATACATTAGATCATTTGAAAATATTTAAATTCAATCCAATTGTTACGCTGTTCCATATCATTCCAAAATAAGATAGGAATTCATGAACTTAGAGACAAAAGTACTCCAAGAGCTTTATAATCCGTTCCCATTGTTAATATCATCGAAGCACATGAATTAACTACTTGAGAAAGCAATTCATTCTTCAGGTTTGAACACAAGTCAATAGTGTAATGATTGCCGGCTGACTTTCTTAGAAAAATTAAACCTTGAGAACGAATGAAAAAAACACTCCTACAAGCAATCCGGCGTGGAAACGGTAAAAATCCCAACTATCAATTAAAATATCCAAAAAAGAGGTCAAAATTACGCATCAATCAATAACAAAAGTCAAACAAAAAAATTCAAAAGCTGATCGAACGATTGGCTTACTTCCGGCGGTATCATCAGCCATACAGAGAACGGTGAGGCCATCAGTGCGTTTGACGTGGAAAATGTAACGATCTTGAGAATACGACACGTGGCTATCATGATCCCCTGGAATCTTCTCCAGTATCTGTCGCGCAATCGTGCTGGCGTTCGTGGCGGTGGCACTGTACTCCGCCAGCACCACCGATCCCCGCGCCACTAAAGCGTAAAGCACCGCCATCTCTCTCTCTCTCTCTCTCTACAATTGAACTCCTATCAATTAGAGGCAGAGGCAGCCAGCTTCCTCCAATAGATTGATTGAGCTAACTATCTTAACCTTTTCCTTCTTCTCTCCGTGTTTTGTTTCGGCGATCAAATTGGTTAGAACTGTAAATAACTGAAAATGACCGGTTTTGGCGGAAAAGCGTGTTAAAATTGCGGAGGGAGGGAGCAAGGCACTGTTTGGCAGAAAAGCTATAAGCAGGAAGGCACGCAGCTACTTACAGGTTTATTTTCCAGCTTTTTTATTCCCAGACAAACAGAACGTCTGGATTTATATAAATTATATTATTTGTTTTTTTCCTCTTTGTTGGATAATAAATAAATTAATTTTGTTAAATAAATAAATATCCCCGCAAATCATGGGATAAGATGTGCTTTCTTTTTCCAATTTGGAAAAGGGTAAATTGGTAATAATAAATAATTTCCGTACAAAAACGAATGTAACTAACAGCTTGTCTGTCAGGGTCAGTTGCCTCCTCAGAATCTCGAACTTTTGAGTTGTATAGTTGAAACAAGGAGTTTTAGCTGAAGGGTCCTTCAAGCTTTGAGCCTTTAAGTGGTGGGTCAACTTCAATCGATCTGGCCCAAGAAAAGGTGTGACTCGCTTCGTTTTTGGGTTTTTTAATGGGCCAAGTTCGAGCAATCCGGCCCACGACAAGGATCAAATACTTTGCAGATAATTGTGTTGCTGAAATTGCCGGATTACAGTAACACTAGAACTAGATAATGTAATGGAGCTAGAGACAGAGACTCGTGACTTCACCTGGTTCTTCATTTTTCTACAAAGCTTAACATGTACATACTCATTTTTGTATTTGTATCTCTGCTGCTGGTCTATCACTTTCAGTTTTCTTTTATGAAGTTGTTTGTTCTTAGATGCGTAATCTTCTTTGACAAATATCTGTACAAGTTCATAACGTCTTTAAACAAAATGGAAGTCCAATTATTTCAAGGGTACAACGAGGTCTTAAGAATTCGGATTATCCAGAGATTCGAATAACTGAAATAGTGATGTGCCATTGAGGATAAGAAGATGTAGCATTTTCAATCAACATTAGTTGGTACAGAAAATTGATAGATGATTTGATGGCATGTGATTCTGAATCCTTGTCGCTTTTAATTGTCGTAAAAACCAGTGAATAGTGGACACAACACAAGACAAAGAAGTCCCAAAAATGGTTGTAAGTGTTTGTCTCAGTATATGTGTTGGAATTCGTTAGTAATCTCTGATGTCACCCAACTCAACTTGTATTGTCGAATGCTTATGGCTCATGCACGCCTGCTTCCACCAGCTTCGCCTCCTCCGGCTGTAGCATCCTGCTCTAAAGACACGTTGAAGCTCGAAGTTTGTGCAGGACTTCTCGGCGCCGGTAACGTTGTCGTCAGAGCTGCATTGTGTCTTTGCACTGCCTTGAAAGGTAATGTTCTCGGAATTCATTTGAGTTGGCGATTGCTATGGAGCTACTGCTTAGTCATTGCAAAAGGTCAATTCCTCCATGTTTTAATTGTGATTAGGAATTGCTGCAGCTAGCTGTGATTTGTTCTTTGTTGCGAAAATTGCTAAGTTGGATTTTATGGAATATGACTCCGCATAACTTTGAACATTTTCATGTATCCTACCGCATTGACCGGAGGACTCCCTTATAATCTGGCACCACCTCCTCTCCCAGGTCTCTCTCTCTCTCTCTCTCTTTTTTATTTTATTTATCATCACTGATTCTAATTAAATGGAAAGATCATGCCCATAGAGAATACGTCACCGTTTTCAGGGCGGTTATACCATGAAAACCTAGCTTCTTTCCACAAGCACAGTACTAGCCCTGAACGTGAATACCGAGGGACGATTTTATAACAAAGAATTGACCAGGGAGAAATCAGATCTACCTTCTACAGTGAGGATTAATTTCTTCATAGGTTTACCATGCTTCCTTTCTGTACTGATCACTACTCGCGACTCAGATGCTTTCCCATGAGTTACGAACAAACCTTTTAACGGAAGTTAATATGCAAGCGAGGGTGAATAATATTCGTGGAAAATGGTGGGTTCAATTAATTGTTCTGTCGATTTAAATGATGTGGTGAAGGACCATTGGTCTATTGAACAACAAATTCACCAGAGGTGATGTAAACTTTTGCTATAAATACGTAGCATTTTCAGCACCAAGATATCAATTTCCCATTTCTCTTCACTTCTTGAATTCTTCCTCGCTCTCTCTCCAAAACGCAAAGGCAAAGATCAGAAGAACCCTAATTAGGGTTGACAAGAAAAATTCTGCATGGGTTTCAGAAGACGGTCCTCTTTGTGATCTTCCACAGCTTTCTTGAACTGTTTCCAATGACTACACGAGTACCGTGCAGTAGAAACTGACGATCCAATTCAAGAAAGCTATGGAAAATTACCAAGAGGATTTGATGATAAATCTCTCTCGGTAACATTAATCAAGAAGTTTGCTTTAATTTCTTAACCCAGATCTGATTTCCTGGTTCATTTATATTTGCCAAATATAAATTTCTTCTTCCCTGACCTTTTGTTGTTGTTTGCAGAAGGCTTCAAGATCTTTTTGGCTTTTATCTTCGACAGATGTTTATTTGTTTTTTCCATTCAACATCTAATATTTGAATTTACGATTTTGTTTTTCTTTTTCCCTCTCTGGCTATCATTTTCTCATGAACAATATTTACAAGTTGAAACATTCTTCAGACCCATTTCATATGTTCTTTCCATCAACTGGTAGCAGATCTTCTAGGAATTAATGCTAAATCTCATCTTTGTTTTTATCTTCTTAAAGACTATTAGCTGTTAAAGCGCATGCACATCATGATTCGTGACATGAAAATAAAGAGAAAAGAAAGTTATTAATTGCATGATTTAGATTATTGTCCTCAGTGCAGAGGGTAGACCGAAGATGCATGTGCATATGGACATCTGTATGACAGAGAAACTGGGTTGAGTTTTTGCTGTCAAAAAAGAAAGAAGAATAGTCAATTCTATATAACTTTTATTTGACAGTTACTAGTTAGTGGTTCCACTTTATATACAACGACAACAATCTGTCTAAAAACTGAGAGTTGCATTGCCCGAAAGAGGAGGAGATGCCCATGTTCACTAACCATTGACAGGATTATTAACAAGCTCGCTCTAGTATCTAACTTCTGCACTCAGACAATATGAACAAGTTTTTCTTACTAGTTCTGTGTCTGCATAAAACAAAAACAGGTGGCCAACTTGGATTACGTATGGACAATTATCAAAGAACAATACCAAGTTATTCAAATAGAGATTACCTTAACTACAGTCGCTTTTTCCTTGACGAGCTTGTTCGGCTATAATCAAAAACCCAATTCGCTCTTGACAGCTAGTTTGACTGTAGAAAATTTATAGGCAATTAGGAAAAGGGTAACGAAGGAAAAAAGCAAGCTGAGAAGAAAAGTCTTCGGTTCATGTTGGGATGCCAAGATAGCTGAATGAATAATGATGAAACAAAGGTGTGTACTCTTAGCATGACACGGCTGTGGAGATAAAAGCCATGTAAAATTAACCTTCTGGGTGCGAGGAAGATGATGGAATGGAATCCAACACCACTTCCTTTTAGTCTAGTGGAATATGACTGTACTCAAAAGTAATTACACCAGTAGTGCTTACTGTAATTCCATTTCCACTGTGTCTAAAGAAAGAATTTCTGTATTACATTAGGTAGTGTGTCAGCTTATTCATTAGAATTATGTCATATCATACATGTCTGATTCCATTAGTAAGGTGTAATTGACTCTTTGTAGCTGTATGAATATTATTATAAAGTATTATCATTGCTAAGCTTTAGTCTATATTCTCGATTTATTTATAATTTTTTATTATAATAAAATATTAATATATATAATATAATTAATAATAAATTATTAAAATTATTTTTTAATAAAATTTATAAATTAATTTTATATTTATAATAAAAAATTTAAAATATATTATTAATTATAATTCGTATTAATATTTATTTATTTAAAATAAAGATATTAATTTTTTTTACTGCACCGCTTATTTTAACACATGAACAGAAGGCCCAAATCGAGGCCCATATTTGAAAGCCCTTCAACCAACCACAAACAGACAGTTAGGTAAAGCTTTCTATTATTATTATTTCTTTAATTTCAATAAAACAGAATAATATAAAATTTAATTTTTTTTATTTAAAAAAAGCGAGATATATATATATATATATATATATATTTTTTGTCTCTCTCTCTATCTGCGCGCAGAGCAGAGCAGAGAGGAAGAGAAAGAGGGAAAGAGCGAGAGACCAAAGGGACAAAACCGAAGCAGATGGTGACGCCACGTGGCACTCTCGGCTTCAAGTCGGCGACGTTTTAAATTACTTTGTCAAAGCGCTGTGTCGTTCAGCACTCGGAAATGAAGTTCTGCAGTCTCCGCCTTGTACTCTTTGCTATTGCGATCCGATCACGAAATCTCTGATCAAATGCTCAGTTTGTGTTGATAGATAGTTTAGAGGATAAAAAAGAGTTTCTTTATTGGAAAGACCGAAGTGAAAGTAGCAATTTAGGAAAACGACGACGATGCAGAGACGGAGTCCACCAAAGCACAGACACGATGGGACGTCGCCGCTGCCGTTGGGGATGGATTGGAGTCCTCCGCCTCGAAAATGGGTGAGTTTTCGTTGGATTTTTTGTTTACCTTGGAAAATCTCACAAATTTTGGATTTTCTGTTTGACTTTTGAGCTTGACTTATCGACAGATAGTAGATTAGTTGAGTTTTAGTACATCTGGAGATCTGAATCTAAATATTCTTTGTAATTAACGATTGATCAGTAATTTGGAGTTTCAGGATATTCTCTGATTGTTTAGACAGTTATTTTCATGATCATGATCTATTAAGCAAGAATTTCGGAAATTTTTCTTCGCAATTAATAATTGATCAGTAATTTGATTTTTCAGGTGATTCGTTGAGTGGTTGGTTGGTTGTTTTCCTAACCGTGATCGATTAAGCAAGAATGTTTAACTGCGATTGGCAATTAATTGATAAAAAATCGGTGATAAATGTGTAAATTCTTGTCCAAATCAAATTTGATTCTGAAAGAGAGATAAAGTTTAAGTTTATAGAAATCTATTAAGGTTAAGAAATGTTATTTTTAAAAATGTAACTTGTAATTTATTTCATTGCTTTCTGGTTATAAGATTTTAATCAAGGGTGGAAATCTTCTTGTTAGTTGTGTCTTGCTTAGCATTGCGGAACCAAGATTTCTGGTGGATAATGCTATAATATGAAGTATTAGTTGCACTCACTTTTTCTAGCATGCATTATAAACTTTTTGTGCGTCTCACATGACATGAGCAGTATGTTTGACTGAATTGATATCATCATGATGGTTACTTCGGTTAATAATCCAGAGGTGTGTACCTCAATAAACTTCGAGGATAAAATGCCCCATGATCCTTAGCAAAGTTTATTTTCTTTATGCAGAACGGGAGGGAAACTGTTTGGCCTCATAATCCTCGCACAGGATGGAGTTACTGTGTCACAGTACCTTCCTGGGTTGTCCTACCAAAATCAAGAGATTCAGATCCTGTAGTGGTACACAAATCGAATGATTCTTCAGTTTTTGTCTATACTGAGGGTTGGATGTTGTTTTTATGCTATCTATTGGGGTTGAATGTTATTCTAATTTTGTTTTCAAATGGTTGAATCTGTTTTTCTTAGCAGCATTATTTTTTGGCGTACGACATCTGAAAGTTTCTACAATTTGAATAGCAATTTTTTTGCAAATAAATGGGCATTTAATGTCTATACCCAAACTTTGCAGGATAGAAACTTTATTTATCTTATGGTTACCAAAGTCTGCCATTGTGCCCAAAGAGCAAACTACTCTTCATGGCCTACTATTTTTGGAACTTGTTGGAGGGATCTAAGAGTTTTTATTAATACCATAACCTGTTACAATTTTTTTGTGTAATAATGTGCATTGTCAACCATCACGGATGTAATGGTCCTCCTTGAATTACTACAAGAAATGAAATACAATAATGTGTTGTAAGAACCGGGGAGTTGTGTTGAGATTTGTGGAATTGCATTTATATTATCATAAGTGGTTTGGTTCTGAGTTACCTTGTTAATCTATTTTCTGTCAGCATGGTGTGCTACTTAAGATTTTACTCAATATTATGTGTCTCTCTTTTTTCCTTTTGGAATTATGCTGATGCTCATAATTTCTTTGCGATGCATACCTGGCTTTACGCATGTTTAATTTTAACATTCTTAGGGGCCAGTTTTACAGGGTTCAGGTTGGTGTACAATCGCCAGAAGGGATCACAACTGCACGAGGAGTGTTGAGAAGATTTAATCATTTTCTCAAGTTATTTACAGATGTGAGTCTGTCAATCTTTTTTTTCACTTGTGGATATGCTAGGTTACATATTGACCTACACTGTAACAACTTAACTTTCTAATCATTTTAACGGATATTTGTCTTCTTTACATGTTAAAATGCATTCATTTCTAAGGTCATCACTACTATTGTTATTGGCTTTCTTGCAGCTTAAAAAGGCATTTCCCAAGAAAATTATTCCCCCAGCACCGCCCAGGGGACTGTTGCGTCTAAAAAGCAGGGCACTGTTGGAAGAGGTAGGAAATGTGTTGCATTATCTTTTTCTGGTTTACATTAGTTATGTTGCCATGATTTGTAGGAATGCTTTTTTATTGGAAAATACGGTTTTTAGATTTTTGGGAACACAATAAGCAGGTCATGCATTCCTTGCTCATACAATTACGGAGGAGTTCACTTCCATGTCACTAGTAAAATTGTCTAAGATTATGAGGATGATCAGCTTTATTGTCAAGAAACATGCAGAGTCGAGTTCACTTCCATATAACCAGTAAAAATGTATACAGTTATGAGGGTGATTGGCATTATTGTCAAGAAACTTGAGAATCATAGTTGTTTTAGGGATGTATCAAGGAAACAAATAATGCCTTTTGTGAAAACTTGGCACTCATGCTTATGTTCACTAAACATAGCTGTGATATTATCCACTGGAAGTATCTGCACTCCAGCTTATTTCTATTTTTATATTGTGTGTGGGGGCGGGGGCAATCAAATTGTTAATGCTAAGTTTTGTTGCAGAGAAGGTGCTCTTTGGAGGAGTGGATGATAAAGCTACTATCCAACATTGATTTATCAAGAAGTGTTGCAGTGGCATCCTTTCTGGAACTAGAAGCTGCTGCGAGGTCATGTATGTGTCGTTTTACTGCATTTAGTGTAAATGTGATCTGTGCAGTATGTTCTTCCTTGTGTTTGAAAGTGGATATTAATCTTTGAGAATATTTTTCCTTTTTCTGGGCAATGCAATTGTCATATCATTATTCTGGAGATTTGACATTTTATACAATTCTTTTCAGCATTTCAAGATGTAAATCAAAATACATCAGAAGCAAATCCTTGCATCAATAGCACTATTTCTCCACTTCAAATGCCTCTCAGTTCAAGCTTAGCTCTTACTGGCAGCTCATCAGTTGCTTCAGACTATGGCAGCGATACTGCTTATGAGACATCTGAGCTTGGAACTCCAAAATTAGGAAGGGATGATGGTTCTGAAATTGGTACAGAGGATTTGACTCTGGATGAAGATTTGACAAGTCCTATAGAAAGTCTTGTGAAGTATGGAATGTCCAACATTGATGAGGGATTGTTCATGGGACAGACTATTCTGGAGCAGCTTGAAGGTTTTCCTAGTCATAAAGCACATACCCAACAACATGCGAACAATGCTTCAGGGAAGAATGCATACAATGGAGATGCTTCTAAAGCTTTATTTCTTACTGGTAATGGGATGGACCATTTCTCTGAGCCAGAGCCTCATAAGGTGACTGATCACACACGAAAGCTATCAGTCGAGAGTGTCAGAAGCGATTCAAGCTCGCTCAGAGGCAGTGAAGTGTCAAACTCCGGCATTCCAAATTCATCTGCTGATGGCTCTCCTGACCTTCACAGATGTGCCGAAGTTTCAAGTACCGGAGAAATTCGTGGCAACACAGACTTGCAGTTTCCAGGTGAAGCAGAACTAGTTATTCCATTGGATCAGCGCCATAAATTGAGTAGGGTTCTTTTGTCCATGGAGCGGAGATTAGTAACTGCAAAAACTGACATGGAGGATCTTATAACAAGATTGCATCAAGAAATTGCAGTGAAAGATTATCTCATGACAAGGGTATTGAAGCAATATGCTTTTCTCGATATTGTTGGTGCTGACATACGTTTTGCTTTTAGCGTGATTATATACATGTTTGCTTATAACATATATGAGCAAAAGCATCGGTACTGTTGGCTTATGTATTCCCATTTCCATACTTTTAGCTTTCAAATTACTACCCTGTCAGAAGAAATATGCAAACTCTAGCTCTCAGGATCATTGACTACGGAAAGATTTGGATAGTTTTTTTCTTCTTCAACTGGGTAC
Source organism: Xylocarpus granatum (assembly GCA_019650275.1). Taxonomy (NCBI): domain Eukaryota; kingdom Viridiplantae; phylum Streptophyta; class Magnoliopsida; order Sapindales; family Meliaceae; genus Xylocarpus; species Xylocarpus granatum. The sequence continues at coordinate 92,839 of BNST01000438.1, read as the reverse complement.
TTGTGCTTGGTTGCCATTTCTCCATTTTATCTCCTCAGTGGAAACACTCCAGATTTCAGATCTTTCCTAAATGAATTTTGGAAACAGTGGCTTGGTATAATTACCTGAATGATTTTGCAGACAATGATTCTTCCATATTTTTGATATTTTGCTTTGTATTTGATACTGATTTTCATGCCAATATGTCAGTTTATTCCACATTGAAAGTTTAGTCGAGTTTTCTTCCTGTGAAAGAGAAATTGCTTCTGCACTAAGAAAGGTCCAAAATTTGACATATTTTTAATGTTGCAAAATCCTGCTGATTAACCAAAATAATGTTTTAGTTTTACGTATCACAGTACGGATAACCAATTGCATCTGCTCAGGTTAATGATTTGGAAGTGGAACTGCAAACTACTAAACAGAAAAGTAAAGAAACCTTGCAGCAAGCTATTTTGAGTGAGAGGGAACAGTTTACACAAATGCAATGGGACATGGAGGAACTTAGGCGAAAATCCTTGGAAATGGAGTGGAAGTTGAAATCAGAACAGGTTATGTATTTACTGGCTTTTTGTCTACTTATTCTCCTTCTCTTAACTGCCTCCAGCATTTTTCTTCTGGGAGTTTTACATATAGAAGATGTTTACTAGCAAAGAATAGGGACAGAGGGACATAAGAGAGACATTCCAAGAATCATTCAGACACCTATTAAATTCCATTAATTTATAAGAGTATCCAAAAGAGATCGAAACTTCTTTTTTGTGCTGATGAGACTAATTTTGATTTTTCACCATTGTCGAACAGAAATATGAGAATGCCATACAATGTTCTATTTACCTTTGTCCATAAATTAATGTGCATGAGTTTCCACATCTGTGGCGTTGGAATGGCAACACGCGTAACTAAAGCTATACCTTCTACCACTAAATGAAATAAACTGAATGGATGTCTTTTCTCAATAAGACTTTGGGATCTGAATAATGATGTGGAAAACCATTACAGGATGGAAGGTCGCATGCGGAGTCAATGAAAGAGTCCGTTGTCCATGATAAAGACGTGCTGTTGCAGGAGTTGGATGCTACTAAGGAGCAACTTGAGAATTTGTCTGAAGAGCTAGAAGGAAAGTCAAAAGCAAATATCAAAGACGTGCTGTTGCAGGAGTTGGATGCTACTAAGGAGCAACTTGAGAATTTGTCAAAGCAACATGAAGAGTTAGAAGCAAAGTCAAAAGCAGATATCAAAGTTCTTGTGAAAGAGGTTAAATCTCTCAGAAGTTCACAAAAAAGACTGAAGCAGGAGCTTAGTGAAACGTTGAATGAGAAATCTGAGACTCAGGTGCTTGCTACTCTGCTAATTCATTTATTTTTAATCTAGTTTCTTTTGTGAAGAGGTGTGAGTTTTACCATGTGAACCTATATCCTTAAGGATTCTAGAAATGTTAAAAGTAAATTGTTATGTCGGGGCTCCCTTTAGGTTTTCCATTTATGTTGGGTACATTTTGTTCTAGCCCATTTTGTTGTGGGCCCTTTTTTCTCCTAAAACCATATGAAGATCTTGATTATTGTCTGAATGCAGTCGAATAATGAGATTTTTAGTGTTCTGAGTTTTATAACCTTTTAGTAGTTCTTCAATCTTATTTGATGATTTCTTTCTTAACTTTTGAATCAAAATAGTAGATAAGAAATATCACAAGATTCAATGTTGGTAAACTTGTGCAGGAACTTCTTCAACAAGAAAGACAAATGAATGATCACATGAAAACTGCTAGAGAAATGTTGCTGCATGAATGCAGGATTCTTCTTGGCCGGTTTCAAGCATGCAATGTTAATCTTCTTGCTGGAGATGAGGACAATCTTATTATGGAATCATCTTCACTAGCTGATGCTTCAGCTTTGTTGACTTCATTAGATGACCAAATTGCTGTCCTGATGGCTGAGGTACTTTATGCATTTTTCCACCACTTAATCTTGGCTACTCTTCTCGTTATCAACACTGATGATGTAGGTGTATTTTGTGATCAACACTGATGATCTTTTTTCTTTCTGTTTGGAGGCTTTTGCTGCCTCACAGAAGATAGGCAATGGAGCTGGAAATGGCAGTCTTTAGTGTTTAGGCATATGAACAAGATGCGCTCTGATAAATTAGGGTGAAGCCAATGTGCTTTGTTAATCACTGGATACGATGAAACTGCAAGGACAATAAAATGGAAATGAATTTTAAGAACCTAAGCTGTTAACATTTCAGTCCAAGTTGGAGATCTGCAATTATATAGCCATATATGAAGAATGCTTACTAGGTTACAACAGCTGCTGTTTTGTTTTCCATTGTTGGTTTTATACCTCATTGTATACATAGGTGCAAATTATGATTGCTGCACTATAGTTGCATATTCCTCATTAACTGCTTTCCCCCCTGTTTTGGTTCTGTATTATCTCCTTTTCACCAGAGACTTAAATTCATTTGTCCCAAATTGATCAGGCTCAACAATTAGCTGAAGACAATGAAGCTGCTGACTCCAGTATTGAAAGTATTAATAACATCAGTATTGATACAAGAACAGACAATGAGTTGAGGAGAATGATAGCAGATATCTTAGTGGATAATGCCAGACTGAGAAATCGGGTGAATTCTGTTATGCACAGTGCTCTGGTATCTAGGACTGATGAGGCTGCTTCTAGCGAAACTTCACTCCACGAGTCATCAGAAAGATGAATAGGGGTCAAATTCTCTCTCTCTCGCTGTTCTTGCGGATGATGATGATGTTCATCTTCTGCATCCTCCTTCATTTTCACATAAACCAGTAGTTTACACGTGGAATTTTGTGGTTCCATACAAGTTTCAGGAGAAAAGAAATTGCCTCTTACTCTTTTGTTGTATTCCCATGTTCATAGACTTGAGCAATTAGTCTAAAGATGAAAGGAAAAACATACATCTGTTAATGGTAATATTACAGGTAAGTTTCTTGAGCTTCTGCAACATCGCCTTGGCACAAGATGACATAGTTATTAATCCAGATTCAACGATAGTGTACATCTTCTATGTATTATTATTAATTAATATTTATTTATTTATTATTTTATTATTGCCTAACTATTAACCCAAACGGCTGTCTTGCTATGTCAATTAATAGAAACAATATTAGATTTGAGTATTCAACACCCACGATGGTACGCAACTGTACAAGATAAGAATGGAGATAAAAGACATCATTGGTGTGTTTCATTGGTGTCTTGTTTAAATTCATAAATGGTGCACGACAGCCTACAAGGAGACACAGGGATCTCACAAGAGAAAGAATTCCATAAAATTAGGCCTGCACAGGATTAGACAGATTGACTCAACACATGGCTGAGGGGATGGAAGGCTCAAGCATCATCTACTGCTTCAAGTCACGTCAAAATCTGCAAAAGGTCATTCTCTAGCTGTAATGATTTGATGTTCAGCAGACGCTGCAGAGACAGACAAGGCTTGGTATAACGTATTAACCATGAAACCATTCATTGTACCTTTATCAATAGTTTTCTGATAGACGTGGCTCCACAAGAATATAAAGAGGCTTCCCGTTAAGCCTGCGTTGTCCCTGCAAAGAATATGACATGCCATGAACTAGTTGGAGAACTTGTAGAGATGAAACAACGGTGACAGAACACACAGTTTTAAGGCCTACCCTGACCTCAGGTAAGCCAACAACACATGCACATTCCACAACTTCTGCTCCCATGCGCTCTTTAAAAACACAAAATTTTAGGGCAAAATCAAGGAATTTTCACAGAAGAATAGTTGGAAGATACAAAAAATGGAAAACAAAAATGATGCAAAACTTACCCAGAAGTCTTACTGCTGCTGAGAGAGTGCCGCCCGTAGCCACCAAATCATCAATCACCAGAGCCCGTTCCCCTGGCTTCACCGCACCAACATGCATCTCCAAACGATCAACCCCATATTCCAGCTCATAGGCTTCACAAATTACTTCTCCTGTACATTAAACAGCGAAGTTCTTAGTTCATAATCTTAGAAGGCTCAAGAGTGAAAAACAAAACGGGCACCTGGCAGTTTGTTGGGTTTTCGCAAGGGAACGAACTTTGCACCAATAGCTAAAGCAATCGGTGGACCGAAAATGAATCCTCTGGCTTCAACGCCTGCATTTGAATTTGCTAACATGAGGAAACATTTCAAACAAGTAAACAAATCCAATTACTTTTGTTCTGAAGATTAACTCAGATTTTAATCACTGGGCTGCTGTTGTCTGCAGTTGTTTTTCGAGATTACCATTTTAAAAGTCCAACTCAATGTTCATATCGTCATAAATGTGCACCAACATTACTGACACATGCATGATCAAACAGGCAGACATGCAGCAGCGTTCGACAGTGAAATCAAGTGGCGCTCTCGACATTGATGCTTCTCCATTTTCAATAATGCATCACTCTAGACTATACCCAAAAACGAAGAAGAAGAAGAAGAAGAAATGGTTTCATTGCTCTGAAACCCGCGATGAAACAAAACATTTTTATGAAGGAAAAAAAGATTCTGAAACATCAAAAGAATGCAAGTAAAATGGTGAGAAATGTTCGTAGAATAATGGGAATGACAAATTCGAAGACCACAAGGAGTAGCAACACGAAAAGATAGTACAAATCAAAGAAACAAATTCTTGCCGAAATTTGAGTCCAAAACATGAACTTTCTCCTTCAAGAACATGCGCGAATACAAATGGTCAAGGTTTTTCATCCTTTTTTTTTCTGGGGTTAAAAGAAAATGTATGAGAAAACAAAGAATGAAAAAAAAATAGAGAGAGTACCAGCAACAACAGAAATGCCCATGTCTCTGTAGCGATCCACAAATATGTCCACTGCGTCCTTGAACGCCTTCTGATCCAGCAACAACGTTGTTATATCTTGGAACATAATCCCTACAGTCAAAACATTTCACCAACCTTATAAAATAACCCCAGAAAAACAGAAAACAAAAATAAGAAGAGCACAGAAAGTTAAAAACAACCTGGTATTGGGAAGTCAGGCACAACCCGAATTGCTTTCGAAATGCCCTGTAATCTAGGGTCTCCTCTGAGTCCGTTCTCTGCTGCAAACATCTTCCTCTCCTGAATACGGCCCTTGGTTGTTTTTCTGAAAGCAGTTAGTTTTCTCTTGGGTTTTTCTATTTCTTGAATTGGGTCCGGATATTTAACATGTTTCTTTCCCTCTTAAATTGAGCCGAGATGAGCTGAGTGCTGCTAAGAGATCGTGTTTCATGTCACTCTCTCTCTCTCTCTCTCTCTCTGTTTTCTTTTCTAGGCTTGAGAAGAAGGTGAGTATATTTAATACCAATATTTTGTCCATTTATGTTGCCCCAACCAAAGCACTGCTTGTGCGTGCCACACAGTTTGTTACCACGCCATCTTCACGCGCGTGCGTTGTCCACACATTGCAGCATGCGTGTCTCAATCTTACAACATCTCATGCATATCTTACACTCTTTAAGAAAGACATAATCAAACTCTCTATGTAAAATTTTGAATAGAATAATTTTATTACGTAAATATAATTTAAATAATGAAATTATTTAATTTATAAATATAATGTTAAGAGGAGGCAAGGACACACACGCGCTGGGACGGAGAGTAGGATTAACAAGTGGCTTTAAACTGTCGAGTGTATCTATCTAGCTTGAGATGCCTACGTTTCCATTCCACAATCCATAAAAGGAAGATTCTATGTTACGGGAGCTATTGTATTAAAAGCAACGGTTTTCAATAAATTAATCTACAACCGGTAATCAATGCCATCCAACGGCTCTGATCAAACAGCCGGCACCCATTCCCATATTGATGTGGCTTTCTATGTATTTTATTACTCTACAACAGTTTTCACTGTTGCTTTCGGTCTCGGGCTTTTGTCAAACCCGAGGAGAGGGCTTTTCCGTCTATTTGAATTAAATTGACGGCTACTGATTGGCAGAGAGTATCATGCAGCAGAAGACTTTAAGATTTTGTAGGTGGTCCCTCCCCCCCTCCTCCTCTCCCCTAGGTGTTCACGTGGTTACGTGGCAGGTTTACCCAAAAATGATCGAGCTTGAGCAATTGGTGACTCGTGGCACGATGGAAAATTGATGCTTTCCAACGTGGGTCTCTATAAAACAGGTTCCATCATCATCAATAGCTCTCGATTGCTGACACGTGCACTGATTAAATTCAATTGTCTTTTACTGATAAACCAAATATTGGTTCCCCTTTATTGCCGTGGACCCCCGGCCCGATTAGCCCATCAAAAAAAGGTTACTCCCGTCTCTTTTAACGAATCGCGTTACCGCCCGTTTCAATAAAATAAAATTAGAGATGGATTTTTTATTGTATTAAAAAATAATTTAATTAATAAAAATTTTCCCTAAGAAATCAAAGCCATGTGCAAAACGTGATGTATTTCGTGGATGAATTTGAAGAAATGCCATGTGATGGTTGGTTTTATCTGGTTGATGGGAATCTGCTGTGCACGCGCTCTGCGAGGGAGTGGTGCCGCACTTTTAAAATTTGGGTCCCACCAAATTAAGATGAACGTACAGAACCACTGTTCACGCGCACGCTTGTGTCCTCTGGCAAACATTATAACATGATGATTAAGACTTTGGATGGACGACCGCTCAACGTCTCATGGATTACAATATCCCATCTTTTTTGAGTTTCGTACGGTCCGATTCGACGGTCAAGATCAGTAGCCGTTCTCCGCGATTCAATCAGAGCCTTCAAAATCCGATTGTGCACACCCATGATCACGCGTGATCCCCGCCTTTCCAGTTCACCGCCTGCCAAGAGCAGTGATCCCATGCATTCAGCTCCTCGAGTAAAGCGGTGAACGGGACCCGCGTAAAGCGACGAGGAGGCGGGTGCGTGATTTAAGATTTATTTATGTTTTTCATCTATTAATTTTGATTGGCCGTGACATCGTACGATCAAATTTGATGACGAGGCCAATCTGCACAGTAACCACATCTGATCTATTCTATTCTCTCCGTCCTATACCTAACCCCAACTAAATCTTCATCTAATCAAGGCTGATTATGATAATCAGACAGCTACTTGGATGTTGTTTTCACTAATTATACTAGTTTATCCGTTAGCTGTTGCAACTAGATTTGCTTATTGTTAGGATAATCTTTGATTAATTTTATATTTTTTTTTAATTTAAAATATAATTTTAATTATTTAATTAAATTAATTTAATATTTTATAGACAGTGTGAGAATTGGTATAAAAAACAATTACCAGTGATTCTAACTCTCTTTTAATTAAAATAATACTATGTAAGTCTCTATTTTTGTGATTTAAGACAGGAAAATTTTATTTGTATCAAATAAGTCCTTGAATCCCCCGGTCAAATTATTGAAACTTGCGCTAGTCGTTATTCAAATTTGTCAAAATGATTGGATTATTTCAGTAGAGATTGAAGATCTAACGTGATAGAAATCGATACATTTCAAATTTTTTTTAATAAAATAAAAAAATATATATATATATATATATATAAAATATTGAGGACCTAAATGCTATTTTCTCACAATATATGCATTATGTATTTGATGGTTTGGCTTCATGGTACACCCAAGGCCGAGTCGAATGATGTGTTGTTTAGAGCCGCCAGTCACTGATGATGAGGAGGGGTGGGTGTGTGTGTGGCGGCACTTTTTAACTTTGAGGGAGATTTTAACACGTGTGGAATTAATAATAATAATAAAAAGGGCAAGTAAATGTATAGTTTTTGGACATTTTGTTAGTAGGAAAAGGATGATCCAATCTCATCATCATCATGTGACATTGAATTCCTGACTCTCTTTAGTTTATATCCATCCACTCTTTTCATAACCAAGATTTGATGAAAGATTTTCAATGATTGTGTGTTGTATTAGGCGATGCAATGCAATCCAACTTGGACATTTCTGTTCTCCTCCAAGATTTGGCAATCTTTAATTACATTCAACTGCCCTGATAAATTACTAATTAACTTTTTAAATATTTTAATTAAAATAATTATTATAAAAAAAATAAAAAAAAAGTTTTAAATTAGGCCATTTCATAGGTACCCATTTGCACAAAGCAGCAAGTATTTGAAAGTATGCAGTGTAGCCATCTATCATCAACTAGTCTATGTTCTAATTATAGCATCAACTTTATTAGTAAGTATTATCTGTTTTCAGACCCTGCCTGCCTAATGAATGCTCCACCTATATTAAACATCAACATTGACCTTACCTTTCATGTCCATACCCAACAGAAGAATTAAGTACAACCTTCTTGAATTGGGATGGATGATCATAATAATAATAATAATAATAATACATGACACTAACAATGACAGGTTTGAATTCGAAATTTGTTATACACCAACTCCACTCATTAACTATTTAATAAATTTATATTTTAAAATTTTTAATTAATATTTATTTATTTTTAAAAATATTAAATCTATTTAGAATAAAATTGATTGGTATTTCAGAAAATGTCGTCATAAATATTATAAAAATATATTAAATTATAAATAAAAAATGTGAAATACACGTGACTTGATTGTAGTAATTTAATTATTTAATAATTACGTTAAATTAAAATTTTTATTTTTTGATACGATCAATAAATAAATAAAATTTAAATTAAATTTTTATATATAAATATAACACGGCATTATAACTTGAATTGCTACCCTAATCTTAAAAACCGTTCTATTGCTGCTATTGGTTGAATGTTCCAACATACACACATGACCAAAACGGACCCATCTAAAGCCCTTACGGATTGGGCTTTGGCCTGATCTCCTGAAGTTGATGGGCCTCACACTATATAGACAAGCATTAATCACGTCTCACGATTAATAATTAATCTAGTAGTCAGTAGATTTTGTTCTGTATGTAGATATCTGATTGATTTGATTACTGCTTCCCCAGACTGTTGTAGTTTCAATTGAAAACCGGTTAGCTTTCCCATTGCCCTCATCAGAATTACCATCAGAAATTTCTGTGCTCTCAGGAAGAAATATTATCCCACATTGTAATGTTTCGGTTCGTCAGAGATCCAAACTGAAATCATCCAATTTGAGATAATGGCGACAGTAAATAATCCTACAGTGAGGATCGCTCTATGCTTTAGCAGATAAGCTAGAACAGTCACAGATTGGAGAAGAAAATTCACATCATGAAGTCTCATTGCAAGAGCATATAATTCTCAATACCCAACTATGAGTTCATCTTCAATATGTTAATTAACCCTTTGACAGTAGTACCAGTTCTTACCGCAACTAAATCAGAAACAATTAGTACAATGCCAAGATTTAATATATTCAGGTTTTAGCAAACTCAACCAGAGTTGGGCAGATGAACTTGGCCAGATATTTACCAAGCGGTAGTCGCACTATTGCCTTCTTTGAAAAAGATATTTGCCATGCAGGGTTGGGTTGCCTGCAATCTGACCGACGTCCATATGTTGACCATCTTTTTGAAGTACAGTCATCTGCTGCTGCTACGCCTTTGACCCTCTCTGTTTCTTTCCAACAAAATACACATTTTCATGGCTGTACAGAGGCCCAATGCAAGCAGAAATGGTCAAACAGCCCAGTGATGATCCTCGAGATGTTGGTATTTTTTTGCCATCCCTGGACAGTACTGAAATTTACTACTACTTCAGCTGGGTCAGGCAAGAAACTGCTGCATTGATTTCCAAAAGTCAACATTCCCGGACCCAGCGAATTCTCCCAGTAGTCCAAAACCCTGCTCTTTTACGAGGCCATTCAAATCGAGGGCTAATTAGATTGGCTTTCAGCCTCACGAACTGACCCCCAGAGTGAGACTGCCATCTGAAGGTCCGAAGATCGCCCCTTGCAAAGATTCTCCAACCTTGTGAATCCAGCAACCACACTTCCATCACGATGAATTGAATGAAGAATACCCACTGGTGAATATCTCTTGTCTTCCTCCTTCAAGCGTACCCAATCTCCGGCAGCCAACCCAAATGTACCCTTTCCAGAGATGAAACACGAACTCTCGAGTGGTCATGGATACCATGGACCATCACCATAACACAACTATCTCCTTCTGTGTTGTGTTCTAAACCCACCACCTTTCCTTCTGGAATATCCATGTTTTCAGGTTTAAAAGAGTTAGGTGGCTTTCAGGAATGCACCATGTCACCATCATTCAAGTCGTCCTTCAAAAGAAACCATTCTGTACCATGTTTATTAGGAAGGATTCTACTCCTGAGACCAATCTGGCTTCCATCACTACGAACAGAATTCTCCGAGCTGCAATTTTTTTTCAATAACGAACAAGAGATACAAGTAACGAACAAGTGAACCTTATATTCCACAAATTGAGATAATTAGCAAGTAGCTAAAAGTTGTATTGTGATGACCGTATCCATGGTGTTGTCTATGATCTTCTCTGAATTGCAAGGACATAAAATACACAAAAAGAAGAGGCCCTACCTTTTAAACACACTAGTATGTCTGTCATTAAAGGACGACTCCTGAAGTCATACTCAAAGCAACCAAGAAGAACATTCTCAACTGCGGGAGGAAGGCCACTCGGAATATGCGGTTTCTGTTGCTTTCCGACAACTGCACCATAAATTTCATCGACTGATCTTCAACACCAAGGCTGAACACCAGTCAACATCTCGACAATGCTGCATGCAAATCCCCATGAATCAGTTTCTAAAGATATTGGACCTCTGACTTCTGGTTGCCACTGTTTTGGGTCCATATAAATCGGTGTTCCAAGCCTGCGGGCTAAATCCGAGCTTGACAGTGGAATTCCAAGCGATAGATAAGGAATGCCAACATCTCCCAAAACTACTTGGTCAGTTTCATTAAGAAGAAAGTTGGAACCTTTGAGGTTTAGAACCAGGACTCCTTTCGAGTGCAGTTCCAAAATTCCCTGTGTCTAATTGATTGCATACCTGTAAACAGAAGAGCACACTTAACTCAGATTGGCAACAAAATCACCTTTCACTACGTCAAATGGGACTAAATCACTTACTTTTCCGCTAATAACTGAAATACCCTTTAGCCAAGTAACACCTTCTACCCCTTGATACTTTGAAAATAAATCATCTAACTTTTCCAGCAGAGTCCTCATGTGATCCTCTTTGACTGGATGCAACATCTTGATAGCCACTTCACGATACTCTTCATAACCCTCAGTAGATCGATGATGGGTAGCCAACCAAACTTCACCAAAGTGACCCTTCCTTATTTTGTTTCTTAAGTTTCAATGCTGCGGGGTCAATCCATGCAGTTGTGTGATTTGATGTGGCAACAAAAGTTATAAGGTGATCTGGATCATCCAAAAAGCTCATACTCAAAAGCAGCAAGTTGCTCGGGAGCAACTTTTCCAGCCATTCCTTTTGAATTTTCTAACCAAAATTGTTTATTTCAGGAAAAAAAGAGAAGCCAAAACCTTAAATTACTACGAGAAATAACAGACATTGGAATGCAAAAACCTGCAGCTCTTCTTAGGAAATTGCAATAGTGATCTTCTATAAAGCTTGTCAGTGAGGTTATACCATTCCAGACAAGAATCCTAAAAAATGTTTAAGGATCTCTGTTGTCATTGACAAAGGAGTGATAATGAGTGTGACTATATAAATATATGCATTCTCAAAAAACCATAGTCGATTAATGTTTTTTTCTTCTGTTCTTTTTGATGATCAGCTCAACTCACAACGAGACCTGGTTTCTCATTCTAAGCCTGAAAGCCAATTTGCTAGAACCCAATACTTCGGCATCAAACAATCAAAGCCTCCCGACTCACTCAATCTCTCAGTCTCTACACGAGAACTAAACATGAAGTAGTAACGCATAGAACATAATTGAAATCATTAATCCAAGTAGCCAAAGAACATATGATTTACAGGAGACACTTTCAAAGACATGCATAGTTCCACATATAAAATATAAAATAAAATAAACGGGTAAGTCTTTATTGGTTATGGCAGGACGGCTTAAGTCCTACCGACAACTTTCTCTTCCCTCCACTCAGCCTTATTATGCCCATTATTAAAATGAACTTAGTTTGTTCGACTCCTTCTTCTATAACCCTGAAACCTCATCGTCAATTTCTGTTTACCAAAGAGAGAGAAGGTCAAGATAGATGAAAAAGAAGAAAGAAAGAAAGAAAGAAAATACTTACTGAAGCTGAAAGTGAACGGAGAAACAGAGAGAGAGTAAACAGAAACCTGAATCCAGACACCGGAATTCAACCAAAAAATACAGAGCAGGGAGATGTTTGAAGTTGAGGAGAACCTCCGAAATTAAAGTTAATGATCGGAGAGTGACCTCAGTTTGAAGAAAATGATTGCCCAAAATGATTCTTTTGTTATATATTGAAATTAATCACTAGTGAGGGAAGAATGATGACTTGTTACCTCCTGTTTGGGCCGAGAGAAAGTAACCAATCACCGGCTGATTTTCAACAAGGAAACCTGATCCCTCGGCGGCGATTTGAAACCAATATTTCTTGGCAAGTTAGAAGACTTTCCATGTTTTAAAATTAATTCAGGCATTATTTGGTCTGGAAAGGGACGGCAAGCATGTTGCCTCTCAGTTTCCTTATCGATTTTCAGAGCAAGCAAAATTAAAATCTCCCAAGTCAATCAGCTAATCACATTTTCCCGCTTGCTCCTTTCTCCCCTATTTTTCACAACAACTGATACATTGTTTCTTGCTGGTAATTGATTTCAGTCTCAGTTGATATGCAATTACTCTCACATGCAAATTAATGGAGAAACAAGAGTAAAACACAATTTCCATCAACCCCACAACCAAATGCTATATTAGCAATTTTGATCAAGAATGATTAAGAAATATGAGTGCAGCTATTACAATTACATTGTTTCATAACAGAAATCAACACGATAAACACATTATTGAACTGGCAGGACCTTGTTAACAATTTCTTGACTAAGAGCGGCAATTTGTGAGTCAAGAGACTTAATAGTCTCCTCCTTTTGCTTCTCCAAGCTAGCCAGTGCTTCTTGAAGTTCAGCATCTACCTTCTTTCTTTCTGCAGCCAGCTTCTCCTCAACTTCCAACTGTGTTTCCTTCTTCATCTTATTCAAAGCCGCAGAGATTTCAGCTCTGGCAGCCCTCATAATAGCAGCAGCTTGCTCCTCCAACTGCTTCACTTCCTCAGAGGTGTCCTTCACGCTGTTTAGCTTCTCTTTTATTGCCGCGTCTCTCTCGTCCATGAACTTGCCCAGGGGACTGAAGTAAACCTTGTCCAGAGCGAACATCAGAATCAAGAATTCAGCCATTATGATGGGTAAAGTAAGATTGAAATCGAAAAGTGCAGCCTTCTCCATTTCTTCGGCTAGGGATGGCGGAGAGAAGGTCAGGGAAGTGACTGCCAGGAGAGAGATTGATTTGAGAGTGGAGGATGAGAGTGAAACGAATTTCTGAGAAAATTTTGGGGTTGAGAGTTTGGGGAGAGAAATTTGGGGGATTGGAATTCTGGGTTTGAATGGTAGAGAGGAAATGGGAGAAATGAGGGGTTTGGCACTGGAGTATGCCATGATCACGTTAGCCAAGACCTACTTCTCGTTGTTCTTGCTTTCCCTACCTGCTACTGCGAGTTATATTCAGTTATGCGTTCGAGTTTCTGAGTGGAAATGGAGTCCGAATGATTATCTCATCATCTCACTCTTTGATACACAAAATGATGCGGAATGGGTTGATAGCTGAATGCTAGTGTTTTGCACGTGCGGTTTGTGTGTAGGAGTGGGATTGGACTGAACTACCAACATTTCTTCCTGTATTGGGCCAATTATGAAGCCCATTCATCCATCAACCCTCTCTGTCAGGAGGCCTTCCAATCAATTTCAATTTTTAAGACTAAATGAAGAATACAAACAATCTAATTGACACATATCAACACAATGGCAGAAATTATACAACATCATATAGATAAAAATGAAGCAGTGAATTGGAGTGATTGAAAATAAAAAAAAATTTCTAAACAATACAGGCATAGCAGGGAAGGAGAGAATGAACATTAATGCTAAACTTGTACACCAAAAAAAAGGAACAGAATGAAACCATAAGTCCAGTAGGCACTGCAGGGATGAAGCATTGGATCTTCACCAACCGCATAGTCAACTAGAGCTCATATTAACTAATTCTGATCTGAAATCCAGACTTTCACATTGAGAAAGCTTGTAAGGCAGCATGTTTATTGAGCTGTAGAATGACGCTTAGGTGCAACTGGAAACTTCACACCTTTGAACCGACTCTGGCATCATGATGATGCATTTTAGACATCAGTAATCATCTCTACGTGTGTGTCAGTTTGGGGAGCAGTGTTTGGTCAGCAACAGTGATTCATCTTATTCGTCACTAATCCTCTCTGCCTGTATTCCTTCTGTAGTAGTTTTTACTCCCATAAAGCTGTATAATATTTCTAAAACTGCCTAAGAAATCACAGTGTCTTGATCGATAAGTTTTGCTCTTATGTCTCGTTCCTCCCCCAGACACCAGCCTCGAGTATGAGAACCACCCTTTCAACAAGTGAACACACTTTGTGTCATTTGTACTATCAATAATTTCATCTTTATGTTCATGATACCGGTACCGTCCACTCTCCACATCATCACAATCATAATCTTCCTCACTGCTCAGCTCTTGATATTTCTCATTCAAGATATTTAATTGAGATGATGACCTATCACACATTGATTATTACATTAACTTCGGTTTCAGTAGGTAACAAAAATATAAAATGACAGATAAAGAAACAGGTCATCAATAGAACACGAATTCAATATGGCAATATCTGTGCAGTATGGCTGGCCAGGCAATTTTAGTGTTGTCTATGCAGGCATTACACAGTATTCAATGTCACTGTGTGTTTCAGATGACACTGCTTATGATAGACGAAATGTCATGTGGAGATCCTTACCTATGGCGCTGTTTTGCAGCTGTTTGTTTCTTAGCTTGCTTCTCTGTCATGATGTAGCTGGTTGAGTGATGCCTAATAAATTGAAGCTGTGGGATCCAAAACATGAATAATTAACTCAAGGGAAGAAGATGAAGGCAAATGCAATGGTTGCCCATGTCAAATATGATTTCAAACACAATGATGAAGGGCACTGCTTCCTCGTAATAACAACACACAATCATGAATACTTAATCGCAACTAAAACAAGTTGTTCTGCTAATGTTACTCGTCCTAAAACTGCTTCACATACAACTTCACTAGGATTCCAATCAAGCAATGAAACTTCTTGCAGAAACTAGAAAGTTGGTTGAATCACAGGCCAATTTTGAACCAAAAAAGAAGGGAAAAAGGAAAATTATCAGCAGCTGTCATTCTCTGACCTCATCACATCCTATTTCATGGAAACTAATAAATCTGAAATCAAATTTCATTTTTCAACGACAAATTCAGGAAGCGGAAATTGCATCTTAAAGAAAAACTCTCAGCTCATTAACCAGGTCATAAAAATCTTTATTACATACACTCTGTGGAAATCAAAGCGTCATGCAAGTTTAGATTTTTAAGTTTCTTTAATTTATTCTTCTTAGCAACCAACCAATGGTTAGGAGGCACCTCTGAAATTCCAAAATTCTTGTAAAAAATAACTATCTTCCAAGAACTCGAAGACAGCTGGCCACAAACCTGATCACCATCCTTGATGCCATAATGTTTTATATAATCAGTTGCTGATATTAACTTCTGACCATCATAACATAAGCAGAAATGCCCCCAAACATGCGGCCTACAAGCGGATTCATATAGCAAACGTAGTTAAACATCACATTACAAGGACAATAATCTTGAGAAAAAAAGGAAATACAGTTGACTGAATAACAAATCTCAATCATCACATGCCGCATAAATAAACAGCAACGAACATACCATGAAATCTTGCCTGGCCCCTTCTTTGGCATGTGACTAAATGCAGCCTCTACAGCTAGTCTGAGTTCCGCAATTGAAGCCGTCTTCATAACTTCAATGTCTGTTGAATTAACATTCCCATCTCAATCAGTTCCGATTAATAAAATTTGGAAAATTCTTAGGTAGAATTTGAATGCAATCCATCTACATTCACAAGTTGTGAAATTAATTTTTATGATGGCTGTTGTGGAAGCACATTTTCGTTAGATTTATTGCATTCGTCGTTCCGAAAACAACAAATTCGAAAATGAACCAACGCCGAGAATAAACCAGAATTGTGGACACATATTTTGATATGAACCAAACAAGCCCTCAAACTTTCCTACAACTTTATCAATCTCAAGGAAACTAAGTTTAATGAGAGAAAATACCGAAACAAGAGCCATCCAGCTTGCGAACGGACAGCTTGAGAGGTTGTTCTGGGAGTTTATTATACGAAAAACTTTTCCGGGAGAATCCATCAATCATCAACGACGGAAACGACAGAGCCCCGGAATTACGCGGCGAGTCAACGGAAATCCTAGGAGAAAACTCTTCCATTGCAATCCTCAACATTTTTGTCGAATTAAATGAAACAAGAAAAAAGATTAAAATCTGCCTCAGGTCATCAATCAAGGATCGGTTCAGGATTGTTTATAAACGAACTAAGAACAAAGAATTAATTACTCTCAAGGGAAAGTAATGCGTTTCGTATCGTTTTAGTAAGAGTTAGGGTTTCGGCAATTTGGGAGCTGTCATGAAGCTTGTGTCGGTGGAGAGGAAAGGAATTGAATCGCTGGGTATTTCTGTTTCTGTTTCTGGTGAGTTTTTGGCGGGCGATGACTGTTGGTAATTTACGCGCGCCGTCCAACAGTCTCAGCCAAATATAATGTAATTACAGCCGGATAAATAGAGACAGGAAGACAGAGTTTTGATTTTTATTTTTCAAAACTGACTAATAATTCTATTTAATTCTGCTTTATTTGACCAATAAGGAAAAATAAGTCCAATTTATTCTATAAACACCTAATAAAAGTAATTTAATTAAGGAATGGTAATTAATAATGGGCAGTTAAGCCATTGATACAAAAATAGGCACAAGCCTGGTGTTGCTGTTCTTGATGCCATTTCATCAACTTGATTAATCCAGGAATCAATCCCTTGGTTCTACTAAAAGGTTAAAGTCATGCTTCTCAATCCTAATCCCTAGTTTAAGCGTTCGACAATCCATTTGTTGGCTCGGTTGGCAATGAGAGTTATGCATAGCTTGTTTGAGACATTTATGATTGAAAAATGTGAGAAAAACAGAGTGGAGCTGCTGTGACCCAACAACAAATACAAGACACTAGGCCAATGTAAGATGATTTGAAGTCACTTCAGTTTGCTGTTAAGCTAAATAAAAGGAACGAAAAAAAAACAAGGATCAAAAGGAGGGACAACAAAGAATCATCGTTTGCAGTGGTATTAACTTTATCAGTGGTAGTTGTAGCTATATGCCGAACTCCGACCAAGCTTCGACTCCCTCGAAAAATTTGGAAGGTCCTTCTCTTTTTGCAAAAAATCTCCTGTATAGCAATAATCCTACCTCTATAACAGTCCTTCCTACAATTAGGCAATCAGTCTTGGCGGCAGGGAATAAGGACGTGTAACATTCAATAAGTATCAGTTGTCGCAAGGCTTGGGCGATCATTTCCCAATTAGTTTATAGTAGGCATATAAACCAGAGCCAAGAAAACCAAGAAATTGCCCGACCACATTCAGCTGCCAGTAAAATAAATCAAACCTATCATAACAGTGGGCATAAAGACTAAAGAGGAAATTCTAGGAATATATATGCTGCAGGATGAAAGCTATAAGTCAGCCACTTACAAAATCAAACGGAAGCCCACCGAAAATCATCCAGCCAAGTCCAATTGTAAAAAGATCCTACAACAACACAATACTAGAAAATATAAAACAAGTACAGAAAGAATGTATTCAGGAAATGATTTGAGGTTATAATGAAGTGTTGAAAGAACATCATGACAGTACAAGCAGCAGCATCCAATAGAGGAATTGGCACGAACCATCATGGCCATATGGCATTCCTACTCAAGGTTTCAGCTCTGAGATAATGTGTGCAAACTATATTTGAGAATCAATGTGCAAGGAGTGGGTTGTAACAGACCTTCAGATTACCACAAATTGTCTGCGTGAGCGCTGAATTAAGAGTTGTGTTCAGG
Organism: Xylocarpus granatum; assembly: GCA_019650275.1. Lineage (NCBI taxonomy): Eukaryota > Viridiplantae > Streptophyta > Magnoliopsida > Sapindales > Meliaceae > Xylocarpus > Xylocarpus granatum. Next base: position 74,729 of record BNST01000438.1, on the reverse strand, counting down.
AATATACTGTAATTCAAGAAGAATGCGAGTATACAGGAAAGAAGCAACACAACCTGCCCAAAGAAAATAACACGACAAATGACATCAGTCAAATCTCCTTTATATGTCAACTCTTTCTAAAAGCATCTGCAACAAGCTTTCAAGTTAACGAGATTATTGAACAGAGGTAGCCTGGCTAAACAAAAAGTTGATTTTCCAAGCATGAAGTCAATATCTACATTGAAGAAACTAATTTATGAAGATGACCAGAAAGTACCATGAAACCAGGTGAAAACAGATGAGGAAAATTGATTGACATCTCCAAGTCACCGCGAAGAAAAGTCCAAATCAGCAAAAATGGTCCACATAAGACACCTAATATAGAAAATCAAACATCTAAATGTCAGAGCTTGAACCCAGGATACATAATTGTGGGGGGAAAGAGTTAGGAACATCAAAAGGAATGCTTCGATTTGGATATGTTAGATTACCATTGCACCACATAAGTCCAAAGCTATTAAGGCCACTGGACTTCCCTGAGAAAGAAGATAAAAGAAAAGGAAGATTATTTATAAAAGATGTCAAACTGATGAAGAGAAAATAAGATTAAAAGATTTCTTAATAACAGTATAGGTGCAAATACTACCCATGCGAGCTATGGTTGCAAGATATATTGCTGTAGTGATGTTGGCCAAGAAAACAACAGCATACCCTGAGAAGTCAAACGACAAATCCCGAGCTCCAGCGATAAATGCACCAAGAACAATCAATCCAACACTGAGAAAACCTTAAGTTTTTTCAGTTAAGCGAAGAAATCCAAAACATGGCAATTCAAAGAAAGGATCTTAAAAATTTTCCAACTAACAAAAATTGCATATCGGACATATTCCAAATCACCAAGTAGTCAAACCGCCAGAAGAAGAAGACACTTATACCCCACAGGACAAAAATAGTTGTAATGCAAATAAGGGCCACTTGCCTTCCTACAACAGGAGCTGTATATCTTTGCCCAGCCAGAACAAATTCCATAATCATTGTAAATGCCACTGTTGTACGCCTAAGGGTGGTGTACATAGGAACATTTACTCCACGAACAGACTCCACACTAACTACCTTCGAGGAGGAAAGGAGAACAATTACATTAATTAAAATAAAAAAGCTGGTCTATAGATAATCCCCCAAACTATGTAACAAAGATCATAGAATACATACCATGTAAAGCATATAGGTCACTGAGAGAGGAACAGTGTGCATTAATGTCTTTAAGGGTACAAAGTTTGTGTTGCTATCAGATGTCATCGAAGATTCAGTCAATGTGAAAGTAATAATCTTCCAGCGTCTCAACAGATAGAGAAAAGAACAGGAACTTATCATCTGCGGGGAAAAAGTTAAAATTATAAATGTAAAATTTTGGGAAAGATCATAATGCATCTTAATATAATTCTTGCACTGACAAATATGCAGCAGAGTATGAAAAACATGGATAACATCCTCTAGCAAGTAAAAAAAGTGTAAAGGTACAGAGCCGTTAAATTAGTATGGGAGTTTTCGAATTTCCATACAGAACATGAAATGTTGAAGAGAGGATAAAGAAGAAAGATCGATAACTCATTACATCAGGACAAGAGTTTTTGTAGTAACATGATCAAGCAACTGAGCATATTAGTGGCAAGCATAAGACTGCCTGGTAGACCAGTTTCTACGATATAGGTTAGTTTAATCCTGACCTATCAATATGAACTCAGGATATTTTAAGCTCTCTAAGTTCAAGATTTGCACCCTTGTGAGCTGTTCAGCCTAGGCACCATTCTGCCAAATTTATGGTTTAGAGATACAAGGTCATATAGCTGGTAACCTGCTGATTGGTACATCTTTTTCAATATATTTAAGTTCATTTTTTTCAAAACAAACATTTTAAATATTTACTTCTGTAACAAAAGACTAAATGATATATGAGAACCAAATGCAACGTATCAATTGCGAAAGTATCTACCTGAAGAAGTGTTATCACATTTGCACATGGGAAATTATAAGAAGAGAGAGCTGCCTTGTTGAACATTATCAGGAGCACTGCAGAAAGAGACAGAAAAAAGATAAGCAACTTAACACTTGTAAAGCATTGAAAATATAGCCCAAAGAAAATTAGGAATACCGTAGAAACATCCTTCATATTCATGCAAATAATACTTGCACGAATCTCCCCCCACGATTGTATTATCATCCCCCTTTTCCTAGATAAGGGCTTCCCAATATTTAGGCATTTATGGAATGCCAACACAAACATCGCATCTTAAATACAAATTACAAAAGAAACAAAGCATGCACATAGGACTCCAGGGCTAAGACTAGATAATCCGCGTAAGCGAATTCTAGTACACATATGTATGTTTCGTTTTCCTCTGCATCAAATTGCATACGACTATATAAATATATTAAACCAGACTTACAAATACGAAGACAAGAGTTCTCGAATTACTCAAACGGTCCAAGTCATCCCAAAATTTTGGGAAGTCAACATCCATAATTAAACTTTCGTACAACTCAAATAACATTTCAACCAATTTTCAGTAAGTAATATCGAATATGGTTAAGTCAAACTATAATTAGCAGAAAGCAGATCATTTATATACCTGCACAAGCCATGTAAGAGATTGCAGCACTTGCACCTCGTTTGGTCATGGCGGATCCTGTGAAGAGTTTCTCATCGCCTTTGAGAAGTCTCTCTTTCTCTTCATCCCTCGTAGAATCCGACACAGGGAGTATCTGATTTTTTGATGAATTAGACGCCATTTGAGACTCCCTCGTCCCTGTTGGGGGAATTTTAGCGTGGTGAATTAACAACAGTTGTAGTCTGGCGGCCCGGGGCATCTGGGCGATAAACCCCGCGGACTGGGTCAGTCAGTCAATGCCTTGGCCCAGCCAACCAATTGAGTCAACCACTGTTCAATTTGTTAGCCCTAAGCGCACCGTTTCAATCTGTTAGCCCTAAACGCACCGTTTTGCTTTCTTAGAACGAAAAGAATTATTCGCAATTTGTCAGCCCTAAACGCTCCGTTTCGCATCCGTACAATTAAAGGTGTTAAAACGGCCGGGGTGGTTTGGATCCAGCCGCCAGACAACAGCAAGAAAAAAATTTGGCCGGACCTGATCCGTTGTGAAACCAAAAATTAAATAAAAATAAATAATTTAAAATTTTATTTATAAAAAAAACAAATTAATTATCAATTTTATTACCAAAATAATATAAAAAAATAAATAAATATATTTTAAAAAAATTAATCTATATATAAAAAATCTAATAAAATCTTAACTAATTTTTTAATGTTGAAAAGAAATTGGACAGTTATAAACATTCCTCAATTGACTAATCAAAATGTTAAAAAGTGATTAAGCTCAAACAGGTGTAAACTAAAACAAAACAAAATGATTCTGCCATGGTGTTTGGTTTGCGGCTGCTTTCACACAAATTAACTAATTAATTATGATTACAAGAGAAGCTAATTGTCAAAATTGATCAACAAAGAAAGTTCTAATGTGGGAGGGAGACTTTGAATCAAACACAACTAGGATCAAATGGTGGGTCTCATTCCTTTTAAGTACACGGACAAATTTTTGTAACATTTAGGATCCAAAGTAGCCCGTTGTTTCAATGAAAAAAAGCTCGTCTCTCCACGTGTGCCGTGGAAATATGTGAACTCTGTAGCCAAATTTGGAGACATTAACCATCAATGTCGAGAAATATACAAGGAAAGAGATATGGTTGTGTAATTTCTGAAAGTGAGTGTGTCATTGAATAGGACCTGGAATTACCAAGTGCTTTGAATGTAAGAAGCATAATTGTCTATGCATGCACGGGTCTCAATCTGTCAATGAATTTCCGGTTTCTTATCCTGCAAGACGAAAGAAGAATCACAAAAAGGAGAGAAAAATTGAAGTGTGGTCGTATGGCCTTTGATAGCTTTCAAGGGGACCTCTCAAAAGCAAGAGCATGAATGAATACTTCTTCAATTGAAATAATAATAAACAAAGAAGAAGAAGCATCCCATATGTTTTCGATGGTTGATTGTGTTCGTTTGATTCAAGTGTAAACGTCAAAACTTTGATGGGTTTGAAAAAGGAGTGGTGGGGTTTACATAATAATACCATCGTAATGATTCATCTGGCTTGCACTAAGCATGTTCAGTTTGACTACTTTTTGTTAATTGTTTAGGAATTCACCCATTTAATCTCATAATTTGAGTCATGGAATTAAAAAAAATGCTAGTTAATACCGAGAAAAACGAGTTAAGCAAGCCGTCCAAGAGCTAACCCATGTGGGTGGCTGAGTAAAGCTTCTGATCCATACCATACCATACCATATTGAAAGTTTTTCGGCCAACATTGTCAAAAACCATACACATCAATGGCAAAGTTACTTGATAATGCCTTTTGAATTCATGACTGCTGCCAGCTAAAGAGATAGTAAATCATTTATACAATCCGATCATATATCTAACTACTTGCTGCTGTGTTGGATTGCACCACACGAGCGGGATCCAGGCCAGATTGATGGGACTTATCATACAAGAATTCCGATAAATGGTTTGGATTTCTGTGGATTGAACCACGCCATTGCATGCCGATGCCGTGCTGCCTTCTGCTCCGTAGCATGTCGTCGTGCCCGCACTGCCTGCCACGTGAACTTCACAAGGCTTTCCTCTTCTATGTTCCAAACAAGAATACTGAAAACCCTACCGGCTACCACCATTCTATGCTGCAAGAACGCTTACCAAACGTATAACATTTTGTTGGTTCCTTTGTCCAACTTCCATTTCCCTCTCTCTCTCCCATTATTGGCTTCAGTTGTAGAACTAAACTCCGACCAAAAGAATCCCTAATATTTTAACAGAGAACAGAAGATTATATCCAAGTGTTCACTGTTTAGTATCAAGAGAATGTTTTAGCTGGTGCCAATTATTATGGAGCTTCTGCCATGCTTGAGTTCATGTATCATAAGATACTTGACAGTCATCTGTCCGACACACTGAACTTTTTTCAGAAACAAACTCATGTGCACGAACTATATATTATACGATTTAGTTACTTATATCCCAACGAATATGTAACACATCGATTAATGCATGCACTTGCACTTTACAAGACACTCTGTATTGTGTAAAGAGAATTAATTAATTGTTGCGTTAGGAACTTGGATTGCGAATCATGGGTTTACACGCAGATGGCTAAAAGTAAAACTTTGATCATCTCAGTTTCCCTGTATTTCAAAAGGGAAATGATTGCCCGTGATTACATTAGCTTCTAATAGGGCAACACGAGGTAAAACCAGAGAGTTTCTTACTATGATATTCTAGATCGACAACTGTACAAACAGTCCATTTGATTTAGATAGTTTAGACGGTTAAATATGTTTAAGCACGAAGTGAGAACTGGGGTTGGTGAAGGTAGGGACACAGAGACAAGAGGGTTAAGAAATGGAGATAGCTCTGGCTAAGCGGTCCTGGCACGTTGGTTCACCCATTTCTCGCCTGTCCATGTCACTGCTAGGCTTTTTCCCGATCCAACCTCCATCCTGTCCCTAAATTCCTTGTTCTACACGACAGATGATCAATTTCATTTCTCTTTCTCATGTATAAATATCTAACGATTCCAAGCAAGAACTCCATTCACTTTATGCCCCGATTCCTTCTTTTTATTATATTTTATTAGTTTATATAGATCAAAAATTGCTTCAGTGTTGTTCTTCTTGTATGCATGACATGGAGCTTCAACTAAGACTTGCGCTTCCGAATAACCACTTTCCTAGCAAGAGGCTCGACCTCAACAATGTCGGCTGCGAGCCCAGAGAGGGTTTGGGTTTGAAGCCTTGGAAAGATGGAGGATGTTTTGACAGCAAAAACAAGCGTAGTTTCGAAGACGCCTTTGGCAAAATCAGAGATGATCAATCGCCAATCACGTCTTTGCTTTTATCTAGTGGGCAGCCAAACGAGGAAGATGATCAGGAGGGGCAGAATAGGCGAACGTCCTCCACCATTAACAAGTAAGCTTGAAGTTGAATTACTCTATTATTTTGCGTCATATTGATATTACTATTCTGATAGATTATTGATAGTGAATTGTCAACTGATTACAGGAATGAAGACGAGGAAAAGCTGCTTGTGGGATGGCCACCAATTCAGACATGGAGAAAGAAATTGCTTCACCAGGGTCCAGTTGGTAGGATCGAGAACAACAATAGATTGGCAAATCAAAAGGAAAATAATCTTGGAGCATCAAATTCCAAGTTTGTCAAGGTTAAAATGGAAGGTGTGACAATAGCAAGGAAAGTTAATCTCAGGCTTTTTCACTCTTTTCAAACACTCACGGACTCCTTGATCCCCATGTTTTCCAAGTGTAAGTATATGCCTTAAATTTCACTCATGGGTTCTCTCAATGTTCCTAGATTTACAAGGCTGACAGATTTTTTCTGCCATGAACAGACCAGAAAAATGAGAAAACAGGCGTACGATACACACTGGCTTACCAGGACAAGGAAGGAGATTGGCTGCTAGCAGGAGACGTTCCATGGCAGTAAGTATATATTTTCCACTCTTTTTACTGCTCCACGTCCTGATATGCACTCTCCAGAACCTGAATTAATTTCGAAATCTATGCAATTTTCAGAACGTTCATCGAATCTGTTCAGCGGCTAGAGCTACTAAGGAGCGGCGGTTGAATCGGGGTTGATTGGCTTGCTTGCAACCTTAACTAGCTTGAATTTGATATGTGGATTTTGTACTAGTTCAGATGCTATACTCCTGAATTTGCTTCAATAACTAGTTGTAATAACTGATGAAGAAACCTGTCAAGTGTTGTTGTAGATCGAGCTTAGCCTTACCAGAAACAGACTGGAATATTCATTAAGTTCATGCTTCTAGTATTTGAATGTTTTTTAATTAAAACGATCTCAAGATCTCAATCAAATCCTTTATTAAAATTTTATTTTTTTATTATCAAAGTTAAATCATAATTGATATTCTGGAACCATCAACCATTTAATTTGTAAATTGCAGCCTTACTTTGTAGTAGTCTTGAAGAACAACTTGTCATTGGCCGACATATCGTTACTAAGTTCAATATATAAACGATCTGTCTCGTTGTTTAATACATCTCGAACGATATGTCATAACCATCAGAGCAAGCCTGAAATACGCGTTTATAGTGCTATCCGGGCCGCTATTACAGCTAGCTCCTTGCTTAATCATCTGTTGTCATATAAACAGCTGCCCTTATGAAAGTTCAACGGGAAAACATTAACATGCAACAGCAGTTATATATATCAACCTTGAAGCAGAAAGGTAATGACCAATGAAATGGGTTCTTATCTTTTCTCAGGTTCGGGAGGAAGAATCTCCATATTCAGTCTGGAGATAGTTGAGGTAGATGGAAGCAAATAGTTTCATATATCTGTGTCCTTAGATGTGTAGAATTCATCATCTGGCAATATCTCTCATCTCTTTTGCTTTGTTCTGATACAGACATAGGCAACATTCGCAAACCCACCACCACAGCAACATATTTTATCTTCCTTCCTCAGAATTTTGTTTGTCATTGGCTTTGATGATTGACAATCCTAATTCATTGTCCCCGCACCAGAAAGGTCTATATTTACCTGCACTGAAGTTCTGATTTTTATTTTTGAGAAACTAAGTATTGTGATTGAGGTTGTTGCTGTGCTCCATATGCCCAAAGACGAAGGCCAAGCTCAAAGACCATCAAAATCCAATAACATGCCTTGCATTCTCTCACTGTTTGAATGTACTTGTACCTTCTGGAACCGATACCCAGGTAATTAATACATATTTGCAAAAATGTGTGTTTTGAGGTCAATTCCAGTACTGTCTCTATTTCAGCTGCTCTTGAGTAACTGTCAAATAGCAGGTTTTTGTTGCTTTTGACTGCTTGCATACCCTTTTGCACCCATCTTAGCGGGCGGAGCAGCTGAAAAGGGGTTCTCATCTTCTCTTCATTTTTGGGCAAACCTTTAAACAGGGAAGATATCTTCTTTTCAATATTGGTTATGTATCATCAATGTTTTGTAAGTGCTACCTTGGATTTGGAGTTTGCGTTATTTTCCATGTTTCAATTCTATCGTTTTCCTTGTTCTCAGGCACTTCTAATTCAAGAACATGATTTATCTATTGAATTTCAGAGATGTCTGTTTATTTTGCCCGAGTAGGATTATCAATGTAACTCGAACATAATTTCTCCGAGTCTACCAACACTTCACAATTTATAGGTGTGTGATATCACAATAAGTGACTTGCCCCTTTCTTTTTCAGGAATGTTATTGGAACTTCCGTCAATGCAAATGGTGTGCTCGATGGATAAGGCTTTTCTCAACTTATGCCATGGTATTCCTAATTCTTGTTATCTTCTCAGTTTTTGTTCTTGATCATTGTACATGCTTCAGCCTCAGTATTATCAATCCCTTTTTTCTTCAGCTTTGAACATCCCTGGACACCGAAACATGTTTCTGCAGCACCCCCAATTTCTGTCATCTACGGAGGCACAGAACTAACAACAGGATCTGGCATTGAATTCGATGATGATTCTGGAGCTATGGAAGCTGCCTCATTTCACAGAAGCTCTGATTGCCAATGGGCAGTAAGCAGCACCGGAAATTTCATCTCTAACCCAAACGGACACGTATATAGCAGACCAAGGGTCTCCCCAATCTCGCTTAGGTACTGTGGGCTTGGGTTGAAGAACGGACAATACAACATGGATCTTCGCTTTGCAGAGACAAACAATGGATGACTCGCTATCTTGGAAAGGTCTTGGAAGGCGTGCACTTGATGTCTTACATTAGGTATGGTGAAAATTTGCTTATGAAGCAGAAGTTATGCAACCTAGTTCTTGTTTTGTTTAATCTTCTCATAAAATCTGAAGGGCGAGAGAGTTCTTCAAGACTTGAGCATCCGAAAGTCCCATTATATATAACAGCAGCTGCAAACTGTCGGCAGAGAAAAAGGCCTTCGATGTGCACCGTGCATGAATTGCAGCCGAAAATCGGAATCACTTTATAGCCATAGGGACAAATGGTGATTCACTAAGCAAGTGGATTCGCTTTCTGCAACATGAACCTTTACATCATGCCATGCCATGTCCATCAATAATTAATTATTTAAACAAAATATGTAAAGTGGCAAGAACCGAAAATGAAAATCTAAAATATTGTCAAAGGTTGGATCAACGACCACGGTGGGACTCGAACCCACAATCTCCCGCTCCGGAGGCGAGCGCCTTATCCATTAGGCCACGCGATCAAACCCTAGAGGAAACGAACAAAAAGAAAAAGTAGTCTACTATTTATAATTGAAAACGATCTTAACATTCCCAATATTCCATCTCAAATTAAGATTAAGCATAAACAACCAATGAGTTTAGCATTATTTTAATTTTTTTCACCTTAATTTGATAAAAAAAAATTCAATATTTGAGTAACCAAGGCATCATGATACATTACTTCTTTTAATTACCTTATTATAACCAAGGCATTTGACCCCTGGGACCCATTTGTTGACGAGCGGATCAACAGCTACGTGTCATGTCGTCGCAACAAATCGTGTGGTAAATCGTCAAAGAGTCCCCGTCACCGTAAACCGTACGCATAAGCATAACACGCGCTCAGATCGCATGGTGTTTTTCGGACAAGCAGAAGAACAGCCTCCCGACGATTCCGCTTTCAGATTAACGGTGCAGATCGTTCCACGTCAAAAAGGACCTAACCACGCTATTTCAATCCACCTTTTATATCTTCCTTGCCTTCCCTGACCTCTTCTCCGCAACACGCAGGCGAGAGATAATCTAATGCTTTTTTTAAGTTAAAACGACGCCGGTTACCATCTCTCTGCAACTCAATTCTGAATCTGCTGGATCTTGTTGTTCTTTCCTCCTTTTGTTGAAGAGAGTCAGGAGATCCGACGCCGTTTAGACTCACCGGAGCTTCCTCGCCGCAGATCTAACGGTAAATTCATAAACTTGTAACTTCTAGATATCAGCTGGTAATCTTAATTAATCACAACTGTTAAAATGAACTGAACCGTATTGCTGTCCTTCTGAGCTCAAAAAAACTCAGTGAAAAACCCGTGAAGCTTTGAATCAACGGTAGAGATGGCGCCGACTACGATTCGAAAAGCGATCGGGGCGGTTAAGGACCAGACCAGCATTGGCATAGCCAAAGTTGCTAGCAACTTGGCACCGGAGCTGGAAGTCGCAGTAGTCAAAGCCACCAGCCACGACGACGATCCAGCCAACGAGAAGTACATTCGCGAGATCTTGAACTTGACCGCTTACTCGCGTGGATACGTCAACGCATGCGTGGCGGCAGTGTCAAAGCGTCTGGGAAAGACGCGCGATTGGATTGTGGCGCTCAAGACTCTTATGCTCATTCACAGGCTGTTGAACGACGGCGATCCGATATTTCAAGAAGAGATCTTGTATGCTACACGTAGAGGAACACGGCTCTTGAACATGTCTGATTTCAGAGACGAGGCTCATTCGAGCACCTGGGACCATTCAGCTTTTGTAAGAACCTATTCGATGTATTTAGATCAGAGGCTTGAACTGGTTTTATTTGATAAAAAGAGTGCTTCTCGTTCCGGTCCTGGTTCTGGCTCTGGCTCATCTAGTTATCATAATAGATTTGGACCAGGAGACAGGGATGATTTTCGATCACCGCCACCTAGACCATACGAGTATGAATACGGAGACTTAAGAAATGATAATGGTTACGGAAATTATGGGATGACAAGGAGATCAAGATCTTATGGTGATATGAGTGAGGCAGCCGCCGCAGGTGGGCGGGAGGAGAAAAGAGCGGTGACCCCTTTGAGGGAAATGAAGCCAGAGAGAATATTCGGAAAAATGGCCCATTTGCAGAGACTGTTGGATCGGTTCTTGTCATGCAGACCCACTGGCCTGGCTAAGCATGATAGGATGGTTTTGATTGCATTGTATCCGATGGTGAAGGAGAGTTATCAGATTTATGCAGATATTTGTGAGGTTTTGGCCGTGCTACTTGATAAATTCTTTGATATGGAGTATACTGACTGCGTTAAGGCCTTTGATGCATATGCGACTGCAGCAAAGCAGATTGATGAGCTAATTACATTTTATAATTGGTGCAAGGAAACTGGTGTTGCTAGATCGTCTGAATATCCTGATGTTCAGAGGATTACTAGTAAGTTATTGGAGACTTTGGAGGAGTTTGTGAGGGATAGGGCAAAGAAGCCCAAGAGTCCGGAGAGGAAAGAATTGGAGGCTCCTCCGCAGGAGGAGCTTGTACAAGATATGAATGAGATAAAGGCATTGCCTGCTCCAGAGAATTTCACTCCACCACCGCCAGAGCCGGAGCCGGAGCCGGAGCCCAAGCCTGAGCCTCAGAAGCCACAAGTCACTGAAGATTTGGTAAACTTGAGAGACGATAGGGTTACAGCAGATGATCAGGGCAATAGATTGGCCTTGGCTTTATTTAATGGACAGCCGGTTAATAATGGTAATGGATCATGGGAAGCATTCCCATCAAATGGGGAGCCTCAGGTGACCTCAGCCTGGCAGACCCCTTCTGCCGAGCCTGGTAAGGCAGATTGGGAATTGGCGTTGGTTGAGACTGCCAGCAATTTGTCTAAACAGAAAGCAACATTGGGTGGAGGGTTTGATCCTCTGTTGTTGACTGGCATGTACGATCAGGGAATGGTAAGGCAACATGTGAGCACTGCCCAATTGATTGGTGGCAGTGCAAGTAGTGTTGCTTTGCCGGGGCCAGGGAAGAGTTCCACGCCTGTTTTAGCCCTCCCAGCTCCAGATGGAACAGTCCAGACAGTTAATCAGGACCCATTTGCTGCATCATTGACATTTCCGCCTCCTTCGTATGTCCAAATGGTTGATATGGAGAAGAAACAGCAACTGCTAGTGCAGGAGCAGCAAGTGTGGCACCAATACTCCAGAGATGGCATGCAAGGCCAATCTAGTTTGGCCAAGATCACCGGCACTGGATATTACAATGCCGGTCCTATGCCAATGATGCCGTATGGAATGCCTCCAGTCAACGGGATGGGACCTCCGGCGGGGTATTACTACAATCCGAACTGATTTTTCTCTTCTCTCTCTCTTAAATCTTTGTATTTTTAAAGTTAATGATTTGTTTTCTAATATGATATGACGATTCTCTTTTTTAAAGTTTGTGCATGAACATGGGGTAAGAGGGAGGAGGTAGCTATCCATGAGATCAATGATTCTGGGGATTTTGATGTTGGGAGATTTGAAATCCAATTCTGATGTCTCTTGTGCTTTTTAATATTATATTTTTTTTTCTTTTGAGATCTTTACTTTTATTTGATTATTGTTTTCAAACGAAAAACCATATTGAAATTAAATGTTGACTTCATATCATTCATGGGGATTCATCGTGGTATAATTTAACGAATGTAACGGCCTAAACTATGGCGTCTATGGAAGGTTTTTTCTTCTGCAACGTTGCCAACATAGGCTGCCCTCAAAAGTTGTGGTTATGCTGGTTCTTGTCCCATCTTGTTTCTTTCTTCAGGAAGGAGTAATCCTTCAGATATTGTTAACTGTGCTTGCTATGATATATTTCTATATATGCAACGTGCATGACCTGGCACGTTCAATTTAGACTTTGGAAGAATTCTGTGTCTGACTTGGTGCCTTAATCCATTTGAATCCAAATTTAGACTGATTACTTAAGACCAATGTTCATTTAGGGTATACTAATTTAGGCATTAGAGACAAAATAATTGAATTGATACGAAGGTGTGCTTGAATTGGATGGCTTGAATCAGCTACTGCCAACGGCTGAAGCAATAAAAAAAAAGGGCATCTTCCTTGCTCCCTCTTAGTAAACAAAGAGAAATTACTGAGACTTGACTTGATGGTGTTTACGAATTGACCAAATCAATAAGTATTCGTTTGTGGATCCCAGCCGATATGCACCAATATAAAACAATAACGCTGTGGCTGAAACTCATTGGCGATTCGCCACTTGAGGAGCTAAAAGAATTACCCTTAAGTGACTGTATTCTTTCTGTCTGTATTTCCTATTATCCTCTCTTTACTGTATGTTGTTGGTTCTTGAAATATGATTTGTTGCTCCTGTTTATCACTGAGAATGAAATTGCATGAGTATTTATGAGCTGAGCTGATGAGAGCAAATGTCCAGATTTTGGTGGGAATCAGTGTCTTGGATCAACTCCAGTTTCACGATTGGCAGCAAAAGGAAATGAATGGATGGACCATCCTACTGTTGTAAGTCGAACGAATGAAAAGAACTCTAATTGTCTTCTTTCTTTCGTAACAATAGAAAAAGAAAAACAACCAGCCATAGAACCCAACTCCACAAAATCCCATCAGAACCTTCATTTAGTCCCAAAGACAGACCAATGAATTGACCACCCACTGCCATTGAATCCATTCCTTCTGCCTTTTTGCTTCTAAAACTCTGTTAACGAACGGCAAATAATCTAATCCAATGTAATATATAAAGGCGGTGCCAAACATACTTTGATGGGAAAACTTGTCGACAGACTGGTTGTACTAACTTTTGTACTACAGAGACAACCAGTCTGTCATCCACAGCACACAGAGTCAGCTTATTCACATATTTATTCTATAATTTTAATTTATAATTAATAAATATTTTAATTTTAAAATTAAAGCAACAATTATTAACAACTGGGTCCAATGATGTTACGTGAGCAGTTAAGAAATTGTTGAATGGTGATTGTCAAAAACGGGTGGCAGGTGGACGGTCAAACTGCGGCAGCAGCTCATCCGTCCACCGTCAACTGATTTGATATCTCTAAATCTATTTTAAAAAGACATATGCACCAAATTGAATGCCAAAGCTGAAATGAAAGAAGAAGCCATTAATTGTTAATTACTTTGAAGCCCTTGGCTTGCACTGTGTGGGCCTGCAAACAGTTAGTCATGATGTGTACGATTGGGCCTATTTTGTTTGGTCCAATAAACCAAGCCTATGATGTCCCAATTGAATATCAAATTTAATTAAATATCTATGTCACGTCCGCTTGGTCTGTATTTTATGAAAAAAAACCCAAACGAGACCGAAGCTGATCCAGTGAACGAGTTGACACGTTCCGAGTTAACGCAATGAGACAAAAGCCACCGGGTTTATTCCCAGCTCTTTTCCTTTTACTTCAATTAAATTTACAACAATACCATCCTTCAACTTCATCCTAATCCTTGAAAATGACAGCGGTTGGGTCGTGCCGTTCCCTCACCGCCAAATCAGAGCCGTTGTTCTTTTCATCGTGCAGTATCTGGGTTTTTGCAATTCCTCAACTTCTGTATCAAGTCGGGGTCCCACCTACTACGCGTTGCATTCACGAGGGTGACCGTCTTGCTTGCACCCCAGTCCACGCGCGTCAACGACGCTCGCACACACCTCCGAGGGTAGGATAGTAGTTTTAATCCGGATAACACGTGTCACGTCTCGTGCACGGTTTCTTGAACTTGTACCAAAATTCTGTTGCCACTCCCCACAAGCCCGGCATGCTTACGTGTGAAGACCCAAAACGGGGACCCAATCCTAAAATCCTCCCAACTTCACTGCCCGTAACATCGCGTCCCAACCACGAGCCGCCCACCAATCGTCCGTCGCGGGCTCTTGTTGGAATTCGTTAAGGTTACGTACGTGTTAAGTCAAAAGGAAGAACGGGTATACAGAAGGAGACAACGCTGCAAACATGTAATTTCCAGGGTCGCGGAGAAGCGAGTGAGCAAGAAGTCGGCGAGGAGCTGAGATTAGAGCAGGTGTGTAGCGCTCAGAATGCTTGGAGGGTGTAACTCGGCGAGCGAACATGGCTCAAAACGGCGGATCGTTTCGTTAAAGTAAAGTTCCCCAAGTGGCGCGAAAGGGAGAGGCATAGTAGTAAGAAACACGCATTCGTGTTTCTTGGGTGACGTGGGTTTTGGGTTGACAAGTCGGAACAATGACTCATCATCTCTGGGTATTCGTTCTGCTGGCGGAGGTATTGGATTGGGAAGGAAAAAGCTTATTGGGATTTCATCGGCATCGAGAGTGGTGGTACGGCTTGTGGTAGGGCAAATGATAGTAAAGGCAATGGCCAAGGATAAGCAGAGAAGTAAAGCGCGAAAAAGAGGGAGAGGGGATAGAGAGCGGTAGTAGTTCCAATAATGCAACACTAGAGATTAGAAAAGTTCATACATGCTAGCAGCACAAACATGACATGCACTGTAGTACACGCAGGAACTCAATCAATGTTATCTGCACAATGATGTGATGTTGCAGACAACTATTATTTTTTGTCAAATGAAATGAAACAACTTTTTCCAACCCAGAAAAGTCTCAGCCTTAGACCCTTAGGCTAGGAATTTCTTATTTTTGGATTTTGAATATTGAAGAGAAGCAGGAATACTGCTTTTGCTCTAAAGATGGGTGTAACGTTCTCTGTTTTTGTGTGTCTTCACTTTTGTTTGAAATCTTTCTGGCAAAATATTGTGAAGCTGTAAGGGAATTGAGTAGAGTTTGGGATTGTTTAGATGCCACCGACAGTGACAACAATATCAATTTTCTCCCCATAACCACAATATCACGTATGGGCAGGAGTAAGTGGAACACGGAGTTAAAAACTAAAAAGAAAGCCAAAAACAATGTTAAATAAAAAGGTGGAGGGGAAGAGAGAGACTCTTGGGGCTGGGGGAAGAGGGCATGTGGACGAGTGGGGGACACACCAAACTTGTCAATTCAACTCTTCGAAATTATTGAGCTTGTGACTGAAATGAAAAAGTAAGAAAAAGAAAGCAAAGCAACAAACTTCTTCTCTCTCTTTTCAGTGCTTGTATTTTTGCATTTGTTAGTACTGTGTACTCTGCTCAGTACAGAGAAGTCACAAGCAAGTTAAAAGGGAAACCAAAAGCAGAAGCCACCACAGTGTTTCTTCAACTTTCTTTCTCTTTCAAGAAACGGAGTTCTCTGTTTTCTCTACCTTTCTCTCCTTCAGAGTTTCAACATGCCTAGACCAGGGCAAAGACCGTATGAATGTGTAAGAAGAGCATGGCATAGTGAAAGACACCAGCCCATGAGAGGATCTCTCATTCAAGAAATTTTCAGGTGACCTTTCATTTATCTGCGAAGATGTATGTATGTGTTTATTTTAATGGGTTGTTAACCAGTTTTTGTCTTTTTTAATTTCTCACTTAGAGTTGTCAAGGAGATACATAGCAGCGCTACAAAGAAGAACAAGGAATGGCAGGAGAAGCTCCCCGTTGTTGTCTTGAAATCAGAAGAAATTATGTACTCCAAAGCCAACTCTGAGGTTTATATTTCTCTTACCATCGTTAAATCTCAATTGGGGTTCGAACCCCTTATTTATTGATGATTTTACGGAGGAAGAAACCGGAAAGGCGAAATTTTGATGCCTTGTAGTTCCGATTTTTTTCCCCCATTTCCCATGCATTCTCAGCAAACAAACACAGCTTTGATATATTCTTATATTTAGTTCTGTAGATTTCTCCAGCTCATTTTGTTGCAATTAATTCTGTCATAGGCTGAATACATGGACCTGAAAACACTTTTGGACCGAACAAACGATGCTATTAACACGATTATTCGACGTGATAAGAGTACTGAAACTGGGGAGCTACTTCCACCTTGTATTGAAGGTACTCTCGTTCTTTCTTTGTTGTAACTCTTGCCTCAAGGGCTTTCTCTTTTCGAATGAACTGTCCATGTCTTAGCAATTTTTGTTGGTACTTAATAATCTTGTTGGCTTAACTTTTGACTAGTTACGATGGGTTAGAGAGTACGCTGTCTTGAAATGGTAGTTATGTCTGTGATTTCTCTCTTAGTTATGTGGCCACAGTACTCTTTTGAAGGGTGAATGCTATGTGTGTGATTCTTCTTTATGATATTTATTATTTGTTAGCTGCTCTCAATTTGGGCTGCACGCCAAGAAGAACATCGAGGAGCCAACGGAATAGTAATCCAAGGTGTTACCTTAACACTAGCAATCAAGAGCCTGGCAATGGAGAGAATGTTACTCAGGGAAATCACTCAGTTCACTCACAGGGCATGGCTCATTATTCTCCTTTGATGAAACAAACGATGAGCGCCGCTCAGGGCCTTGTTGTCCAGAACATCAGTGGTTCCACCAACAAACTTCCCTTTGCATCTCAGAATTTCACTCCATGTGGTAATAAGCAATGCTTGTCTACAGAAAATTATCCTGCTTCATATGCCGTTTACCCCTTGTACTATGGAGCTTGCATTAAAACCGAAGAAACCCTGCATGGTTTTGAAAATTTTCCCAACTTAACCTCCATGAATATGGATCCTTACAAGGTGAATGTTGTTGGTAACTCCTCCCATGGTGGGAATGTTTCACCTAAGATCCTGCAAACGTATACCAAGGGCATTCCTGATAACCACCACGACATTGGCTGTGATCTGTCTCTACGGTTGGGTCCTCTCTCAGTTTCTGAACCAAGTGTCGAACATAATCAGCAAGAACAGGTTAAAGAAGTTAGTTATAGTTATCTAGAAGTGAACAAGTTCGGTCATTTGACACCACAAATGAATAAACAGACTCCCTTCTTTTCTGATGCCAGTGACTCATTGGACATGTGTTCAAGTCCATGTAGTAGTGCGGGCAATGTAGGTACAAATATAAGAAAGCGAAAGGCAGTTTCCACTCACTCTTTAGAAGATCAACATTTTTATTGGCAGCCAAAGCTTCCATGTAGCCATCTAACTGGAAGAATGAGAAGTGCAGGTTTATAGACTGACTCTGGCTTCAGTTGGTTGATTCAAACTCTTGATATGGCTGGTTGAATATGCATTACTGAAGCTCTTTGGATCTTGATGTACTTAGTAGTTATGTATCCTTGAGTTGCTTGTTTCATTCTGCACAATATGAGATGTAAATATCAGGCAGCTTTGATGTAGGCACAGTAAGTGGAGAAGAAGTAACAGAAGAAACTTCTGATCTGATCTGATCGTAGAAAGATATTTGTTGCTTTATATAGTGCTAGTGCTGCTTGTGGATCTTTGAACCTTTGTAGTACTATGATACTGCACCTTAGTTTAGGACCCAAACACTTCAAAAATAATGTGAATTTTATTTTTGTATTGTCTAGATTTTTATTTTCTTGGTCTGGATTGATAGGAAACAATTAGCTAGGCTCGCAAAAAATTTTAGAATTTCAGTGACTATGGAAAAGTAATGCCAATGGTGACTCTTCACTAAACCTTAAACATTACCAATAGAAGTAAAGAAATAATCATGAATTATTGGCCCTGGGTCCACGGCTTCCGGTCTCATTAACAAGTGGTGAAAAATGATTAATGGAAAACTGGATGGTTTTTGTTGGTGTGAGTGGGGTACAATGAGGTGTTTCCTCGCCAAAATCTTACTATTATCACGAGTCAATAGGCTTGGGGTCCAGGGTGTGTGGACCTTTCTGTACTTGGTCTTATTAGGAAGGATGAACCGAAGAAATGATTAGTGAATGACTGGATGGTTTCTTTTGTTTGTTTTACTGGTGTCTGCGGGTGGGGTCAGATTCTAATCCTTCTTGGTTTTAACCTGTTTCTCAGTGGAGAGTATGGATTACTTTTGTTTTATGTTGGTAGGTTTGGCATAAAGGAAGTCGATAGTGATGGTGAAAATATGGGCGGACGAGGGTCAAAAGCACTTGAAGAGTTTAAGCAACTTCCCTTAATTGCTCTGGCATGTCATTTGGGGTCCATAAGAAAAGGATGCAATTCGAAAGATAATGGGACCCCAAGGGAGCACAAAATCACTGAATAAATAATTGTGCTAAACTTGATTGGATTTGGAAGAAACACAGAACTATTAATCAGTAGTTTTGTCGGGTGAGGGATCTAGATGCTTTTCATCAGATACTTGTGGGAGAGGAACATGTGTTAAACATTTAACAGTTTTTCCAGATTTCTGAGAAATCTGACACCCAAATGGTAGAAACTGAAGTCAGTTCAACTCTTCAATGGAGAAACTGAAGGAAGTTGCACGGGAAGAAGATGATGATGTTGTAGCAGTAGGAGAAGAGCTATAATGGAAATCGATCAGTATTCTCTGGTGAAGCCAGAAGGTACTACAAAGTCTTCCTTTTTTCTCTTCAGCCTCTTAAGTTTCCCAGGTCGTACAGCGGCAAGAAATCTTTTTATATACTCTTCATAGCATTCTTCCCACAGCAAATCATCCCTTCACTTTCTTCCTCGTCGCAGCTTGTGTCGTCTTCCTCGGCCTTTTTCCTTCTATCCCAATCTTTTCTTTTTCTTTTTCACTTTAATCTGTATGCTTGATTGCATTCCTCAAGGAGCCGCTCGTCTAATGAATCAATGATATAATATGCATTGGCTTCAACCTTCAACACGAAAATATGATCATTCCAACCCACTACATAAAGACATGACTCCCTTTAAAGATTCGACTTTTCCGGGCTTAAAATTCCGGTAAAAGATCTAGCGGGCAAGATAGTTGTAAGATGAAGGGCAGCTTGTAACACTGTCGAGAGATCAAAATGTCTACGAGGGAAACAATATGAGCATGATTCATTGTTGCAAGGCATTGGCCAATCTGAGGAACCTTATGTTATGGGTTTATCGTATTTCGGTCTCGTTGGCATGTAATCTTGTTTTGAATGAATCCAGTGAGTAACGACTACAACTAATGTTGTGCGGGCGCTCTCACCAGCTGCATTCTCGCTTCGTTGATCAAACGAAGCGAATAACACGTTAGCTTTGAGCTTTGGTTACCCATCTCTACTGACTAGTCCTTTCAATTCCCGGTCACCACTCTCATTTTCTGAAGAAATCTCAGTGGCGTCTGCACTCTGTAATAAGATCAAGCTCTTATTAAAAAGAATTTTCTATCGATATTTGTTGGTTGAAACGAGTTCGCAAGATTGTGTAACATGTGTTTTCCATCCTTGTTTTCTTAATCTAAGTAGCTACACTATAACCTAATGTAATTTGAAGTCATTGATTTGTACAAACAAGAGTCGAGCAAATAAAAACATGGTGGTCTAAAAGAGATGGAAGTCCGGGTTGTAAGTCGTAATAATGGTGGTGGTGGTTACAGAAATGGTGAGACGAAGGAGGAGGAGGGAATTTGTTTAGGGTTTCGGCCTGTTGATTGTAAGTTATGGGCTTGGGCAAGGCAACCGCCTAAATGAAGAGAAAGAGATGTTTACAGGACATGGGAGGCAAAGTCTTCTTGAGAATTGCTTGTAGGAATTTTACAGATATAATTGGTTTTGAACCAGATTCGATCTTCCTGGTGGAAACAAGTAAGTTTAGAAGTTTATTCACCTCTCGAAGCAGATGAAAACCAGCCCCTTCTCCCTTCCTTGCTTGATTACACCATGTCCTTGATCCTTTCAAAATTCGGTAATCAAGCATTGAAAGGGTCATGCTTCCAGATCCTAAATTCCATACCACAGTGACCCGGCCCGGGAGTTGGTTGCGAAAGCTTGACTGCCTCTTCCCTCACGACCGTCCAACCTCCACCGCTAACAAATAAATAAACAAATCCCTACTAGCATTTGTAGAATAATTTTATTATATTAATATTAGTGATATATTATATTTATTTAATTAATAAATTAAAATATATTTATTAATAATAAATATAATTAAAAATTTATAAAACTCTCCACCAACTTCTCTCTTGCCCCAGTGCCTCACTACCCCAGCCTGTACAAGTCTAGCTGCCCGGCTTATTAAATTCCCCATTGGACAGCCACACTTGATCCAACAATATGATTTCAAACACTGAAGAAAATAACTAGTAATCCGTGGAGTATAATTGGTGGATGGGAGGAAGTTTGACTGAAATGTTATGTCATTACTGCATCACTGGATCTGTCAGTGAAAATATAAACAGGGTTCAGAGTTTTTGGCACTTTTTCTTCCTTAAATCATCACCAGCAATACCAGTCCCAGTCCCAGACCACACCCGCAGAATGAAGTGAGACTCCAGTGTTACCTTTTCTTGTATCGTTCAATGTTCATTACTCACTCTGTGCCACATCCTTCAAGCCTGCCCTACTTTACTTGCTGCTGCTTGTAAGAAAACAGCTTCCTTTGAATCTGTGTGTTTTTGTGGTTAAAAGGGCAGTACCCATTTGCTGTCATATGTTTTGTTGGCTTAAATTCCAAGTGGATGTTCTATCATACCACGGATGAATAAAAGAAGAGTTGCTATCAGGAGTCAACTTGTCGCCGTGGTTTGCGTTGAATTTTTCAGTTCTTGGGTCTGTCAGGTCGGCAATGCTTTAGTGTACAAATTTCTTACAAGTCATTTCCTTTTTTACAACTCGGATTTTCTAGCATTAATGTCTACAGTTGTAGAGACGTCTTTTTCATCGTATATACATATGCGGTAACTTTCGCATGTTCAAATTCTCTTTTATCTTAATTTGTTAGCCTATCTTTGTCTTGGTATAGCTGAATTAATAGTTAAGAATTCTCCTTGTCTGCTTCCAAAGTTAAATTGAGAGCTGTCTTGTCAGGAATAAAGTTTGCGGATGAGAATTTGATTGATTGATTCAGTGGCTGAACAGAGAGTTCATGATTGCCAATTTGGTGCATAATTCTTGCAAATGGCATTTCCTTCTTCGATCTTCTTTGGTTAATGCCAAAGTTTCTTTCTTTTCTTTGACTTATTTTGATTCTAGGTTCTCGTGTGAAGCCATGGCAACTCGGAATTTCATTCATCTCATCGGCTTCGTTTCAGTGTCTCTTATCCTTTCCTCCGAAAATTGTGTGGCCAGTGTTCAAAGTATTGGCAAAATATTTCCAGGGATCCAAGGATCCCAAATGAACTGGATTGATAATGATGGTTTATTTCTGTTGTCTGACCACTCAGATTTTGCTTTTGGCTTCCTACCTACTGAAAATGATGTTACATTGTTTCTGCTTGTTATCAAGCACTTGGCTACTTCCAGAATTATCTGGACTGCAAATAGAGGTTTACCTGTAACAAACTCTGACAAGTTTGTGTTCAATCAAGAAGGTAAAGTATTTTTACAGAAAGGGGGAAGTGTTGTATGGACATTGGATAACGGTGGTGAAACAGTTTCTGCACTGGAATTGCAGGATACAGGGAATCTGATTTTGCTTGGGAATGATAATAAGGTCATTTGGCAAAGCTTTAGCCATCCCACAGATACTCTTCTATCAAGCCAGGATTTTACAGAAGGAATGAAACTCGCAAGTGATCCCAGTGCCAATAACTTGAGCTACTTTCTGGAAATCAAACATGGAGATATGATTCTTTCTGCAGGTTTCCCAACTCCGCAGCCTTATTGGTCTATGGGGAGGGATGAGCGGAAAATAATTAACAAGGGTGGCGGAGAGGTCACTTTAGCTTCTCTCAGTGCAAATTCCTGGAGATTCTATGATCACAGCAGAGTCTTACTGTGGCAATTTATATTCTCGGATAATATTGATGCAAATGCCACTTGGATTGCAGTTCTAGCAAACGATGGATTTATCTCGTTCTACAATCTCCAAAATGGCGGTTCAAGTAGTGCTTCAAATACGAAAATACCAAATAATCCATGCAGCACACCAGAATCTTGTGATGCCTATTACATTTGCTCTGATAATAACAAGTGCCAGTGCCCTTCAGTTCTCAGTAGCCGAAATTGCAACACGGGAATTGCGTCTCCCTGTGATCACTCAAATGGTTCTACAGAGCTTGTGAATGCTGGCGATGGGCTCAATTATTTTGCAATTGGATTTGTTCCTACCACATCAATAACTGATTTGAATGGTTGCAAGGCCGCTTGCCTTCGTAACTGCACGTCTTGCTTTGTTTTTCCAAAATAGTTCTGGGAAGTGTTTCCTGTTTGACAGGGTAGGATGCTTCCAAAGCACCAATCAGGGCTCTGGTTTTGTTTCGTACATCAAGGTATTGAGTGAAGGAAGTGCCACAGATGATGGAGGGCCTGGAAGTAGCGGAAAGCACTTCCCGGTTGTTGTTATCATAGTTATTTCGACACTAATTGTCATTCTTGGTCTACTTTATGTGGCGATAAAGTACTTCAGGAAGAAGAAAAAGGCACCAGAGTCTCCTAATGAGACATCAGATGAAGATAACTTTTTGGAGAGTTTGTCCGGAATGCCAGTTCGATTCAGTTACATAGATCTTCAAACTGCAACTAACAACTTCTCTATGAAACTCGGGCAAGGAGGGTTTGGCTCAGTTTACCAAGGGATTCTCCCCGATGGAACTCGTCTGGCTGTGAAGAAGTTGGAAGGCATCGGTCAGGGCAAAAAAGAATTTAGAGCTGAAGTTAGCATCATTGGTAGTATCCATCATCACCACTTGGTCAGGCTCAGAGGCTTCTGTGCTGAAGGAACCCATCGGCTGCTTGCTTATGAGTTCATGGCAAAGGGATCTTTGGATAGATGGATCTTCAAGAAAAACAAAGAGTTCCTTCTAGATTGGGATAACAGATTCAATATAGCTTTGGGTACAGCAAAAGGGCTAGCTTATCTCCATGAAGATTGTGACGCAAAAATTGTTCACTGTGACATAAAACCTGAAAATGTGCTTCTAGATGACAATTATTTTGCCAAAGTATCAGATTTTGGCTTGGCAAAACTGATGACTCGGGAGCAAAGCCATGTTTTCACAACTCTAAGGGGCACTAGAGGGTACCTTGCACCAGAATGGATCACAAACTACGCAATATCAGAGAAGAGTGATGTTTATAGCTATGGGATGGTGTTGCTAGAGATCATTGGAGGCAGAAAAAACTTCGACCCAACCGAAACTTCAGAGAAAGCTCATTTCCCATCCTATGCATTCAAGATGATGCAAGAAGGAAAACTCAGAGATATACTCGATTCAAGGCTAAACATAAATGATCAAGACGACAGAGTTTATACTTCTATCAAAGTGGCATTGTGGTGCGTACAAGAAGACATGTATCTAAGGCCACCAATGACGAAAGTAGTGCAAATGCTTGAAGGTCTCTGCCCAGTCCCTCAGCCTCCAACGTCTTCTCCGTTGGGTGGTGCTCGGCTTTTTTCAAGCTTCTTTAAATCTCAGAGTGAGGAGGGTACTTCCTCAGGTCCATCGGACTGCAATAGTGATGCTTATCTTTCAGCTGTGCGCCTTTCTGGGCCGAGATAACTGTTGCTTCATGTATACCTAACATATGATACGTCCTTGTATATCTGTTGAGAGTATTCAAATTTTGTAATACTAGTAACTAGCAGAGTCCCATCTCTTTGTTTGCAAACTCGTTGCTTGCTTTCTGTAACTCGAGTTCATCGTTAAATGTGCAAAATGAATATATATGTACGCAGAAACCTTGCAAAACCTTGCAAATGCGATTCAATCCCATTCCTGGACAGCTATTAAGGGTAACGCAGTCTAAATTCCAAGTAAAATTGGATAAATTTGTGTTTAGAAAAGAAATTCTCTGCCAGCATCCGCTCTCTCAATCGTCCGTCGAGGATGAGTTCATCAACTACTTTCCCCCTCTTGTTCATCCCCTCTCTGTCTCAAATTCAAATTCAGGTTTCCCTCCAAATCATAACGGTCTTATCTTTCAAGCATCGAATTTAGCGCCAATCCCTTCAGAATTTCCTCCTCTTCTGTCAACTACCAAGGTTCAGGGGAGATGTTCCTGATAACATTAGAAATCTGGATCTGTCAACTACACTTCCAGTTCTTCTTCCTTCGCACGAATTTGTGGAGGAATTCGGTGCAAAAGCGGAGGAGTATATTAATTAATTAAAGGTCTAATCAGTTAATTAATTAAAGGTCTAATCAGGAGTTTTCGATGAAACTTTCACCATTTTTTCTTGTAATTAGCTAATCTAGGTGGGTAGAATTTGCTGAGGTAATTCACCAATAAAATGATGTTTTGTACTTGAGCTTTGTTTCATAGTGAGCCTTCAAAGTATGCCTCTTGTCAAACAACCAGTGCAGCAGTATGAAATTAGCTGAGATACCTACTGGGCAAGTGTTAATAGTTTGTTTCTTTTTGTTGCTTGACTAGATCCTGCATTTCTCTTTTATTATTGTTTTTTTTTGGCACTCCTGATAACTTTTTCTTTTCTTGATTGTCACCAAAGATCAGGTAAATGTGAGTATCTGCCTGTGAAAGAAGCAGTGAAAGGGCAAGGCTGCCGGTGTTCTTCGTATTGCATTGCATGATGCAGGGACCTTTGGGATGGATGGAAATTCAGGCATTTATTTGAACGAAATGATCCTGGCAGGAGGTTTTAAAGTGAAATGTGCTTGATGCATATTAGAAGGTGCTCCATGTCTAGAACATTGATCTCATAAATTTCTATTACTGTGTTATGATTGATCTTCTCCAGTTTTCTTTAAATTTATCCTGCCTTCTTGTTATTAGCGCAGGTGGTATGAATCGTTCTGCAGTTTACGAACTTGAAGGAACTGAAAATGAAGGTCTTAAAAAAATCTTTGAAGGCATACTCTCTTTAGCCTTACTAGCTAACCCGGAAATGGATGCACTGTCCTTTTGGTTCTGGACAAGGCAAAGAGTGAAGTAGATGCAATACATAGGTTTTTCCATCTGAAATGCCACTAAAGAATGTTAGATAGCTATGTATAAGGTGGTGCTAAGATGTGTGAACCTTTCGCAATTAGTATCAAGGGCGGACATGATTGCTGTGGGTGGAGCTGTAGCAGTTTCAGTTTGTGGAGGTCCGACAATCCCAGTTTTTTTGGGCAGACTGGATTCAACGTAAGGAGCAAGCTTTTGGCCTTACTGTATGCGACGATATAAAATTTAAAATCAAGTCAGTTAGGTAAACAAAGAGGCTTCGGCAGAAGAATCCTCAAATTTGCTGTTCTCATTCATATCAATATCATATTATTTTTTAGGGTAATAATTGAGCCTACTAATAATTACTTATCCTCTGCAGGATCCTGATCCTGAAGGAAAACTTCCACAAGAGTCTTTGGACTCTCTGGTTTCAAGCAATGCTTTCAAAGAAAGGATTTTTCTCGGGAGTTTATAAGAGCAAACAAGCCTTTTATCCACGTTTTTTCACCATTTAAAATCAATAATGTGCATGCTTAATTCATCCTACATGTCCCTGGATTCTTGTCTAAAGAAAGACATGACCATATTTTCCGTTTTCAGAATACAAGAGCTTGTTGCTTTATCTGGAGCGCATACTCTTGGAAGTAAAGATTTTGGGAATTCAACAGGTTTTGACAAATCATACTGCAAAATTCTTCTGGAGAAGCCATGGCAGTCATCAGGTAAATAGCCTCAATTAGCTCCAGATGTTTTGTCTGAGTTGTTGAATTATGGGAGTCAAGATTGAAATTGGATATGCCCGTGTACTTGTTTGTTTCTTGACTAGTTTTCGTTTAACACGTTTCGTATCTTGATCCAGCAATTGCTTCTGTTCTTTTACTTGTAGCTGGTCTGTCAAGCATGATTGGACTCCGAGGATGCCTATTTTAAACTAGTGAACTCCGAAGCAAGATGAAGATTTCAGGACAGACATTGTGTCCTTTTCTGGATTCTTTAATTTCTAGTTTTATTTCCTGAATATAGATTGCTACAGAAAGTGGAGTCTCCATAGCTCTGGATAAAGTTACAGGTAAACTTGCTTAGAAGTGTTTGTTGTGGAAAGGGAACAGAAGAATCAAGCTTGATGGTGCAGTTTCATGGAACAATTTGCACCATAAGAAGGAGAATGTGCTGGGGGTGACCCATTTGAGTGGTTAGAAAGAGAATCCCAATTGTGGGGTTTATCAGCTCTCATCACTGATCCAATTAGTTTCCTAATTCCTAATCCTATAATTGGAACTTGTATGGATAAACAATCTGTGGATACCAGTTCTCAGCTCAGTCTTTGGCCTAATCTCATCTGACCTTCAAAATCAAAACCAAAAGTATTGTTCCTTCTGCAAAGAAAGAAGAGAAAAATTGCTTCTCACTGGAAATTGTTATCCCCATCAATCAAATCCATAGGACCAATAATTCTAGCATAATTCCAACAATTGGGTCCTGATAAACACTCAGCTTTGTGAATTCACCCCATTACAGGTTTCCAATGGACAGAGGAAAGGAAACAGTTAGCAAATACAAAACAGCACAAAGAATTGAGTCACTAACAAGAATACATGTCCAAAGGCATATTATGTACATGGATGACAGCTTATGGGAGCACTGCCCAGAAAAAGAAAAAGGGACAACAAGCTAAGAAAGGTGAATAATATAATCTAAAGTCTTTAAAATGAAAAGGGTGTCCTAAGTTTCCCACTTTAGGGCTTTTAATTATGATTAACTTACAAAATTTTGACCATTTCTAGTATCCATAGTTATGGATGCGGACCCATAAGGAGCCAATCGAGGTTTCTGTCATGTGGGAATCATGGATCAGCAACAGCCAAAGAAAATAATGCTCGACTAAATGTACAATAATACCCCAACACAAAGATGATCGATCATTCTTAAGTACCCATCCAACACCAAATTATGCAGTTTTAGGAGGGGTCCTTCATATTGATTTCTCTCTTTGGCAGTGACTTCCTTGGGCCACACCCCATTATCACCTGAGAATGCTCATCACTTCGCTTCTATATGCGGCAAAAGATGAATCATTTTTCACCTTCTCACAGTGGGATACGACTCGTGCATCGGGTGTTGAGGTAAAAATTTTTTAAAAAAAAATGACAGGTGTTGGGAGATGAACAGAACATACATCACACGTGCAGGTTTTACAGAATGCCCTGAAGAGCGAAGAGCGGGAGGGGAAAACGCTCCCTTGGCTCTTCTTTCCCTGGTTGATCACGTGCTGTGTCGTGGTGTCATGTGGGTGTGCATTTGGAATTACCTGGTGTGTACATATTGAAATTATCAGATTAGGAATGGAGTTCACGTCGTTATTATAAAAATTTAAAATTAAATTTTTATAAAATTAAAAAAATTTAAATACAACCACACTATTATTATTATTATTATTATTATTATTATTATTATTATACGATATACGTGTATGTACCGTAGATAGACGAACCCAATAGATGTACGTCTGCATTTAAAGCCAAGAATTACAAAACCTGTCCGCGGAGTAAATGCGGTTGAGCGAGGTGAGGTGGTCCGGAAAACATGGTTTGGATTCAAACACATGCTGCGGCACCCACCCGACACCTTAGCGTCAGCTGGTCGGTTTGTTTGTCTTCACCCTGCATTCACACAAATTCAAATTAAGTTGCTTGATTAACGCCCTAATTTTGAATTTTCACAATATATATATATATATATATTTAATGACAAATTAAAAATTAATTTCTAATAATTGGCTTAAAACTTAATTAAACTAGGGTTAGTTGATTAACCCTCCGTAATTTAATGGTATTTTTCCGCCACAACCGTATATCTCTACGAGTGACCGTATTTTCCTCATCTTTCTCTTTGTTTTGTCACTGTCTGCGGGGTTGTGACTAGTGACCTGTACAAATGGATTTGAAGGGCGCTGGTACGCGAGAGCTTTCAAAGTGCTGCCCTTTATAGTTGTTTTCGTTTTAAAAATTTAAATAATTGTAAAAGAAAAATTTAAATCCGACTTTTGAATCCAAGAGATCGGTTCGGACGGATCCACTGTTTTGTGAAGCCTTCTTCACAGTCGTCCTCTTTCTATGTAGATCCTTTCACTGGTTTGCCTCATTTGTCAAGTTTTTGGTTGTAGCAGGCTTAGACTGTATGGAGTTTTGATAATTGCACGGTCTCTGGGGTAAGCAGGAACTCTGTTTGGTTGCTGAGAAAGTTGAGAGAAAATGAAGGAAAAATATTGAGTATTACGCTGTTGTGTTTTGCTTTTTCGTACAGTACTGAGCTCGGAAACGGAGCGTTTTGTTGCTTCGGTTAGAAATTTCATTGCATGTTTTTTGGTTTTGGCAGATCAATGTGAAACGATTTATTCTATGTTCGATTTGATCTTTTTATTCTTTGAATCTCGCTTTGTGTTGGGAATCAATTTATATTTGAATTTGTTCCTTTTGCTTTTACATTGCTTGGTTTTGTCTGATTGGTTTCTGTTTGTTTTAATTTTTGAAATTTCACTGGATGTCGTTGATTAATTGTAAAGAGCGGCAGTGCATCTTTTATACATTAATGCTCCTTTGAACCGAGGCCGAGGAAGTCGAGGCAATGAATATGAGGGATTACTACTGGTTTATTTATTAATGGTGTTTTTTGATATTTTTATTCAACAAGGCGGCTTATTGGTTCTCTAGGGAAATGCCCTTATGTTTTGAGTGATTAAACTTTCTTCGTAGTCCCCCAATTTCTCATAGTTAACTGAAAGAATGTGTTTATGAACTCATATTTCTGCTTTGAGATTCAGATTATACGTTTTTGTGGATATTAATATTGAAAATGAAGAATAATTAGACAGTGTATGGACGAGCAGATGAATGTTTCTTGCATAATGCTATTCTCACTTGTCTGCAAAAATTATTCAAGTTTTATTCCATGTAGGGAACAAAATTTTAATAATGCATGAATGTTCTTGTTTACAGAGTGTGATGGATTCTGATGATCTTAATGTTGTTGATGGGCTTGACGTGGCCCATCAAAATGGTGTTCATAAGCAACCTGTTACCTCCGGAGAAGATGGGGTTGTTGCTGATGTTGTTAATGGGACATCTGAAAACACCACTGAGACTGCAAGGTCAAATGGAGACTCAGAAAGCGGTCATGAGCTGGAAGAGGGTGGAACTACTGAGGAGGTTAGAAAGGGAGTAGATGATAATTTGGAAAGCAATGGCTTGAGTACTGCTAAGGTATGAGTTGCTCGAGCTGTTTAATTGCTTTGTTCTTGCCCTTGTCTTTCATCTGAGACCATGCTGTTGTGTGTCTGTTATAGGACGGGGAAGGGGTACATGCTGATACTTTAAAGCAATCCATGCCACAGAAGGGTCATTGCAAGAGCAAGAAGGAGAAACCGTCAAACCTGAAAAATGTTTCATCAACCGGTGTGAAGAAAAGCAAAGATGGTAAAATTGCTGAGGCAATGTCAACTGTTTCAAATGTTTCTGTTGGTTTGAATTCAAATTCCAAACAGTCTTTTAAAAGCAGGTCTTTCAATGACAGACAGATGCGATTGTCCGAGGTGAAGTTTGATACAACACTTTTTTTTTCCCTGGTTCCTGCTTTTGTAGCATGGCGTATGTTTTCTCTTGGGTACCACAGCTCTTTTTGTTGGGTTTTGGTTTTTGTCATTGTTTGCTGATCATTGTTTGTGCTTCTGTTTTTGATGCAGCAATCTGGAAAATCTGATTCATCACCAGCTGAAGCACCTGCGTATGTACTTCACATGCTATTTTGTTTCCCTTTTTAATACTTTTTCGCTTGTTTTGCAATGTTCTGTCTATAGTTCCTACAATCAGATTATATTTAATTCAATTTGCTAAAGTGATGAAATAGAAATTTTTAATTTGCCACTTCAATTTGATATATGGTTCCTTCATCAGTTCTTTTTCTCCCAAAATAAAACTTTCTTAGTTTCATAGATTGATAACAGCTTTATTCTACAGCCATTAGTTAACTCTTATGTTTTGGATACAGGGAAAAGACTAAATCGAAGCCTTTGAAGAAAGGACCACCTGAAAATGCTGAAGAAGATGTAGAGTCGTCTGGAGCAGCAGATGCCAAGCCTCGCAGGGTAGGTGCACTTCCAAATTATGGTTTCAGTTTTAGGTGTGACGAACGAGCTGAGAAAAGGAAAGAGGTTAGTTCTGTAGTTGCACCTTCTGGAGTTTTTTTTTATGTTATCTACTCTGTCCTAATTTGGAATATTAGTATAATTGTTCTCTGTTATGTGTTCAGTTTTACACTAAACTCGAGGAAAAGATTCATGCCAAGGAGTTAGAAAAAAGTAACTTGCAGGCCAAGTCTAAGGTAGCATTTTGTGTCAGTGATCTGTAATTTGTAGGCTTGAAATCTCAATCTCCCACGAGACTTAATCTTGCTTTGGTGCGCAAAGTACTGTTTCCCAAACCATTATAATAATGGAAAATCTCGTAATTTTTTGTCAGGAAACTCAAGAAGCAGAGATTAAAATGCTCAGGAAAAGTTTGAACTTTAAAGCAACACCCATGCCTAGCTTCTATCAGGAGCCTGCACCTCCCAAATTGGAATTGAAGAAGGTACATTTATAATTCTTGCCCAGAAGTCATCAAATGAAAACTAATTTTCTCCCCTGCATAGACTCACATGGCATAGATTTTACAACCTCAGTAGCTTATGCAGTTGATATCTTCAAGTTGGATCTCTTCACTTGCTGTTTGAATTTTTGGGAATTTAGTTGTCAATAGTATGGATCTGAAGGTTATTACTTCTGTGTGGAAAAAATAAGGATATTTGGCTAAAAAAAATTGTGTCAAGAGGAGAAAAATATCCCAAACATTAAATTACTAAGGGTTCTTTTGATCTTGCAATTTTTCCTGGTTTAGCTTGCTTCAAAGTTTAAGAGGTTGCTTTTATATAAACTTTTGGGTAGATAGCTTGCTTGTTCTTGCAATATTGTGATTTACCTTTCTGGGCTCCTCTCTAAATGATCCTGGTGAGTTGACGATGGAAATTGCAGTCGAGTAGTTGACTGTAGCCTTTTTTTAACGGGTTAAATTTTTTTCTGTTGTAAATTTGATTTTCATTTAACCATTACAAAGTTTAGAATATATTACAACGGACGAGGTTGTGGATTTATGACTGGCAACTACACATACAAGGGCTAAGAAGTTGGATATGATATTGTCAAAGTTTGTACTCGTTTGCATGATGTCTTTTTTGTTTTTATGTAAATGATTTCAGATGACGTTAATATTGTTTTTCAGATCCAATTATCCCTTTTGCCTGCTCTTGTATTTATGGGCAGCATTGATCAATTAGTGTAATGGTAATGTGTTAGCCAGCAAGATAATAATGCCATTGTAATTGCTCTTTCCTTGATGACCATTATGTTGATGACAGATACCAACCACTAGAGCGAAATCTCCTAAACTTGGTAGAAAGAAGAGTTCTACTCCAACAGATGCTGAAGGAAACACTACAAGCTATCGGCCAGCCCGGTTAAGTCTGGATGAAAAAGTGGCTCAGAATATCTCTACTAAGGGAATTTCTCCTGTTCCTTTGAAGAAACCACAGCGAAAGTCCCTTCCTAAACTGCCTTCTGAAAAGACTACTTTATCAAATTCCACAAAGAAGGAAAAACCCACTTCATCCAAAGCAGTTAATGAGGAAAATACCACCTCATCAGATGACACAAAGGAAGCTGCATCTGCTACAGCGGAGCAGGAGTCCATTCCCACAGCTGACACAGGAGAAATTCAGCCACGTACAGATGAGGAAGTGATGGATGGAGAGCAAGTTCAGCCCATCCTTGTACAAGAATCGATAGCATTGGAGAATTAAGTTAAGCAGCGGCTGTTATTGGATGCTTATGCAAAGCACAGTTGACTTCTTTTTGCATGGATAACAAAGGCTTAAGACTAGAATTATTTGATGATGAAAGCGTGAAAGATTCTGCATTTTGAGTTGTGATTCCATCTTGTCCCTAGTGAGCAGCATTGGTTGTTTGCTTGCTTGCTTTCAGAGGTTGCTGGTTTTGTCATTAGTATTCTGCTTTCCTAATTGGAGCGCTGTCGCAATCTGCCCGAGTAGTTATCATAATTTTATGTGGTTTAAGCATGCTGTAGTTATTGTCTTCTTTTCTTTTTATAATATTTTTGAAAATTTTGGGTAAGTCTTGTCTTCAGATAGTGCCTGATCAAAGTACTGTCTGCTTAGAAGGGATTCTGTTGAACAACTGGAATTGTCATCAGTTAAGGCTGATATTGTGTTGTGGACGCTCTTTCCTCTTTCAGAGGTCCTCATTCTGGTCACATTACATTTTAATTTCTGCATTAAGATTAGGTATCCTTTTAAGGGTTCAAATTGAAGTCACAATCGGTGAGCATTCAATAAAAGATGCCCTCTGATTGTGCTATTGCCTTTCTTCTTTTTGCTACACCAAAGCACGAGCTGATACAGTGACATTGTTATTCAAGGATGATCGCGTTAGGATTAAAGTATTCATACAGCATACTCAGATAGGAACTCAAGAATATCTGCAACGGTAATGAATGAAGTAATCATTGAGGGCCATACGAACAGCTAAGAATATCCGTTACTGGCAAACAAGACAAGCATATAGCATGGAGTGTGAGAGAGATTATTCTTCCTTTAATGAAGTTTCACAAAGACATCATCGTCAGATTGGGAGCTGCTTGAGTTTATTTCAGCAAGTAATGGTCAAAGGAAGTAAAATATTGGATTGTGATGTGCTAGCTTGGATGTTATCCTCCGGCCCATCCCCGTCGTCTTCGTCGTCATCTTCTTCTCCGGCATCCCGGAGATAACTGCAATGGCAAAATAACACAACTTTTTCAGATAAATCCAGCATTTAAATGAATCAAAATCTCATTAAAACATATCATAATTCACTAAAATCCACATTATAACATCGAATCTATGAAATGAATTGAAATAAGAAACAATCCATGAGGAGTTTCCTCTCACCAAATTGAGGTCATGTACTAGGAAATGAAAATTTACCAGTCATCAGGAGTAGACTGAACAGCTTGATCGAAGTAACTCTTAGCACGAGTAGCATCCTTATGATTGTTCCATATCAAATCCCCGTACAGAGACAAGACACTCCCGTCACTTGGCTTTGCTAGAATAGCTCCTTCGCAATACTCTTCTGCTTTAACGAAATCTCCTCTCACCTGAACTCAAAATCAGACCACAATCAACATCTAAACTACGAAAAAGTAGAACGAAAGAACGCATCCTTGTCTAGTGTTATGATTACCTCTTTCAAATACTTGGGGCATAATTTGCAGGAATGCGAGCGTCTTCAGGGTATGCTTTGATCATTTTCTGATGATACATCTCCATACTTTCACTCCCTTTACCAGAATCTCCATTCCCATCTCCGCCACCGCGAAGAACTCCACCATTGCCACTGCCACCACCTCCACACCCCTCATCCAACACCATCCCACCAGACAAACACGATGCCGTTTCGTTGTACGTACTTAATTCTCCTTCATCTTCTCCTTCTGCTTCTTCATTTTCAACCAAATCACTCGTGGTCAGACGATTATTCAGAAAAAATTTCTTTCTTGATATATGGAGGTGCTTGAGATCGCCATCTGATAATGTTCTTGGGATTTTCTTGATCGAATATGACGAAAGAGACATAGATATGGATCTGGATCTGGCGGGTGTGTGGATCCGAAACACCCAGATCAGATTCTGTCGAGAACCGGAAATTGCATGATTTCAACAAGGGTATATAAGCGCTCCTTAGAGGCAGTGATTAAAAATATTTCTGCTTCTGCTTCAGAAAAATATCAGAAGGGTCTTTCACTGATCGAAAGAGAAGGAGATTGCATGATGGACACATTGTCTCCATTGATTAATTAAAAAGCAAACAGGAATTTGGATATCAAAGATTGCGATAAGCTAAAGAAGAATGAAGAACAGGTGTAGAGGCATTCGAGGCCAAGAAATTTAAGCAATATGCATGCTGGCCCATTTTACAGCAGATCACTGTGAGAAACCGCCCATTTATTTCATAGTAATGGCATAATCCTAAGCCGTACTTGTATGTCTGGAAAAATCCGATATGAATGTTAATAGTCGATACCCACCTCCATAAGAATGAGATCTTTGGGCGCGAGAAAGCATCAAACTCAGAGTTCCAGGTAAGAAGGCAGGAGAAAGTCTAGCTTGCTCTTGCATAAAAATGGGGTATGTACATAATATATGTCGAGGATGGAAGAGTTTATTCCCACATTCGCATTTCCACGAGAGAAGTTAATAGCTGTCATGGCCTTCTTCTTGATGATTTGATATGGTCCTTGATCGTTTCCATTGATGTGGTTGAATAACCAAAGTAGCCACGCATGGTTTGCAACTCAGGCACTTGTTCACACATCCAGGCGGCCTTGAACCTACCAACTTCACTCTTTCCTTCATATTCTTTGTGTCATAGCTTGAGAAAGTTGGCCCAACTGCCAAATTAATAATACTGAAAGTACGTAGCTACAGGGGAAATGGTGACATGCATGGTGCGATAATTATTTGCATAACAGTTGAAATTTTGAGAAGGATTGCAGGAACACAAGAGTGCAGTCAAGGCAAGCTAGGTTAAGCTAGGTTGATTTTTATTTCATAGTATATCTAGATAGATCCTACATAGTTTACAACAGGAAAACAGATAAAGGTATGACATGACAGAATAATAGGTATGTTCTTTCGATCATAATATAGTCAGGTTTGATGGTTAGTGGGAGAAACACACGCAAGGATGAAAAAGAGCAATTCTAGGATCTGGTCAGATTTCTTTGGCGAGAAGATGTAATGCACAAGTGGACTAAACTCATTGCTCAGCAAAACAGCCCAAGCCAAAATCTGAGCTTGCAGCTATCTTAACTCCCTCCTTCAAGCTGAGTGTTCTCTTCTTTTCTTCAAGTTTTAATTTGTTATGAAGATACTTGAATCTGTCCTCCCTCAAAGCTTTAGTAAAGATGTCTGCTATCTGCTCCATGATAGGGATGTATTGAATTATAATTTTCTTATTTGCTAGTTTGTCTCGGACAAAATGTATGTCAATTTCAATGTGTTTTATGCGTGCATAATAGACTGAATGGGATGCCATGGCTACTGCACTCAGCAAGGATTGAAAGCAACTCAGCTCAGCAGTAATGTGTGCAATTGCTCTTTATTCTAATTCAATTGAAGACCTAGCTACTACAGGTTACTTCCTGTAGCTCTACGAGATTAAGTTGTTCCCAAGATAAACATAGTATCCAATGATGGATTTTCGATAATCAAGATCAGCACTCCAATCAACATATGAGAAAACAACAAGTTCTAATTCATCAGACTTGCAGAATTTCAATCCCAAATCAATTATCTCCTTTAGGTACCTTAACACTCTTTTGCATGCATCCCAATATTCCTGTCTTAGATTATGCATATATTGGCTGAGCTTATTCATTGACTAATTGATATCTGGCCTAATTAATACGGCATACTGGAGGGATTCGATCATTAACCTGTAAGTTGTTCCATCCCCAAGACATTAGCTGCCAAGTTTGCTCAACTTGTTACTTATCACCATAGGAGTTTTCAATCCTTTACAGTTGAGCATCCCAGTTCTGGTGAGTAGATCTGTAATATACTTAGTCTATGATATAACAATATCAGTGTCAGTTCTTGTGACTTCTAGTCTAAGGAAGAAATTCATATCATCAAGATCTTTCAAGGCAAAAGTCTCATTGATTCTTTTAATCAACACTTCAAGTTTCAGCTTGTTGTTTAACAATGATATTCTACACATAGATAAGTAGAAGTATGATGCCTAAGCTGTCAATTTTGTGGAATAAGGACACATCCGATTTTGAGTTTGTGAAGTTCCAAACCTTTAGTGCAATTTTGAGCTTGTCAAACCAAGCTCTTGGTGCCTGTTTTAACCTATGTATGGCCTTCTTGAGTCTACATACATAAGAGGAAAAATTTTGATCTTTAAAACCAGATGGTTGTCTCATATACACTACCTCATGTAGATCACCATTAAAAAAAAGCATTATTGATGTTTATTTGCCTTAGACACCAATTATTCTGCACAGCCAAGGTTATGATGACTTTTATTGTTGAAGATTTCACCACATGACTAAAAGTTTCGACATAATCGATCCAGTGGTTTAAAGAAACCCTTTGGCAACTAGCCTGGCCTTATACTTGAGAATGGTTCCATCTTAATTATGTTTGGCCTTGAACACCCATTTGCACCCTACAACTTTCAAGTCTGGTGAATGTGGTATCAGTTCCTAAGTTTGATTTTTGTTAGGGATTGGAATTCTTGATTCATTGCTTCTTTCCATTAGGATCTTTAAGAGCTTGAGTTTGATCAATTACATATTGTCTTCTTTTGTTTTCACACGATTCAAGTGGTAAGTCTTAGGCTTGAAAATGCCCGCCTTGCTTTTGATAATCATAGAAAATCCAGTTGCTAATGTTTCCTTTAAAGATACTTGAGGCAGGTGTAAGGATTGATCTATGTTAAGAGAGG
The DNA here is from genome assembly GCA_019650275.1 of Xylocarpus granatum. Lineage (NCBI taxonomy): Eukaryota > Viridiplantae > Streptophyta > Magnoliopsida > Sapindales > Meliaceae > Xylocarpus > Xylocarpus granatum. The sequence goes on along the minus strand of BNST01000438.1, from coordinate 37,552 downwards.
CTTCTTCAGATGTTGCTACATAAGACTGTGCTCCTAACAAATGAGGAGATCGTTGATCTTGATTACATATCAAGGTTGATTTTGCATTAGGAATGGATGTCATAGGTTTATTTCTTGTTGTTGGAAGATCCATATGTTAAATGTTGTACCAGTTTGATAGGGTGAGGAATGGCAGTGCAGACAAGGATTCATTCGAGATTTATTTAGGCACTTAGGACACAAAATTAGGGTTAGAGGCAAAAGGAAAACTAGTCTCATTGAATACTACATCCCTGCTAATATCCAATCTCTTTGAAGGATGTAGACAAAGATAACTTTTATGATGAGGGCTGTATCCTATAAATACATATTTGGACGTGTGAAAATCAAATTTTTGCTTATTGTATGGTCTAAGAAAAGGATAACACTCACACCCTAATACTTTCAGCATTCTCAAATTTGGTTGGTGTTTAAAAAAAAGTTCATAAGGTGATTTATTCAACAAGGTAGGTGTTGGCAGCTTATTTATAAGATATGCAAAAGTAAAAAAGGCTTTCCACTAGAATTTCAATGGCATTGTTGAGTAAGCAAGGACAGTCAGCCCTGGTTCAATAAGGTGGCTGTATTTTCTTTCAATGCTATCATTTTGATGATGAGTGTAAAGACAAGTATACCTATGTGCTATTCCATTTTTGGCAAGAAATTTCTCTAAAAGCTTAAACTCCTCCCATGTCATTTTGAACTGCCTTGATCTTTAGCTCTTAACATTTTTTCTATTTGCAACTTGAAAAGTTTGAAGGTGGCAAATGTTTCTTATTTTTGTGTTAAAAGAAAAATCCAAGTAAATCTTAAGTAGTCATTAATAAAGGCTATGTAAAGTTTATGGCCATTCATGGAGGGTAAGGGAATAGGTCTCCACAAGTTAATATGTATCAATTCCAATGGTTTCTTAGTTTTGATTTCAGATGATTTATAAGACAATTTATGCATTTTTCCATATTAACAAGTTGACCAAAAAGAAGGCAAAGGAGTGTTTTTATTGATTTTATCCAAAGAGTTACAATAGCTACTTTAAGTCTCCTCTCATGTAGGTGACCTAATCTTTGGCACCATATTGTTAGATCTACTTGTGACCTTTGGTCTATAGGTGTTTCTACTAAAAAAGATCTGGGTGCAAAGGATGTTTGGGGTGATGATAAACACTTCAGGAATTTGTACAAACCTCCTTAAGCCATTCCTCGAAGCAAAACCTTCCCTGTCATTTGATACTTCACAAAAATACAATTTTTGTTGAATATAAGGACTGCATTATTGTTTGCTAATAACTTAGACACACTGACCAAGTTCTTAGTGATGGCAGGCACACATAGCATATTTTTAAGTTTAACATGATCAAATAAAAATGATAAGTGAAGATTTGTTCTTCCAACATGAGAAATGGTAATGTTCTGTCCATTACCTAATGTAAGCTTGTCATTTCCTTAGTATTTTAACTTTGTTGATAGGTTTTGTAATGAGTTGGTGACATAATTTGTGGAACCACTATTAACAGACCATACTGAATCAATAATTGCTTTGGGTTTTGCTATATAGGTTGTTTTCCCTTCCTATTTTGGTTGTTATGGTATAAAATCTTTGTTGAACCTATACTAACAGTCAGCTGCTGTATGCCCAGTTTTGAGGCTAATTTGATAGGTGAGCTTTAAGTTTCCTCTGTAGTTTCCAAGCCTCCCTCTTCCTTTTCCATTAAAACCTAGTGAATTTCTATTTTGGCTTGGAGCATTTCCTTCTCTGACTTGGATGTGAGTGTGTAACATTTGTTGATACTTCATATCTGAAGTTCAGACTCACTCTATTCTAGTTATCTATTCTCATGGCTTAAAAGCATGGAATATACTTCTTCAAGTGATAGTAGTTCTGCCCTTGAGGATAGATTAACAATGACATATTCAAAATCTCGGTCCAATTCACCAAGAACATATATAATCAAATCTTTGTCTGATAAGTTATCTCCAACAGCCCTCAAGGCATTTGAAATCTCCTTTATTTTTCTGATAGTATTTGAGATCCTCATGTTCTCCTTCCTTGTGGATGAAATGAGGCTTTAAAGGTTCACAATTTTGGCCATTGACTTGGTTGTAAAGGTTTTCTCCAATGATTGCCAGAGTTCTGAAGAAGATAAACATCCCCCTATTATGGCCAGCATTGATTCACTCAAGGTGGACAGCAGCCATCTCAGAAGTTGCTGATCTTGTTTCTTCCATACCTTGTAGGTTGGATTAATGGTGGCAATGCTTTGTTCTTCTTCATCAGTGGTAGTAATGTATTTTTTTGGAGGATTCTGTAATGGATTCAAATAATCCTTGAGATCATTTCCCCAAATTGATGGCAGCACTTGTGATTTCCAAAGAAGAAAGTTGGAGTCAGTTAATTTGATCGTGTTGGGGAATGAGATAGTTGGGGCAGTAATGTTTGCATTGGGTATCATTGAATTAATTGCATCAGTTTGTTCTGAGGATGTTGATGAGTTATGGCTTGTTGCCATTTTTCTTTTCTCTCTAGCTTTGATACCAAGTTGAAATTTTGAGAAAGATTGCAGGAACACAAGAATACAGTCAAGGCAAACGAGGTTGATTTTCATTTCATGGTAATTCAGTATACATACATAGATCCTATACAACTTACAACACAAAAATAAATAAAGGTATGGCATGACAGAGCAATAGGTATGGTCTTTCAATCATAATGCAGTCAGTGGACTGAACTCTCTGCTTTTGGGCTTATAGCAAAGCAGCCCAAGCCAGAACCTCAAGCTTGCTGCCATCTTTAACTGATGTGTGAGGAAAAAGACGAGAATCGCAGCAACATTAAATAAACTTGGGTAATTACTTGATGAAGCTTCAGCCATTGTCAAGCCTTTGAAAGATGCTGATATATTGTTCCTCTACGGCTTATACTATTAAAGCAGAAGCATTGAAACTTGGAATTTTGAGAAACTGTCGAAAGATGAAAGTAAATTAAAGAGTTGAGCTGGAGAGGTGTAATATTGTGCGTATCTGTTTGGGATACTCACTTTATACTTAGAAATTGCAGCTCGAATTTAGCACATATGGGTTCAGTTGTGTCGATCGAATTTGTGTTCTGTAATTATTTCTTGATTACTATTAACACACATGAATGTTTCTTCCAGGGAAGAGTTTCAGATCGTCGAGCTAACAATTGAATGATCTAGGATTCAGCCGTTTGCTAACTGTACATTCCATGCTCATACAGATGTTAAAAAAACTCAGTAAACTACAGCTAATTCACGATCTGTCCGAATTTGTTCTATTAATTAATCTCCACTCATTCCAGCTTTTGCATAGCTCTCAACGGCTGTTATAAACATTGAAATGTACAGGAATTTATTACTAATTCGTTGCACTGAATTAACAAAAGGTACAGTAAATATAATCGGTGGCCTGGTGAATTATTACGAACGTATAGTAAATTGTTTTAACTTGCAGGGGAAGTTCATGTGGTCGTGAGAGAACTGAGACCTATCTGTCATCGGGTCCGATGCCATGCCATCAGTCTCAGTCTCAGTCTCAGTCTGAGTACGTAAATTTGCAGCAAGAAGAATGTGTGTTTGGAATTTTGACACTGCCAGACGAAATAGAGAAAAAACAGTTCAACGTCTACCAAAAGAGATTTTTTCATTTATTTTGGATTGATTTCCAGTGAACAGATCTTCTTGTTTCTGTATAACAATACTATTAAGAAAAAATTAAATCCCAAATCTAATCATGCATTCGAACTGTCAATACAATAACAGTCAACAGTATGTAACAGAAGAAAAATGAAAGCGATCTCAGGAAATTATAGGGGTACAGACCTAGCACCAAGCACAATACATTGTGATAAGATTTCTGATGGCTTTGCAGATGGATTCAATCGATCACTTTCACATGATTGAATTGAAATCCCAAGTCTATTTTATTGTATATTAATGGTCAGAAAGACCAAAACACTAACTTCATTGGATGCTTCCTCCAACAACTCTTGATTTTGGTACATCTACTCCCCCACAAAAATTCTTTCTTAATGCAAAACGCGTTACACTTTGGCACCATCTATTCTTCGTTTGCGTTGCACCAAAAAAATTTAATAGAAAAATCGCCTCCCATGTTTTACTTTCAATGCTGGATTGATTGATTGATCTTTCTTTCAAAGAAACAATACATGTACATGCATTGTATTTGGACTTTGATTGAATTAATTAATTGTTGAGGGAGACAGCAGGGGAAACATCTTTCACACATCCACCTAGTCCACGAGATCGAGACCCAAAGACATTATTGCAGCACTAAGAAAGCATCTTCTTTCATTTAATTGATTATGATAAAACAAAAGCATACAGGTTGGATCGACCATGATACATCAGGAAGGGCAAACGTTGTCAGACGTTGCATATTGGTACAGTCGAGGAAAAACTGAAGCCTGTAATACCAGTGGGTCCTTGGTAAAAAATTTTAAAAAACAACCCTAAGGTTGTCATGGCAGAACATACAACTTGCTGCCATGGCCAAGACCCACTGAATGATTACCGTGGGCATCAATAATTCCGACTGCCAGAAGCAACGACCAACCATCACAAGTAAGGAGACAGCAAATTCACCCTTCGAGGAAAACAGACACCCAATCATCACGTTCTTCAAGAACGTTAAGACTCGGTAAACAGACTCACTCGGAGATTGTAAATATAAACCAGCGGACGGAAAGCTTAAGTCTCTTCCCAGCGAGAAGAATGACTCAAGCTAAAACACCAGGTTCCAACACCCAGCAACACAAAACCATTAACATCGAAGATAAACCCTACAACCAGAACACGGTAGCCGTATTCTCAGGGACATATATGGCCTTAAATTGACACCCAGTTATGGGTGTCAAAAAACTTGCAACAGATTTCCAATCAATGAAAACCAGCACAAAAAAAAAGATTAACAAAAAGGCCATATTGCCCTGGAAAAAGAAACCAGAGTACTGGAAGACTGAAGACCCATAGCTGATGGACTCAAAAACATCACTACTGCTGCTACTCACAAAAGCTGACTAGAAAATTCCGAGGCTTCCTGATTAGTTAAAACCCCCCATCCTTTGCATCTGCTACTAATTCATGAATGGGGTTTCATCAATTCCTTCAATGACTATGAAAGGATGTCGCACCTCCACAACTGCTCCACAAGCACGTCAATTGTGCTGCTGCTAATTGCATTGCAAAGTTGGAGATTCAATCCCAAAAGGGTCCGACCCAACCTTCCAAGGGCAATCAAGCTCTTGTCCGAAATCAAAGAGCAACCTGACAGAGAAAGTATCTGAAGATTGAGTTGGCTTGCACGAGCTAGGTTTGCAACCCCAATATCAGTGATAGCACACTTAGAGAGATCAAGATCAGAGAGCAATTGGCAGTTATCAGCAATCACCATCAAGCTAGCATCACTGATATTCCTGCAACCATCAAGATTTAGCAATTCAAGAGTCCAACCATGCATCTCAGCCATGGTTGAAACAGCTTTGTCAGTCAAATTCACACAACCACTAAGATTAACCTTCACAAGACCAGCCCTGCAGCTCTCAACTATTGGTAAAAGCCCAGCATCTGTAATTCCCTGAAGCCCACTCAGTTCCACATTCTGCAACTGAGGGCACAACTTCCCCAACACAGCCAGGCTTGCATTACCAAATCCAGGGCAGTTACGAATGGATAATGATCGCAAGGATTGACACAGAAAGTTCAAAGACACTCCCAAATTTTGATCCTTAATCCCCAAGCAGTTCACCAATGAAAGAGCCTTGAGCTTCCCACCACAGTTCAAAAGAGAACCAAAAAGCCCAAGTTGGGTGATCCTGTGGCAATCCTCCAACTGAAGACTTTCAAGTGATGATGCAGCTTTGGCAAAAGAGATCAGTCCTTTGTCGGATAAGAATGCACATTTTCGGAGGCAGAAGTGCTTTAAGTTTGGACACCCCTTTCCCACAGCTTCAAGGCCCAAATCTGTTAGTCCCATGCGGGATGTAATTGTCAAGGACTTCAACTTCTGCAACCCAAGAGCATTGGCCATAACCCAGATCCCTCTCTCACTCATATTTGGTAGGCCAGTAAGGATTAGATCAGTTACTGCCTTGCCATAGTGTCCAATAACAGCAAGAGAAACATCAGTGATGTTCATTCTGTGGAGCTTCACCTTCTCCAAGGAATAAGTGGCTGAAGACATCAGGCTAGCAATTCCTTGGTCCCCGACAAGGGGACAGTCTTTGATTGAAATGGACTTCAGATTTGGGCAACATCGCCCAACAGCTTGCAGACCTCCATTCGCAATGTTTGAGCAAGACTCTATTCTCAGATCAGTCAAATTGGGGCAGTTATTTGCAATTGCAAACAAAGCCTGGTCAGTAATAGCAGGACACCGGCAAAGATCAAGCTTCTCTATCTGGTGACATCCATTTGCAATCTCACAGAGGCCATCATCCCCTACTGAAGATATATTCCAGAGGGAAAGAGCCCTTAGAGATGGGCAGCAACGGGCAATCGCCCTAAGGCCAATGCTTGTCACCAAGCAACTAGAACGAATAGAAAGCTTGCCCAGGCCTCCGCGGCTAGCAGTACCAACAGCAATGGCAGCAAGTCCCACATCTGTTGCCTTCTTTCCTTCCAAGCTCCTGGAGAGGTACCCATTGCCCTCAACATCCTCACCTTCAGATTCAGATATTACTTTAGCTGCCTTCTCAACATCATCCGCCCCAGACTTCAAAGATTGGATCTCATCCCTGCTGATATTGCTTATAAGACCAAGCCAGCGCTTGGAAACACAAGCACAGGCACTCCTCTCCTGGCCTCCAGCCAAACGTCTGAGGATCTCAAAGAGACATTCATCAGGCAAGACATCGATAGAGACCTGCTTCTGCTCAAATCTCTCTTCACTGTAAAAAAATGGAGCACTGATGCGAGATCTCTTGCGAGGAGGAAAATACACATCCACATGAGGACCAAGGGACAAAAGGAGACTTGACTCCTTGGGATTTGGGTATATTGGCCCCCCAGGGCAAAAATCATCATCAACTGCAAACCAGTAATAAATATGTTTGACAAGTATGACAAAGCCAGCCAAAATATTCCAAGAAAACTCATAGATTCACCAAAATGAAAACATTCCGCATCACGTAAAACAAAATTACTATCACACAGAGCCACAGCCAAAATCTAATGAATTTCAACACAAAGCAGCATTTGAAATGAAACTTCTGGATCATTATTAAACAATTATTGGCACTTATCCATAAATCAAATCAATTATCCAGAACTTCTGGTCAAGTATTTTTAATCACAAATGATCCAAATGGTTTACCTTGTGGCAGGCAAGCTGATGATTTGAGAGAATGTTCACCCTAGAATTCTAAGCTAAAGAAGCAAAAGAAAAAATTCTCTACCAAGGCGTGCCTCACACAATTACACGGTAGATTTAACTCCTCTGTTTGCTTCAAAGACAAAAAGAAAATTAAGTCCTTGATACGTAAGACATGTCTCTCCTTCAGTACATCTACCATCACAACACCCACAAAGAAGCTCCTTCATCAGATCCAGAACTAACGAGGATCATCACATCCATAAACTGTAAAGTTCATCTTCTTTCAGTCTAGGAGATGCTAAGCAATTAAAAACAGCCCACAAAACCACATGAATGCTTAAAAGTAAAATTTGAATCATCAACCACAAAGAATTTCAACAATAAGCGCCAAAATTTCTTCTAAATTTGAATCAACCCCAGCATAACCCATAAAAATCCAATTTAACCTAGTCCAAGTACAAGAAAATTATCTCAAAAAGCCAAACTTTACAGATCAGATCCATGAGCAACCAATTAAACAACCTCAAATCACAAAAAAAACTAACAACCCAGGTACAAATTCAACTAAAAAATGTGAAAATAAAACAAATACATGCCGGGAACGAAGGCTTACCAGAGAAAGAAAGGAGCTTTGACATGAATACAGCTCAAAAAAACCCGGGAGGTCAAATCTGAAAAGATCCTGACCCAAAAACCCTCCAAAGAGAGCAAAAAAGAGAGCAGCAACAACGACGAAAGCTAATACGATGGCGTGAAGATCTCGAAGACACGAATGCATGAAAAATATTGTAGCTTTGAGGAGATGGAAACCCTATCGGATAGGGCAAAAAGAGCGAAAAGCAAAGAAAAATAAAGACGGAGTGAGAAATGGAAGATAGGTTTCTAAGAAAAAGGAAGGTTTGTTTTATTACGAGTGGAGTGTAGTTTCGGTACATCACAATTACACCCAATGTAAACCCACGTTCAATGTATTTGTTCGCATGAGTGCTTTATTCACCCACCAAATGAATACCAGAAACCGGATGCCGGTTTTCTTAAGGGTTAAATTGGGGTGCTTGGATGCAAGGTTGGAATTCAGGGTGTTTGTTTTGTCGGATAACAAAAGCTCTGTTTGGAATGACGGAAATATCAATTAAGTACATGTAAACTTATGAAATTATTTATTTTGATAATTTTTAATTATTTAATTTGTATAAGGTGGACGGAAAAGAGTGAGGATATACCGCCGGCAGATGAAACCACCGACAACAGGTGTAGGGCATTGCCCTTAGATGTAGGGTTCGTCACCCAACCGGAAGAGAAGAGACGCGGGGGGGACACACCACGTTCCTTCTTGCAGCAACTTTCCGTCATCGCCAGTGTGACTCGAAATGACAGGGGAATTTATGTATGGTGACGCGCATGGGCGCCCTGTCCTGCCCTGCCCACTTGTGGTGCTTGATTTCATTACGTGCCTAATCTACAATTAATACGAGAAAGCACATTGGGTAGAACAATTGGTGATGATTGGTCAAAGGAATTCCAAGTCATGATGCAATTCGTAGGTTGCACGTGCAACCGAAACTAAGATCCACTTGGGGGTGCAAACCTTTCCCTAATTTCATATTTGATTAATTAATAATAAACTAAACTCAATTGGGATTATCATATTAATTGATGATAGATGAGTTGCATTGTATAGTTAGATTGGAGGTAGGTTAGTAATGGAACTGTTGGTGCAATACCTTTGTGTAAAATTTATTCGAGAATTAATTTTTTAATAATATACGTGTTAATTAATTTTAAATATCAGTTTAATACGTTATTTTTACTCCCGCTAATATGCTAAAAAAACCCGTGATGACACGACTAAGTGACATTAGGCATATGGTATAAATATACAAGTAGTAGCAGTAGTAGCAGCAGCTGCTATGTGAAAATAATAGGTATGGATTCAATGGTGGTTTTGGGTTTTCCCTCGAGCATCCACCTTGGAATTGGGAGATGAATAAATGAATGTTGCTATTGTTAATTACAATAGATTCAAGCATACGAATCCGTATCTGTCTTTATTAATTCTCTTTATTATTATACATTTGCACCACCTCCACCTTTAGTTTTAAACAATTGCTGCCAACTTGATCAGCCATTGTTGTATTAGTTTGCCGTGTTCTTTTGTGCAGAGCCAGGTTGCATTTGGCATCATGTGGATGTGAAGGTGATGACACGTTATCTTCCATGAAAATAAGAGCAGACGCGTGAGCCAACATCTTGCCTTGCGTTAACTGTTAATTTAAACACCAGTCACGCTAACAAAGGATTAAAGGGGCTTTGGTATTTTTATGTGCATGCGGGCTTAATTTTATTTTATCTTAGTACCAACCCCATTTGATTTTCCTCAATGGAATTGGGTGATCGAGAAGCCATAACCATGGTGGCCATAGCCATTTGCCACTCTGCAATTTGACTGAAAAAAGAGGAGTTTGCAACAAATTATTTATATTCAAAAATTGGGAATCTATGAAATAATGTTCATTTGACTTGACAGACATGATTAAATATGGATGGTAAAGTGGGGGCAAGAGCAATAAGAGAGTCCATTTTAGAGGCTATGACAGTCATATACCATGTGTAGACACTCTGTCTTGATAAGAAACTTCCGCCTGGCACTGCATTTCTCACAAGTAATATCTTCTAAGAGAAATCAACTTCTCTTCCTCGAGAGAATTGAAAACAAACTTCTCTTCTTAAGGCTTCAATGAATGGAGACTTCGCATTCACATAGGAGAGCATCTGCGAGGTCTTCCTAGCCAGCGGGGGCGGCCCGAGTTTTCTGTAAAATTTTGAAAACTCTGAGTTCACCAACTGTATGTCTGCTTATCTCTAGAGTCACTTCTACTAGCTAGTAATATCTTTCAAGCTGGCCAGTAAAACTCAAACGCTTGAGTTTATGAGTAAAGACCCAAGCCTGTGCATGGAACCGGTAAAACGAAACCTAGAATTTCTTGCATGGCAAGTGATGGTTGCTTGGTGTTTGTTGTCACCCAATTAAAATGACCAACAAGCTCGAAGAAATGTAGCTTCTCTGGCCAATTTCCGAAGGCCTAAGAGGTAAAACAATGATTAATGCTAACATATAGGACAATAGAATGGCTAATATTTAAGCACTTAGTGAACCATTTAAAGTAGCAAAGCTTCGTACGAGTTACACCGAAAACACGACAATATAAAAATTATTAAGTTTTCAAAGTTATGCTTCCTCAATCATACAAACCATCCTGTTCCCAAACATCAACAAGAAAATCCACCATTTCCTGTCACATTATATTTACAAGCAGCTGTTAGAATTCAACAAACAATTATGCTACCAGTAACAAATAACAAAAACAGCAGAAACTTCTTCGAAACTTACAGGGAGAGGGACTTTCTGGGGAAACGGCTTATTACTTCCAAGTAAACTCTCGTAGCTTGCATTCCAACTGCAAAAATGGAAGTTGAACCATATCATATACAGACACTAAATTGCAAAAAAAAGAAGATTTGCAAACAAAGTCTAAAAGTATTAATTGCTTGTTTGATAGCAACTCTATCAGGGGATACTAGATGGAGATTTTGAGAAACTTGGAAGTCTGAAGGATCTAATGAATTCTTGGTCACGAGGAATCTGACAAGAGGAATTAAATTTTCTACACCAAAATTTTTTTGTCCATGGGTTTGAAAAAAATATCTAAGCAATTAGAGGGATGTACAGAAAACAAATTGATGCACGATTAAAAAAATATTTTAACCATTTGCTGTATATCTTGTGCAAAGTAATCACTTCATATTCCATATTAGAAGCCATGCAAGTCACACACCTTATTGTAGGTTCTTGAACTTGCATTCTATCTAGCGACCTTTTATTTGCAAGCCATTGCTGCCGTATCTGGTTCCAGAGAAGAAGACCTGTATCCAGCAAGGCTTCCACAGTTAAGGAATTACATTTGACAAATATGAAAGGGCAATGGCAGAAGAACAAAAAAAAAGATAGGCAAAAAAAGAAGCAGCTATGAAAGCAGCAAGCAGCAACAAGACTGGACACAGATCAAAACCACAATATTACATAAAAAGGAGGAGCTGAAAACGCACGAACTGTGCCAATTGTATGGACGCAGAGAATGGCAATTAGATTGACCACAGAAATACTTAGCCAAAGAAAACCATGTTTCCATGAAAATCAATCATGTTGTTTTTCCTCTCTTTCCCTAGTTGTTCACTAGAATAAATAATACAAGTAATGCTTCTGAAACTATCCTGCAATATAATGATACACTATGTCAAGCAGGTGAGTTTTAGTTGTATCTTTGAGCAGTTTCAAAATGACCGGTTCAATTCATACAACAGCTGCAATTGAAAAACCAGGCAGCACCTCTGAGTGTACAATCAAACCCCTACAGGTGTTGGAACTGAGCAATATCTTAAAGGGGACAAGCTAAAACGATTAAACTGAGAACTTCAAATTAAAATGTGCATGCAAATGCATGGTTTGCACAAAATACAGGGAAATCCAATAGTCATTTTTAAGTTGGTAAGATATAGAGGAAAAAGTTAATGCATTAGAACATGCCATGATTCATAAATTCGGAAGGGTTGCTTGTGCTGCCAGCACCACTTGAGGGATCGAGGGGTTGGTTTGATGGGCTGATTGATGAAAGGCTTCTGGACTGCACAATGTTATTGTCCATTTCACAAGTACCGGAACTCCAAAAATGCTCTAATATGTTAGATTTCTTTACTGTTCGGCCTTGAATTCTCAATCCTCTTGACGGCTCATCCACTGCAGTAATCAGTGTGGCTTTATTACAGCATCCAAAACAGCCTCTGCTCTGTACAAATCAGGTTTAACCACAAATTTGATTAGCACCAGCCACCAATAACTTATCCCCAATCAAGCATGATACAAAAGTGACATGCATAATAACAGTGAAACTTAAAACAACAGAAAAGCTTAATTGTTTTCCAGTGATTCCAAAAGAACACCCCATCCCCAAAGGGAGAGAAAGAGTCTAAATTAAACACTTGCAAAAATGCATACTACTAAAAATAATGAATGGCAAAATTTTCACACAAAAAAGTAGTCGATGCTTTTGTGAATAAAAATAATAATAGATAGAAACAAAGCCTAAATAAGTTAGAGAGAAAACACAAAGCACACAGACAAGCTTGCAAATTAGAAATATTCCAACAATGTATCGTAGTAGAGCACTGATAAAGTGCAACTCATTGCATTCTCTATCTATTTTCAGCAAACACTTTCTGCATATAGCTTCACAGATTTACGCTCATTCACAATGCCAAAAAAAAGGGGGTTTTATCTTGAATGCCAAAGTGAGGCACTCTGACTTTTAGTGATAGTCACAAGTCAAATGTGATACAACCAAAAGCTTTTGCATTCAGATTGACACCATCGTATACAAATTTCAATGCATGTTAAAGGGCTAAAACTAATTTATACAAAAAAAAAGGGGCAAATCAGGTGAGTATACGCCAGCCTCATTTTTCAAACAAATATGAGAAAAGCCTGCAAGAAAGGACAGATAAACAAAATAAAAATATATCCTTCACATTGAAAAGAAACTTGCATTTGTTCTGAAGTGATTTCATTTTCCAGAGTGTAAGCTGTGAAAATAATGTCCACAAAACTCTAAAAACAAACAAAGGGGTTTATTCCCAGTGCATTTTTCCATTTGGGCTAAGAAATAGTATCTAAATAGCATCTAATCTCATATAGAAAGCTAAGGCAAAAGGAAAACCCTATGTATGGTTGGTGTGACCAACAGCCAAGACTTCAAGCAAAGAATGACAAATTGAAAAGCTCCAGCATGTTATGCCTCTCCCTTAAAGAACAAGTAAGCACAAATAGAAAAGATTCCACATTTATTAAAAGCAAACTTAAACCACACAAATACACCTTACATAACCCAGAAAGCACACAAAGCAAAATAGATTGAAAAATTTGAACTCCTATGTTCTACCGATCTGAATTTGGCGAAAAAAGCAAATTATTAATAATTTTGAGATATTGGGTGCCAAAAACCAGAATCTATGATTCATTATTGTTATTATTTTTTATCAGTCTACATTTCTTGTAAACTCTTCTCAGCAGCCAAAGTTGAACAAGAGAATCAAAGATTTAAACTTTACATTTCCGATCAATTTCCTGCCTTGTCTTTGCACTCAAAGGGAGCAAACGAGTATCTAAAATAAGAAAATCTTACATTCTTTCTGTTTCGCATGGTCCTTGACAACCAAACACAAATTACAACAAAACAAAATCATAGACATACATACATACGTTCAGGAATTCGTATTTGTAGATTTATACTCGCAGAGAAATGGGATGACTGACCCCATGCATGCAAAAAGACGACAGATCCAAGGCGGTATGTAACTACAGAATTGCATTTACAAGCTCCAAACCACAGATCGTTCCAGGGAAACTCTATTTGCAAGATGGAGAATCCTATCAATCCTGCAAATCAACCAAAAACCAATACAAAAATAAAAAGAAAGAAACAGCCATTAATCCCAAAAAAGAAAAAAGGGATACACAGGATCCAATGGAGCAATAAAAAGAAAACAAGTAACGATGAAATTCAAGAGATTTAGTTATACCTCAAAAATGGCATGTTGGAAATGCGATTCTTCAATCAAACCCAAAATAAAAAGATCATTGGTGTAGTTTCTCCTTCCCGCAAAAGTTTGGTTTACCTGGTTGGCCCCTGGTTCAACCAAAGGGCTCCCTAGTACTGCCCTCTCTGTTTTCGCCTTTTATTTATTTTTTCAGTAAATGAATCAAGGAGTTGGATGCTGGCGAGGCAGGCGGACGGGCAGAACGAGGAAGATACCCTCTGGGTCTCCTCAGAGAATTAACTGGCTTTCACGAAGAAAATGGGAAATTAAAAACATTAAAACGTCTAAAATAAAAACAGAACTCCAAACACACTCGAAAAGTTAGGTCCAACTGTTACTGTTCTGTTGTTGTTTGGATTTGGTAACTAACGCGTTATCATCGGAGTGGGTCTCAGTTTAATTATTATATATATACCGTGCATCGGACGGTTACTTTCTATATCAACCCAATGATCCTAAAATATAACTCATTAGTTCATGATTTTCAGCTTCCTGCAAATTCGTTCATGCCATTGCCATCCAAATTCGTTAGCCAAAACTCAAAATGGTGCGAGAGCAAAACCATCCATTTGTCACCCGTTACTTGTATGACTTTGATAATAACCCATGGATCTAACACCAGTTCCATTGCCAATGTGAAAAACTTTTCCAACCGATCATTTATTGTGGGTTTCAAAATTGAAAAATACCCAGCCAGACATGTTTGGGGCCATGCCATAGTAGGTCGGCTGGTAAAGGATTGTGAATTGACCATGTCATTGTGTCCCTTGCGTATACATATGTTTGTGTCAATTAAGTTGGACAAATGTGTTTGGATACTTGGACTGGAGAAAACAAAATAAAAACAATGGAATAAGTTGGAAGTCCAAGGGCCCTTGGTGCTGTTCTCTGCAATTTATTGTTAAGATTGATTGTTTGTTCTGATTTTAGTCAGGTGCTCAATCAAAATGAATAGTTTCTCCATAGACAACTGTTCAGCAAGATCAATAATTGTGCCCGTATGGAATTGTTACATTACAATCAGTTAGTTATATATACAAATATTATTTAGTAGGTGGTGAGAATTGCAGGAAGTTAATCCGATTTGTTACCAGGTACACGAGCTTGAGTGTCAGGGAAGAACTCTGTCCCCGGTAGAGTGTTTACAGCTTCATCATTGGTGATTTCAACAGGATAGGCAAACAGGTCTCCTGCAGGATCTTCATTGAGACTATTGCCGATCTACAATCGCCAATCTTCATATCAGCTATTTGATGTACCAACCGGACACATTCTTCAGTTTCGGGATTTTGGTAGGCTTCCCCCAGAACTCCAATATGCTCAAACCGTGATGCCATTCTGAAACCATGTATCTGGCCCCTGGCCGGCGCATTGGCTGCTAAATGATTGAGTTGAAATGCCCCCACTGCAATCTCTGTGTCTCTCGTACCATCCAATGGTCTCTGGTTGATGTTGGCTGATCCGATGATTAACGTATTCATCATCACCATGGTAGCAGTCTGAAAAAGCCCTGAATGGTTGAATCTTCCTCGGAAATTCTAGGGCACAGAACTCAACGTCCATTTGTGTTTTGGAACTAATCAGCTGTTTCTTGATCATGGGGTTGCCATCATTCCATCCTTCTTGACTAGGAAGGAGAGGGACGAAAAGAGAACCTTTCATGAATCGTTAGCTTATTGTTACAATCTTCATTAGTGTTACGGTCGGAAGCATTCCCTCCCATGCTTCAAAGGAGCCCATACCATTATTCTACCCAACAAAACAGGGAATATTACTGCAATATGGGCTGGCCAACATTTTTTACGGAACACCTCGATGCACAAAGCCCATATGATTAGATTGCTCGTTGCACATCCATAAACAAAGAAAATTTAGGAGACAAATGATACTTAAGAGTCGACATTGTGTGGAAAGGCGTGACGATGTTGTGCTATAAAATGCAAGGTCGGCCAGATAATCAACCGAAGTGGTTAACATGGCATAAATATGCCAACCCAAAAGGCTGACATTAGGTCCATAATTGAAGAAAACACTTAACCACAACTTGTCAACTTTGTAATTGACATTCAACCTCCAACCAGACTGGATGAACGAACAAGTCTTCCATTGTTTCTGTTTGTTCGTTTTCATTCAGCTGGCTAGGTTGATGTAAACAGAAATATCATGTTATGAATTTCAACAATAACTGCAAAACCCTTCTAGTACTTTTTTCGAAGTTCCATGAGTAAACTCGCGCACAAGTTTACGTGAACTCTGTAATGTGTTTTTCATGTATGATTTTAGTACAGCTGTGATTTGTAAGTGGCTAGCCATTGGTTCTTTTCTCTGTGGATGCATTTATTTCTTGTGGTTAACAAGCTAGGGTTTTATCATGGGTAAGTAGGTGAAATCTTAATTGCAGCAAGTACTAATTACTTGGACTTTGAAGCCATTTCACCGATAGAATAGTCTGCATTATATATATTACTGAATTACATGAGTTTCATTTCATTTCATTTCTCATCGCAAAGTAAAACACTCATCCATGTCCATCTCTGATCACTCATATTTATGATATCCCTGCAGCAAGTGTAATAAACTCAGTAAACAATATGGTACAAACAAAGAAGTTCAGAGGCGTCAGGCAACGCCAGTGGGGCTCTTGGGTATCCGAAATTCGCCACCCGTTACTGTAAGCTCACCCACTCACATTATTTCACCCCACAGTGTTGTATCCTTGTCACATTTCTAACACATACATACATATATATATATATATGTTGTGTGTGCGTGTGTCTGCGTGTATAGCTCATCTTCTTCATCTCTCTCTCTCTATCTTTCTTTCTTATTAGTTTCTTTAATCTTTTTGATCCTGATATTTGTTGCTGTATTCAGGAAGAGAAGGGTTTGGCTTGGCACATTTGAGACAGCTGAGGCAGCAGCAAGAGCATATGATCAAGCAGCCATACTGATGAATGGACAAAATGCCAAGACCAATTTCCCTGCAGTCATGAAGACAAATCCTGAAGCTGCTGATCAAGGCACAAAGATTAATTTTGATGACGACTCTCCATTTTCTCAAAAGGATCTTTCAGAACTTCTAAACTCAAAGCTTCGAAAGTGCAGCAAAGATTTGTCTCCTTCACTCACCTGCTTAAGGCTTGACAACGATAATTCCCACATTGGGGTGTGGCAAAAGCGAGCTGGATCGCGTTCAGAATCCAGTTGGGTGATGAGAGTTGAGCTTGCAAAGAAGAAGACACAAAATCTGGACAATGGATCGTCATTTTCATCAGAATCACCAAAAGTTGATGAGGAAGTTGAAGCAGCTGGAAATGGAAGAGATGAAGAAGATAAGATTGCGATGCAGATGATAGAAGAGCTACTAAATTGGAATTGTCCCATCACTTCTTCTTCTCCTAATCCTAGCGGGGTTTCATTTAATTCAATAGAAGCAACTTAATTAATTAGTCCTAATAATCCTTAGAATATATATAGCATGGACATCTGCAATTAAAATTACTCTGAAAGTGCTTTCAGAATAGTGTTTACGTTTACATTAAGCACTTGGTATATTGTAGAGGCAAGGAGTAATTTTGCTTTCATTATCTGTAGTTGGGAATTCAATAACATATCATCAAAGACTGCTAAAACATTATGTTTTGTTTCCTTTTTCTGATAAATTTTATGAATGTGAAAACAGTCAAGTCATTTTCCCATTGCCTCTCCCACAAACAAATGCAGTAGTACCATAAAGGGAGTTGTCATTGATAAACAATGAACCATATGGTCCACCATCAACCCCCAATTTCCTCCCTCTTCTTTTTGGTGATGAATGTGAACTAATAAATATAACTCCATACGGTTTCATAATTGAGGTCGTCAAACACGAGTTACATAAGAGGCCGAAGAAAGTCTTTGCATGGTTGAATCTATTATTGCTAGCTCTGTAAAAGCTTGGATGTCCCTTCTTTATTCCATCTCTGCAATAATGAAAAGAGTCTTGGGCATGAAAATGTATGGCTTTAGAGTATGGAAGTGGAGCTAATGAGGTAACAGATGCTATAAAATATGGCATGTATAATAATGTCATGGGGACTACATTGATGTGAAAAGAACAGCTCCAAGTAGTTGGTTGATATAATAATACATGTACAGGTGTTACTACGGAAGCTACTCATGTAGTGTTTGCTTTGAATTCGAAATCAGAACTTATACCATAGCGAGGGTTAGGTAAATTGAAGGACTAGAGGTTGGTTGTCTTCGTCAAACCTCCACTGGTGTGGGATGATTCTATTCTATGACTCAAGAATATGACTTTAGGGGCAACCAAACACTTCCCCAAAAATAGAATCAGGAAATGTGCCGGCAGGGGAAGAGGGCAATTATTTTCCTTTCTTACATTACTTTGCGAAGAGAGTAGGAAGAACTCCGCGTCAACACTGACCACATCAACAGTGCTATAACTTAGAAAAGTTTCAAGTAAAAGCCTCAAAGCTGATACGAGAACAGTACAGGCTCACGTTTTAAGAAGAGCCTATTACACTGATGATTAACCACTTTACAGTCAGCAGCTGATAAGGGCCAACTGGCTCTTGTGCTGGACTGCATATAATTCAATAACTTGATGGTTCATGGCCTTGCTTATGGTAGTATGCCGACAGAATCCGCTGCAAAAACAGGCCAATGGAAGACTGACCTGCCTGCAACGTAATGACAATGGACAGATTAAATGTATTTCCCAGCAACGAACAAAATATCATACTGACTGAGATAGCATCCGAATTCTCAAACTAAGTGTGAATTTGATCCGGAAGCTCAACAGTATGCATGTTTTCACTGCCTCCTCCGCAAAGTAATGCTATGCAAGATGACTGTCAGAATGTTCCTATCCTGGAACAAGTTGCCAAATAGTTTCCTAATATCTTAGAGAAAGTTTTCTGGCCAGGCCACCAGCGAATTTCAACTCTTCTTGCCACCCTTTTCTTTACTGTTTCCCCCCTATACATTAACTAATGAGAGATACCTCAACAACTGTTGTATGTTTAAATCCATATGCTCTTTCATACAATATCCGTAGATGACCTTTCTGTAGAAATTTTTAATTACTGGAAGGATGTGGATTGATCCATTCTGTAAACTGATGCATTTGGCTTTTGAGTGTCAATGTATTTGGTTGCAGTCCCAGGATATGGCCGTTTACCTTGCCTGATACAGAAAGATGTTTTGGTATTGGAGTTGTGTTTTGGATTCCCTCTATTGACGAATTGCCAGATTATTACAACTTGTTTTTTACTTTTATTTTTATTTTTTTCTTGAAAAAATCCAAAGGAGTTTTTATAGTTACAAACTTTTGTTTAATATAGTAAAGTCTCACATTTAGACAAGCATCACCTGTGCCATTGTTTTTAGCCCGCTTAACCACTAGTACCCGAACTTTCTTGTGTCTGAGTATCAACCATTCACCAAGTCCTGCAACTGAACATCAAAGAAACACACCATTTTTGGTGCTTCTGATTTTCTACTTCTGCAAACCTTGTCAAAACAAGTTACATGAATGACCTAACATTCACAAATTTTTCTTTAAATGACAGGGAGGGGAAGTTGATTCTTAGTACGCTGAATGAACCTATATGCTCAATCAAGCTGTTCAAAATTTTATGTGATACTTCAAGGCTAGAAGCTCCAAGAAAACATGTCCGTAGTGGCAGAAGCACCGGGCTATATCCAAGTGCTTTCTGATGGGTCTGTAAACCGTTTTGCTCCTGATACTGTTCATGCCTCAAGTGAATCATTTAATGGTTACAAGTTCAAGGATGTGATCCTTGACCCATCAAAGCCGATCGTTGGAAGGTTATTCCTTCCTGATGCTACTCCCTCGAGCTCTGCACGGCTTCCCATTCTGGTTTACTTTCATGGTGGTGGATTTTGCGTTGGATCAACCGCATGGTTTGGGTACCATCATTTCCTTGGAGACTTCTCTGTTGCATCCCGACATATTGTCCTTTCTATCGATTATTGCTTGGCACCGGAGAACCGTCTCCCCGTTACTTATGATGATTGGTACGGCTCACTTGAATGGCTATGTCACCAAGTAAATTCTGAACCATGGCTAGCTAAAGCTGATCTTCGTTGTGTGTTTCTCTCTGGTGACAGCGCTGGAGGTAATACTGCACATCAAGTTGCTATCAGAGCATTAAGGAACAAAGCTCTTATCCTTTTTTTGGCAGTGAAAATAGAACCCAAAGAGAAATGGCCGAGGGAGCATCAGCGGATGTGGCAATGAATGATATGTTTTGGAAACTGATTATACCAGAAGGGTCAACCCGTGATTATTTCGGATGTAATTTTGAGAAACAAGATATGTCTATGCAAGAATGGAATCAATTTCCACCAGTAATAGTTTATGTGGCCGGCTTGGATTTCCTGAAGGAAAGGGGCATCATGTATGCAGACTTTTTGCAAAACAAAGGGGTTAAAGAGGTAAGGCTCGTGGAAGCAGAGGGTCAGTCTTATGTCTATCACGTATTTTACCATGATTCTGAAGCCACTCGCCTGCTGCAACAACAGATGTGCAAGTTTATGATGGGTTGTTAGCATCCCAGATACTTACTATCAACATTTCATGATACTAGCATGTGAATAAATTATAGAACTAGAAATATATTCTGGGTTCATGGTGATGCAGTAACCCAGAATCTTCATAACTAAATACTAGAAACTAAACGAAAGTACTAACTTCTGGTGCAATCAATTTTGAGTCTATGCTTCAATGCAGAATGCAGACTACTCATCTACAACCCATCTGATGAAATGAAATCAATAAATGGCGACAATTATTGTCATGGAATTGCTGTGACATAATATAATCTGCTTTGGGACAAAACATAACAGCTGTAATTCAATAGCAAGTATGAGAAAAGTTGTACTCATTGATGATCATAAACTTCATAAAATAAAAAATTAACTGTATAATACCTATATGGAAACCTACACTACCTTGACATCAAAAAACTTACACTAATGGTTATGTATACCAACAGATAACCATCTCCATGTGTACAACATACAGTTTTTTATGTGCAATCTGGATGATTTGAAGCCTGTTTCAAATCTGGTACTAATTCAAATCTGGTACTAACAATGAAACTCTGGCACTCAACGACTTCACTCATCAAAAGTACTCATGAAAACACCAATGGAGCCAGCTCCATCGCAATTCCCGCATAGCATGTCTATTTTGCCTCTGCAACTGCAAGAAAACTTGTGTACTAATTCACTTGTGTACATGAAGCATAAACATAAGTATTGTTCAACTGACAGTGGATTAAAAGAACAATGAAAGAGAACCACAAATCACATTGGGTCAACTGCAAAGCGAACGTGAATCACCAGCTTTAGATTCTCCATTAAAGAGATCTACAGACTTCGCTCCATTGTCAACCTGTTATCAATAACCATGTTTATATCATAGAAGAAAAGCACTATTTTCACATCCTTAATTCTTACAATTTGTCCAGGACTCAAAAATGGAGTTAAAGTAAGACAAGATGGTTGCTCATTTTATCTTCATCACTCTCGACAAGAGGGTAAGTCCTCTAATGACTGATCGTCAGTAGAGCCTCTCTCGATTCAAACCACTGCAAAATCTTCATTGCATTCCTCTTCATTTCACCAAAGGCAAACTTGTAGTCTAAATAGATCCAAAACCCTGTACTGTACTCATTTCTATCTGATCACAAGACCGCAACTTTCTTCACACTCCTTGTAATCTGTAGAGTTATCTTCCGCGTTCGTCAAGAAGTAGTGTAGACGCCATAAAGCTCAGTGTTCCCTTCACAGTCAGCACATATAACAGTGTAGGCCTTGTGGGCTCTGTATTTCCATTATTTCCTGCAGCCTATCAGAATCTTAAATAATAAAGAAGACGGAAGCGAGAGAGCTGTTTGTTGGGCTATTTTGGTCGGTCTAAACCAGCTTAAAGCCCAATGCAGTATCGGAATAAAGAACAAACACTGGGGGCATTTGGGGATCAAATTTGGACTCTATATAAGAAGCCCCCGCACCCCCGCACCTTTACCCTAGTGTTCTTTGACTCTCTCACCAAGTTCTCCCCTCGCAGATATTTTTCGCGTTGTTTTGGCTAATTATTTTCCTTTGCAGTGCACCCTCTCCAAACCCTAACCCTAAAATCCCGACCCGCTTTTTCATAGACCCGCAGGTACGTTGCGATCTTTCTAAACCTTTAGTTTATCTATCTCTCTACGCTTTAATACCCTAAATTCCCTGTAGTTGACCTTCGATTTGATATTTTAATCGGTAATTTATCCGATTCAATACTCTAAACCTTTGTTATTGAAGATCTAATCTAATCTGTCATTGTTATTGGCGTAGGAATGGGAGAGACAAGAGACAACGAGTACGAGGATGAGCTTCTCGACTACGAGGAAGAAGATCAAGCCCCCGATTCCGTCGCGACCAAAGCCAACGGCGAAGCCGCCAAAAAGTAAGCACTCGTTCTCTTCGTTACTTTATTTTGTTTGTTTATTGTATTTATATTATAGCGATCATTTTGTTTTAAAGCATTTTTGTATTCTCTTAGTCGTGGACATGGTTGTAGGGAAGAAATTACAGTTTTATTGTGTTTTTGTATATGTAGATTCAATGTTTGTTACTAATTGACTAATTTTATATTCGCTCGTCTGTTGTGAGCAGGGGCTATGTGGGTATACACAGTTCAGGATTCAGAGACTTCCTTCTAAAGCCAGAGCTGCTTCGTGCAATTGTGGACTCGGGGTTTGAGCATCCCTCAGAAGGCATATTACTTACTTTCTTTTGTCAATTAAATTTATTATTAGGGTGCAATTGAATTTGCCGCCCATGCATGATTTGATTTGTATCCTAAGCTATATATCATTGTGCATGATGATATGGTCACATTTGTTTAATCTCTGGTTTTGTAGTGAGGTGTCTTTGATTCTGTTATGCAAGGTTTTTTTTTCCCAGTTGAAAGCGGGATTGTTTGTGTATACTGAACTTGTTGATATATGACTTGCAATGTGATATGAACTGATATTTGTTCATGTGCTTGGGACCTATTGCACCTTTCAGTTTACAACAATTATGGAATTCACAAGTAATTTTCTGGATTCAATGCCAAGTCTTGTTTTGGAGTACTACCATTAATATTTTTTAATCAAAAATACTGTTTCATGTTTCAGTCATTGACACACACAAGGATATAGATTTCAGTTTTAATTCTTTTAAAGAGAACTTGGTTAAGGTGGTGATCTAATTGCTTGGTTTTTCATATGATGCACGTAGTCTTTATTTAAACCATATCTGAAACTGTTTATTGATGTACTTGAGACTTATTGCATAATAATTATGGAAAATAAGTAATTTCCTTGTTTCAATGACAAGTCTTGTTCTAAATATGATTTTGAATACTTTTCCCATTAAAATAAATACTGTTTTATTTCTGTAATTTCTGGGCTTTTCATATGATGTATGCAGTCACTTGTTTTCTTAGACTGAAATAATTCAGTATTCTTTCTCTGCTGCCCCGAAAATAATGTCATTGTATTTTTTCAGGTAATATACTATCACACTATTGATTTTGGAGCGGTATTTGGTTTCGTAAACCTTTCAATTAAAAGGATCACGGGGGTTATGTTTTACTTACCAACGGTTCCTTCGATACAATTTTCTTTGGTTCTTCATCAGTGCAACATGAGTGCATACCTCAAGCTATTCTGGGCATGGATGTTATTTGCCAAGCTAAATCTGGGATGGGAAAGACTGCAGTTTTTGTTCTGTCAACTTTACAGCAAACCGAACCAAATCCAGGCCAAGTTACTGCCCTTGTTTTATGTCATACCAGGGAGTTAGCTTACCAGGTATCTTCAAACTTTATTTATTTATTTTTTGTACTTGATCTCATTGGAATTTGTCCTCATATTTGCTATCTACCTCACTTGTAGATCTGTCATGAGTTTGAGAGGTTCAGTACTTACCTGCCTGATATCAAGGTTGCTGTCTTTTATGGTGGTGTTAATATCAAAATTCACAAGGACTTGCTGAAAAATGAATGCCCCCAAATTGTTGTTGGGACGCCTGGGAGGATACTGGCTCTTGCTAGAGATAAGGACCTCTCTTTGAAGAATGTTAGGCATTTTATCCTCGATGAATGTGACAAGATGCTGGAATCACTCGGTATGCCTGCTTTGCACTTAAAATTTTGATGTAAATATGTACTTCTTCGAATATGGAATGCTTGGAATTTCTTGTTCCTGGTTATTTATTCAAGCCTGTATTCATGATATGTGCCTTGTTGTTTTGCAGACATGAGAAGGGATGTGCAGGAGATCTTCAAGATGACTCCTCATGACAAGCAAGTAATGATGTTTTCAGCAACACTCAGCAAAGAAATCCGCCCAGTCTGCAAGAAATTTATGCAAGATGTAATGTCTCATCATCAGAAATACTTGAATTTAGAAGTCCTTTTTTATTAATGCCAACTTTCTTCATCAGTTCCATAGATTTTTAGTGGTGATCCATGAATTGTTTGCCATCATTGTTGTATTTTGGTGGCATTTTTTAATCATAACGGAGAGAATCCAGTTAGATAGGTGAAGGTTACTAGGAAACTGGGAAAAATAGTCCATGTGGCAGCATCTTAGGCGTTCTCAAGGTTGTGGGATGTGCCGTCTTTCATCATTCTGCCAGTGTCCTTATAAGGCATATATTTGTATGTGGTTGCCTTTTTTTTGGCTAGTATTGTGATGCTACATTCAAAGTTTTGGATGTCGAGAAGAGTGGGTGCGTTGGGTGGGAAGGGTTCGATGTGTCATCTGAATTGCACTCAGTCACATGGTAGATAAATATGTTGAGCGACAGTGGCCCTTGCTTGCTGTGACCCAAGATACCTACAAGGAGACTATTCAGATGGAAGGAATCTCAATTCACGGGATGTTCATCCATCATACATTTCGTACTGGATTCCATTAACTTCAGGAAGGTCCCTAATATGATTTACTGTGACATTTGTTCCTTTCAGCCAATGGAAATATATGTGGATGACGAGGCAAAGTTGACTCTTCATGGTCTTGTACAGGTATGTGTTGGAAGTTATTTGTAGTTAGATTACTGGTTTGCTGACATTTTTATTGCATTCTTACCATATTTGGTAATTGACAGCACTACATCAAATTGAGCGAGCTGGAGAAAAATCGGAAGTTGAATGACCTCCTTGATGCATTGGATTTTAATCAAGTTGTTATCTTTGTTAAAAGTGTAAGCAGAGCAGCTGAGTTGAACAAGCTACTTGTGGAGTGCAATTTTCCCTCTATATGCATCCATTCTGGCATGTCCCAAGAAGAAAGGTTTGTTCTAGTGAATTGGTGGTTGTTAGTTATATAACTGCATTTAGCTGGCAGTTGTTAATTATCTACATGTTTCTTTCTTTCTTTTGTTTCTGTTGATACTTGTCTGCTTTCTTGTAATACTTTCTTCTGTAGTACTATTTAGTTGTTTGTATGCTTACTGCTTCAGCAGAATTACATATTTTGGTCGGTATCTCTCTCTCTCTACTCTCTCTCTCTCTCTTCTCCCCGTGGGGGGTGTTCATTCAGTTGTTTTGTTGAGTGTATAGTAGTCATATTAAGCTTCTTTCTGGGAACTAAAGTTTGTAATTCTCTGTATTTTGCTGTGTACATTAAATTGTTTTGTTGAGTGTGTGGTAGTCATATTATATTTAGTCTTCTTGACCTGTGTTTTAGCACCTTTTTTCTTTTGATTGTGCGGTGTCTTCTTATTGATGTCAAATGACGATCTTCTGGCTTGATGATTCAGTTAAGATTTACTTGATTTTACCCCTTGGCCCTCTGCTTGCATTGTTGATTGACACACTAATGGATTTTGTTAACTAAGTGTTCACTCAGCTGGGCACATTCATGAACTGACTGATATATTTGTAGGTTGACACGCTACAAAGGTTTCAAGGAGGGGAACAAGAGGATTCTTGTGGCCACAGATTTGGTTGGTAGGGGAATTGACATTGAGCGTGTGAACATTGTCATCAACTATGATATGCCAGATTCTGCTGACACATACCTGCACATAGGAAATTGGAAAAGTAGCCCTTATGTTGCAGTATGAACGTTCCTTGGTCCCAAAAAATCCTTTGTGGTGCGTGACTATTTCATCTATTATCCAGGGGCTGGCAATTATTATTTGGGTTGCATTGGATAAATCTCGTGCCCTGTGGTTGCATAGGGTCATAAATAAACCTTGGTCCCACCGGGTTGTGAGCTTGGGTCCAGCCAGGGCACATACCCAGAACTTAGGCCAGGTAATCTATAGGGCCCTCGTGGTGCACCTCGTTGTAACCCAGGCCAGAAAAGTACCCTTTGACGCTCTAAATAAGACCAGTGTACGAGAACCTCTGCCCAGTGGATAAATAGACCTTTTGAGTGTGCGCGATACAGGTTCATGTCGGCGCCCTACTAGAGCTGGGGAGGCTTTATGGGGACTCACAGGGCCTTGGGGTTTCATTGGAAAATTCGGTCTGGTAGTGCATTGAGGTGTCTACCTTGGTCCCGTTATCACAAATCGGGTGTTTCATTCACCCTGGAGGCTTCCCTTTCGGGCACCTTCTGGATACTGAATCCAGGGTACTTCCAACAAAGTTTAAAAAAATAGAATGCTATTTATTCTAGGAGCATTTGGTACTCGGGGTCAATTTTTTTTTTGACTTTTCTTAAATGATTATCTCATAATTTGGGGTCCGAAATTGACGTGATCCTTGACTGTGCGTGGTATCCCATTTGTTGGTCTTACCGGCATGCCATAAAAGGCCCTAAAAAAAGAGAATTTTGGTGCAAGATGATGCACACACCAAACACACAAAGAAAAACAAAAGGTTCAGCACCGAAGCAGCACGTAAATATTAGAGACCTTTGGTTAAGCGTGATACTTCAGTTCATGAAAAGAAGCTTCGCGCTTTCTGAGGCAGATCGATACTCAACATACAGTATGTTTTATGTGCCACAAGCGCTCATGGTTAGGGTCAATTTTCGGACCGGAACATTTTGGGGCCTTGGAGGTGGGACCTTGGTCCCCAGGATTTGACCTTGGGTCTCCCCATCGACACATAGGATTAGCGGGCCTGGGGTCCCCTAAGGTACCTCCTTTTGGGAGTATAGGGAACTTACATCTTTTAAAACGTTCCTCGCTTGGTGCTCAGTGCTTCATCAGGCCCTATCATGCGCTTGTAATCTAGTAACCCAGCCCTAAAAAAGACCTTGTGGGTGCGGGTGGATAAGTTCCACTATGGTTTTTGGGTGTGGGGGCAAGGTTGATGCCATGGAAAAATGGAGTGGTCCTGTTGGGTCATTGGAAAATTCCGGCTCCCTCGTCGGGTGTTGGTGGAACCTTGTTTGGTCCCTAGCTGAGGGCCTCTGGGTTGACCTATTGTAATTTGTTGTCCTGTAAGGGACATCCGTTGTGCACTTAAAAAGTGCCACCAGAAATTAGGACCGTGAGGATCCCTGGGTAACCCAGGGGGGGGGGGGGGGGGGGGGGGGGGTGGGGGGGGGACCCCCCGATAAAAATGGCCACTGTGGACAGTTTTGCGAGAGAAAGCACCGAGCCCGAAAAAGACCTATTGGGTCGTGGACGTGAATGATTCCCGTGATCCTCTATTTTGGCTGGTTTTTTTTTTTTGTTTTTAGGTCCATTTGCTTATCGTTGGGAGTTAGTGTACTGTACTAATTATTTCTGGGTCATGCTCGCTAGCCCCGCAGGAATCAACAGATAGATCTACTCTAGTACTTTTATTTTTTTTTTTGGGGTTCTCCATTGGATAAAATTCGTGTTTTCTTGCGCCGTTGGCTTTGGGTCCTCCGGTTTTACCTTGGTCCCCGGACACTAAGGTCGAAATTAGGTGCCTGGGTCCCTGGGTACCCAGGCCGAAAAGGCCCTAGGTTGCAGAGAACCCAACCCGAAAAAGACCTTTGGGTGCGTGATATTCGAAATGGCCCTGGGTCGCCGAGAACCCAGGCGGAAAAAGACTTTGGGTGCGTGATATTCACGCGCTCTGGGTCATTGGAAAATTCGTCCTGGGTATTGGGCCTTGGTCCACGGGTTCGGCTTGGGCCCCGGGCACCAAGGCCGAAAGTAGGACTGGGGACCTCGAGTACCCAGATCGAAAAGGCCCTGGGTCGCCGAGAACCCAGGCGGAAAAAGACCTTTGGGTGCGTGATATTCACGCGCTCTGGGGTCATTGGAAAATTCGTCCTGGGTATTGGGCCCTTGGTCCACGGGTTCGGCCTTGGGCCCCCGGGACCTAGGCCGAAATTAGGACCTGGGACCTCGAGTACCCAGGACGAAAAGGCCCTGGGTCGCCGAGAACCCAGGCGGAAAAAGACCTTTGGGTGCGTGATATTCACGCGCTCTGGGGTCATTGGAAAATTCGTCCTGGGTATTGGGCCCTTGGTCCACGGGTTCGCGCTTGGGCCCCCGGGACCAAGGCCGAAATTAGGACCTGGGTCCTCGAGTACCCAGACGAAAAGGCCCTGGGTCGCCGAGAACCCAGGCGGAAAAAGACCTTTGGGTGCGTGATATTCACGCGCTCTGGGGTCATTGGAAAAATTCGTCCTGGGTATTGGGCCCTTGGTCCACGGTTCGGGCTTGGGCCCCCGGGCACCAAGGCCGAAAATTAGGACCTGGGACCTCGAGTACCCAGATCGAAAAGGCCCTGGGTCGCCGAGAACCCAGGCGCAAAAAGACCTTTGGGTGCGTGATATTCACGCGCTCTGGGGTCATTGGAAAATTCGTCCTGGGTATTGGGCCCTTGGTCCACAGGTTCGGGCTTGGGTCCCCCGGGCACCAAGGCCGAAATTAGGACCTGGGACCTCGAGTACCCAGATCGAAAAGGCCCTGGGTCGCCGAGAACCCAGGCGGAAAAAGACCTTTGGGTGCGTGATATTCACGCGCTCTGGGGTCATTGGAAAATTCGTCCTGGGTATTGGGCCCTTGGTCCACAGGGTTCGGGCTTGGGTCCCCGGGCACCAAGGCCGAAATTAGGACCTGGGACCTCGAGTACCCAGATCGAAAAGGCCCTGGGTCGCCGAGAACCCAGGCGGAAAAAGACCTTTGGGTGCGTGATATTCACGCGCTCTGGGGTCATTGGAAAATTCGTCCTGGGTATTGGGCCCTTGGTCCACGGGTTCGGGCTTGGGCCCCCGGGCACCAAGGCCGAAATTAGGACCTGGGTCCTCGAGTACCCAGACGAAAAGGCCCTGGGTCGCCGAGAACCCAGGCGGAAAAAGACCTTTGGGTGCGTGATATTCACGCCCTCTGGGGTCATTGGAAAATTCGTCCTGGGTATTGGGCCCTTGGTCCACGGGTTCGGCCTTGGGCCCCCGGGCACCTAGGCCGAAATTAGGACCTGGGACCTCGAGTACCCAGATCGAAAAGGCCCTGGGTCGCCGAGAACCCAGGCGGAAAAAGACCTTTGGGTGCGTGATATTCACGCGCTCTGGGGTCATTGGAAAATTCGTCCTGGGTATTGGGCCCTTGGTCCACAGGTTCGGGCTTGGGCCCCCGGCACCAAGGCCGAAATTAGGACCTGGGACCTCGAGTACCCAGATCGAAAAGGCCCTGGGTCGCCGAGAACCCAGGCGGAAAAAAGACCTTTGGGTGCGTGATATTCACGCGCTCTGGGGTCATTGGAAAATTCGTCCTGGGTATTGGGCCCTTGGTCCACGGGTTCGGGCTTGGGCCCCCGGCACCAAGGCCGAAATTAGGACCTGGGACCTCGAGTACCCAGATCGAAAAGGCCCTGGGTCGCCGAGAACCCAGGCGGAAAAAGACCTTTGGGTGCGTGATATTCACGCGCTCTGGGGTCATTGGAAAATTCGTCCTGGGTATTGGGCCCTTGGTCCACAGGTTCGGGCTTGGGCCCCCGGCACCAAGGCCGAAATTAGGACCTGGGACCTCGAGTACCCAGATCGAAAAGGCCCTGGGTCGCCGAGAACCCAGGCGCAAAAAGACCTTTGGGTGCGTGATATTCACGCGCTCTGGGTCATTGGAAAATTCGTCCTGGGTATTGGGCCCTTGGTCCACGGGTTCGGGCTTGGGTCCCCGGGCACCAAGGCCGAAATTAGGACCTGGGACTCGAGTACCCAGATCGAAAAGGCCCTGGGTCGCCGAGAACCCAGGCGGAAAAAGACCTTTGGGTGCGTGATATTCACGCGCTCTGGGGTCATTGGAAAATTCGTCCTGGGTATTGGGCCCTTGGTCCACGGTTCGGGCTTGGGTCCCCCGGGCACCAAGGCCGAAATTAGGACCTGGGACCTCGAGTACCCAGATCGAAAAGGCCCTGGGTCGCCGAGAACCCAGGCGGAAAAAGACCTTTGGGTGCGTGATATTCACGCGCTCTGGGGTCATTGGAAAATTCGTCCTGGGTATTGGGCCCTTGGTCCACGGGTTCGGCTTGGGCCCCCGGGACCAAGGCCGAAATTAGGACCTGGGACCTCGAGTACCCAGGACGAAAATGGCCCTGGGTCGCCGAGAACCCAGGCGGAAAAAGACCTTTGGGTGCGTGATATTCACGCGCTCTGGGGTCATTGGAAAATTCGTCCTGGGTATTGGGCCCTTGGTCCACGGGTTCGGCTTGGGCCCCCGGGCACCAAGGCCGAAATTAGGACCTGGGTCCTCGAGTACCCAGATCGAAAAGGCCCTGGGTCGCCGAGAACCCAGGCGCAAAAAGACCTTTGGGTGCGTGATATTCACGCGCTCTGGGGTCATTGGAAAATTCGTCCTGGGTATTGGGCCCTTGGTCCACAGGTTCGGGCTTGGGCCCCCGGGCACCAAGGCCGAAATTAGGACCTGGGACCTCGAGTACCCAGATCGAAAAGGCCCTGGGTCGCCGAGAACCCAGGCGGAAAAAGACCTTTGGGTGCGTGATATTCACGCGCTCTGGGGTCATTGGAAAATTCGTCCTGGGTATTGGGCCCTTGGTCCACGGGTTCGGGCTTGGGTCCCCCGGGCACCAAGGCCGAAATTAGGACCTGGGACCTCGAGTACCCAGATCGAAAAGGCCCTGGGTCGCCGAGAACCCAGGCGGAAAAAGACCTTTGGGTGCGTGATATTCACGCGCTCTGGGGTCATTGGAAAATTCGTCCTGGGTATTGGGCCCTTGGTCCACGGGTTCGGGCTTGGGTCCCCCGGGCACCAAGGCCGAAATTAGGACCTGGGACCTCGAGTACCCAGATCGAAAAGGCCCTGGGTCGCCGAGAACCCAGGCGCAAAAAGACCTTTGGGTGCGTGATATTCACGCGCTCTGGGGTCATTGGAAAATTCGTCCTGGGTATTGGGCCCTTGGTCCACGGGTTCGGGCTTGGGTCCCCGGGCACCAAGGCCGAAATTAGGACCTGGGACCTCGAGTACCCAGATCGAAAAGGCCCTGGGTCGCCGAGAACCCAGGCGCAAAAAGACCTTTGGGTGCGTGATATTCACGCGCTCTGGGGTCATTGGAAAATTCGTCCTGGGTATTGGGCCCTTGGTCCACGGGTTCGGGCTTGGGTCCCCGGGCACCAAGGCCGAAATTAGGACCTGGGACCTCGAGTACCCAGATCGAAAAGGCCCTGGGTCGCCGAGAACCCAGGCGGAAAAAGACCTTTGGGTGCGTGATATTCACGCGCTCTGGGGTCATTGGAAAATTCGTCCTGGGTATTGGGCCCTTGGTCCACGGGTTCGGCTTGGGTCCCCGGGCACCAAGGCCGAAATTAGGACCTGGGACCTCGAGTACCCAGGACGAAAAGGCCCTGGGTCGCCGAGAACCCAGGCGGAAAAAGACCTTTGGGTGCGTGATATTCACGCGCTCTGGGGTCATTGGAAAATTCGTCCTGGGTATTGGGCCCTTGGTCCACGGGTTCGGCCTTGGGTCCCCCGGGCACCTAGGCCGAAATTAGGACCTGGGTCCTCGAGTACCCAGGACGAAAAGGCCCTGGGTCGCCGAGAACCCAGGCGGAAAAAGACCTTTGGGTGCGTGATATTCACGCGCTCTGGCGGTCATTGGAAAATTCGTCCTGGGTAGTGGGCCCTGGTCCACGGTTCGGCTTGGGCGGCACCAAGGCGAAAAATCTAGGACCTGGGACCTCGAGTACCCAGATCGGAAAGGCCCCTGTGTCGCCTCGCGAAGAACCCAGGCGGGAAAAAGACCGTTGGGTGCGTGATATTCACGCGCTCAGCTGGGGTCATTGGAAAATCGACCTGGTATGGGCCCTTGGCCACGGGTGCGGGCTTGAGGCCGCCCAGGGCACCAAGGCGAAATTAGGACAAGGACCTCGAGTACCCCGAGCCGGAAAGGCCCTGGGTCGCCGAGAACCATGTGCGGAAAGGGAAAAAAGATCCTTAGTGCGTGATATTCACGCGCTCTGGGGTCATTGGAAAATTCGTCCTGGGTATTGGGCCCTTGGTCCACAGGTTCGGGCTTGGGTCCCCGGGCACCAAGGCCGAAATTAGGACCTGGGACCTCGAGTACCCAGATCGAAAAGGCCTGGGTCGCCGAGAACCCAGGCGGAAAAAGACCTTTGGGTGCGTGATATTCACGCGCTCTGGGGTCATTGGAAAATTCGTCCTGGGTATTGGGCCCTTGGTCCACGGGTTCGGGCTTGGGTCCCCGGGCACCAAGGCCGAAATTAGGACCTGGGACCTCGAGTACCCAGATCGAAAAGGCCCTGGGTCGCCGAGAACCCAGGCGGAAAAAGACCTTTGGGTGCGTGATATTCACGCGCTCTGGGGTCATTGGAAAATTCGTCCTGGGTATTGGGCCCTTGGTCCACGGGTTCGGGCTTGGGTCCCCCGGGCACCAAGGCCGAAATTAGGACCTGGGACCTCGAGTACCCAGATCGAAAAGGCCCTGGGTCGCCGAGAACCCAGGCGGAAAAAGACCTTTGGGTGCGTGATATTCACGCGCTCTGGGGTCATTGGAAAATTCGTCCTGGGTATTGGGCCCTTGGTCCACGGGTTCGGGCTTGGGTCCCCGGGCACCAAGGCCGAAATTAGGACCTGGGACCTCGAGTACCCAGATCGAAAAGGCCCTGGGTCGCCGAGAACCCAGGCGGAAAAAGACCTTTGGGTGCGTGATATTCACGCGCTCTGGGGTCATTGGAAAATTCGTCCTGGGTATTGGGCCCTTGGTCCACGGGTTCGGGCTTGGGTCCCCGGGCACCAAGGCCGAAATTAGGACCTGGGACCTCGAGTACCCAGATCGAAAAGGCCCTGGGTCGCCGAGAACCCAGGCGGAAAAAGACCTTTGGGTGCGTGATATTCACGCGCTCTGGGGTCATTGGAAAATTCGTCCTGGGTATTGGGCCCTTGGTCCACGGGTTCGGGCTTGGGTCCCCCGGGCACCAAGGCCGAAATTAGGACCTGGGACCTCGAGTACCCAGATCGAAAAGGCCCTGGGTCGCCGAGAACCCAGGCGGAAAAAAGACCTTTGGGTGCGTGATATTCACGCGCTCTGGGGTCATTGGAAAATTCGTCCTGGGTATTGGGCCCTTGGTCCACGGGTTCGGGCTTGGGTCCCCCGGGCACCAAGGCCGAAATTAGGACCTGGGTCCTCGAGTACCCAGATCGAAAAGGCCCTGGGTCGCCGAGAACCCAGGCGGAAAAAAGACCTTTGGGTGCGTGATATTCACGCGCTCTGGGGTCATTGGAAAATTCGTCCTGGGTATTGGGCCCTTGGTCCACGGGTTCGGGCTTGGGTCCCCGGGCACCAAGGCCGAAATTAGGACCTGGGGACCTCGAGTACCCAGGACGAAAAGGCCCTGGGTCGCCGAGAACCCAGGCGCAAAAAGACCTTTTGGTGCGTGATATTCACGCGCTCTGGGGTCATTGGAAAATTCGTCCTGGGTATTGGGCCCTTGGTCCACAGGGTTCGGGCTTGGGTCCCCCGGGCACCAAGGCCGAAATTAGGACCTGGGACCTCGAGTACCCAGATCGAAAAGGCCCTGGGTCGCCGAGAACCCAGGCGGAAAAAGACCTTTGGGTGCGTGATATTCACGCGCTCTGGGGTCATTGGAAAATTCGTCCTGGGTATTGGGCCCTTGGTCCACAGGGTTCGGGCTTGGGTCCCCGGGCACCAAGGCCGAAATTAGGACCTGGGACCTCGAGTACCCAGATCGAAAAGGCCCTGGGTCGCCGAGAACCCAGGCGGAAAAAAGACCTTTGGGTGCGTGATATTCACGCGCTCTGGGGTCATTGGAAAATTCGTCCTGGGTATTGGGCCCTTGGTCCACAGGTTCGGGCTTGGGTCCCCGGGCACCAAGGCCGAAATTAGGACCTGGGACCTCGAGTACCCAGATCGAAAAGGCCCTGGGTCGCCGAGAACCCAGGCGGAAAAAGACCTTTGGGTGCGTGATATTCACGCGCTCTGGGGTCATTGGAAAATTCGTCCTGGGTATTGGGCCCTTGGTCCACGGGTTCGGGCTTGGGTCCCCGGGCACCAAGGCCGAAATTAGGACCTGGGACCTCGAGTACCCAGATCGAAAAGGCCCTGGGTCGCCGAGAACCCAGGCGGAAAAAGACCTTTGGGTGCGTGATATTCACGCGCTCTGGGGTCATTGGAAAATTCGTCCTGGGTATTGGGCCCTTGGTCCACGGGTTCGGGCTTGGGTCCCCGGGCACCAAGGCCGAAATTAGGACCTGGGACCTCGAGTACCCAGATCGAAAAGGCCCTGGGTCGCCGAGAACCCAGGCGGAAAAAGACCTTTGGGTGCGTGATATTCACGCGCTCTGGGGTCATTGGAAAATTCGTCCTGGGTATTGGGCCCTTGGTCCACGGGTTCGGGCTTGGGTCCCCGGGCACCAAGGCCGAAATTAGGACCTGGGACCTCGAGTACCCAGATCGAAAAGGCCCTGGGTCGCCGAGAACCCAGGCGGAAAAAGACCTTTGGGTGCGTGATATTCACGCGCTCTGGGGTCATTGGAAAATTCGTCCTGGGTATTGGGCCCTTGGTCCACGGGTTCGGCTTGGGTCCCCGGGCACCAAGGCCGAAATTAGGACCTGGGACCTCGAGTACCCAGATCGAAAAGGCCCTGGGTCGCCGAGAACCCAGGCGGAAAAAGACCTTTGGGTGCGTGATATTCACGCGCTCTGGGGTCATTGGAAAATTCGTCCTGGGTATTGGGCCCTTGGTCCACGGGTTCGGGCTTGGGTCCCCGGGCACCAAGGCCGAAATTAGGACCTGGGACCTCGAGTACCCAGATCGAAAAGGCCCTGGGTCGCCGAGAACCCAGGCGGAAAAAGACCTTTGGGTGCGTGATATTCACGCGCTCTGGGGTCATTGGAAAATTCGTCCTGGGTATTGGGCCCTTGGTCCACGGGTTCGGGCTTGGGTCCCCGGGCACCAAGGCCGAAATTAGGACCTGGGACCTCGAGTACCCAGATCGAAAAGGCCCTGGGTCGCCGAGAACCCAGGCGGAAAAAGACCTTTGGGTGCGTGATATTCACGCGCTCTGGGGTCATTGGAAAATT
The DNA here is from genome assembly GCA_019650275.1 of Xylocarpus granatum. Lineage (NCBI taxonomy): Eukaryota > Viridiplantae > Streptophyta > Magnoliopsida > Sapindales > Meliaceae > Xylocarpus > Xylocarpus granatum. The sequence continues at coordinate 2,011 of BNST01000438.1, read as the reverse complement.
CGTCCTGGGTATTGGGCCCTTGGTCCACGGGTTCGGGCTTGGGTCCCCGGGCACCAAGGCCGAAATTAGGACCTGGGACCTCGAGTACCCAGATCGAAAAGGCCCTGGGTCGCCGAGAACCCAGGCGGAAAAAGACCTTTGGGTGCGTGATATTCACGCGCTCTGGGGTCATTGGAAAATTCGTCCTGGGTATTGGGCCCTTGGTCCACGGGTTCGGGCTTGGGTCCCCGGGCACCTAGGCCGAAATTAGGACCTGGGTCCTCGAGTACCCAGGACGAAAAGGCCCTGGGTCGCCGAGAACCCAGGCGGAAAAAGACCTTTGGGTGCGTGATATTCACGCGCTCTGGGGTCATTGGAAAATTCGTCCTGGGTATTGGGCCCTTGGTCCACGGGTTCGGGCTTGGGTCCCCGGGCACCAAGGCCGAAATTAGGACCTGGGACCTCGAGTACCCAGATCGAAAAGGCCCTGGGTCGCCGAGAACCCAGGCGGAAAAAGACCTTTGGGTGCGTGATATTCACGCGCTCTGGGGTCATTGGAAAATTCGTCCTGGGTATTGGGCCCTTGGTCCACAGGTTCGGGCTTGGGTCCCCGGGCACCAAGGCCGAAATTAGGACCTGGGACCTCGAGTACCCAGATCGAAAAGGCCCTGGGTCGCCGAGAACCCAGGCGGAAAAAGACCTTTGGGTGCGTGATATTCACGCGCTCTGGGGTCATTGGAAAATTCGTCCTGGGTATTGGGCCCTTGGTCCACGGGTTCGGGCTTGGGTCCCCCGGGCACCAAGGCCGAAATTAGGACCTGGGACCTCGAGTACCCAGATCGAAAAGGCCCTGGGTCGCCGAGAACCCAGGCGGAAAAAGACCTTTGGGTGCGTGATATTCACGCGCTCTGGGGTCATTGGAAAATTCGTCCTGGGTATTGGGCCCTTGGTCCACGGGTTCGGGCTTGGGTCCCCGGGCACCAAGGCCGAAATTAGGACCTGGGACCTCGAGTACCCAGATCGAAAAGGCCCTGGGTCGCCGAGAACCCAGGCGGAAAAAGACCTTTGGGTGCGTGATATTCACGCGCTCTGGGGTCATTGGAAAATTCGTCCTGGGTATTGGGCCCTTGGTCCACGGGTTCGGGCTTGGGTCCCCGGGCACCAAGGCCGAAATTAGGACCTGGGACCTCGAGTACCCAGATCGAAAAGGCCCTGGGTCGCCGAGAACCCAGGCGGAAAAAGACCTTTGGGTGCGTGATATTCACGCGCTCTGGGGTCATTGGAAAATTCGTCCTGGGTATTGGGCCCTTGGTCCACGGGTTCGGCCTTGGGTCCCCCGGGCACCTAGGCCGAAATTAGGACCTGGGACCTCGAGTACCCAGACGAAAATGGCCCTGGGTCGCCGAGAACCCAGGCGGAAAAAGACCTTTGGGTGCGTGATATTCACGCGCTCTGGGGTCATTGGAAAATTCGTCCTGGGTATTGGGCCCTTGGTCCACGGGTTCGGGCTTGGGTCCCCGGGCACCAAGGCCGAAATTAGGACCTGGGACCTCGAGTACCCAGACGAAAAGGCCCTGGGTCGCCGAGAACCCAGGCGGAAAAAGACCTTTGGGTGCGTGATATTCACGCGCTCTGGGGTCATTGGAAAATTCGTCCTGGGTATTGGGCCCTTGGTCCACAGGTTCGGGCTTGGGTCCCCGGGCACCAAGGCCGAAATTAGGACCTGGGACCTCGAGTACCCAGATCGAAAAGGCCCTGGGTCGCCGAGAACCCAGGCGGAAAAAGACCTTTGGTGCGTGATATTCACGCGCTCTGGGGTCATTGGAAATTCGTCCTGGGTATTGGGCCCTTGGTCCACGGGTTCGGGCTTGGGTCCCCCGGGCACCAAGGCCGAAATTAGGACCTGGGACCTCGAGTACCCAGATCGAAAAGGCCCTGGGTCGCCGAGAACCCAGGCGGAAAAAGACCTTTGGGTGCGTGATATTCACGCGCTCTGGGGTCATTGGAAAATTCGTCCTGGGTATTGGGCCCT